>CM077148.1:57120365-57483655 GCA_039583875.1 Platanthera guangdongensis | reverse complement strand
AAATTGAAAAACGAATGAACGCACTCTACAGGAATTGAAAACGCAGGCACACACTCGACATGAATGGAAGGAAAGCTATAAAATATATCTCATACACGCACGCACAATACAAAAATAAGAAAAACTAAGTTACTGAAAAATTAAAAAACGACATTTCTACCGCTAGAATGCGGTAAAAATGAATAAAAAGTCAAAATAAAAATTAACGGAGCAAAAAGTTTTGCAAAATAAATGCAAAATGAAAGTGCTCGAAAAATTAAAACAAATATATTTTTACCGCTAGAATGCGGTAGAAATGAATAAAATGAAGTCAGAAAAATTAAAAGAGCAAAAAGTTTTGCAAATAAAGCAAAATAAAGGTGTTTGAAAAATGAAAATGACAGCTAATCTATTCTTATAACTCTATAAAAACGCATAAAAAGTGAAAGAAAAGGTAAAAGAACAAAACGTTTTACGAAAAAAAATACTAGGTAAAAATCAAAACCACTTTTATAACCATTTTTATAGGTTCATAAGGATGAATATGAAGAGTTCTAAAAAGTCTAAGTCTAAACAAAGTTAAGTAAAAATAATGAAAACATAAAATATAAAGTTATACTCATACACACACACACATTTTAAAGAATAGAAAACAAAAGAAACAAAATAAGATTGCATAAGAGAGATGTTTAGATGGAATCCAAAACCATATAAAGGGAGAAAAACTCAAATTTTATTAAGTAAAAAATGAGTTACATGGAAAGATAAAAACAAAAACCTAGGAGAGGGGGAGACAAAATCCCTTACATAGCTTTGGAAAGACATCTAAACAGCTCCTCCTTATACAAAATGGTTCACGAAAAGAGGAACAGGGGTTCAGCCAGCAGCTGGGTATTTATTGGAAAAATTTTCAAAGTACACGCCCTCTGACACGGGTGTGTCGGGGGCGTGTCAGTACTGTACATATGGTAGTGCTGAGATTTGATGGTTTTTATGACTTTTGGCTGTACACGTGGCGGTCACGCCCTAGGTCATGGGCGTGATGTTGGGCCTATCGGGGAGGTCGATCTAGGCGCGGGTCGCATTGGAAAGTCGTCGGCGCTGTCTTGTCAGGCCAGGTGGAGAAGTACACACCTGTATGGCATCTTGACACGGGCGTGTTGGGTCGGGTTGACGATCTTTGCGCGCGATTTCGTCGAGCTGGATTGACACGGGCTCAGGTCACGGTGTGTGTCATTTGACACGGGCGTGTCTTTGGGCGTGTCACCATTTTTTCTTCAAAATTTTCTGATTTCACGGGAATTGAAGTATCATGCCCCGGTCACGGGCGTGACCCTAAGTACATGGGCGTGTACTATGTATTTTCTGACAATTTTCCTGAAAATTTCAAGAAATCAAAATAAAGTAAGTTAGAACAATTTTTTACAAAAATTAAACATTTTATTATGAAAATTAATTAAAAATAACGAAAAGAAACTAAAATGACTTATTTATTGTACACAAAAATATGCATATTTATAACTCATCATCAGTCATGACAACGACTCTATGCCTCTTTTAGAATGCATCATGGAAATATTTAATTGTTGATTTATCCATGATAACTCTATCGGAGAAGTACGTCATTCTTTGTATTTTAGTGCTCTATCTGCTTTAATTGGAATTTATGAATGACGTTAGCATATTTGGCGTTCCCCCCGCGGACTTAGAAAAAAATCTTCCCGACAACTGGTACAAGCGTTGAGTGTAGTTGCGTGACTAAACGAATTACTTGTAAATGGTTAAGTCCATATACGTTGAGTGAACTGCCTTCACTCAACGCATTTACCCTTAGCTGAATTCTGCTTCACTGAAGAGGCGTTGAGTGAATGTTGATCACTCAATGCTTTTGACTTCAACTCCTTTTTAAGCAGGCGTTGAGTGAACTGCCTTTAATCAACACATTTGAACTTTGACAGCTTCCCTTCTGCAGGTGTTGAGTGAACGGCCTTCACTCAATGCATTTACACTTAGTAACATTTCTGAGTAGGAGTTGAGTGAATGCTTTCACTCAATGCATTTGAAATTTGCTGAATTATTTGAGCATGCGTTGAGTGAACCTTCTTCACTCAATGCATTTTTACTTAGCTAAATTCTTTGAGCAGGCATTAAATAAACCTTATTCACTCAACGCATTTGTACTTAGCCAAATTTAAGTCTTGCTCCACTGAGGCTTTGATAGACTAAATATCTGTCGACTCTTTTTCGCCTCTGGTGCTGAGTGATGTGTGATCACTAAGCGCATCTATACTTAGCCAAATTTCTAGCTCTCCCGCATGTTCTGTCTTCTGTCTAGTCAAACCTCTGACATATATAACATGTCTAATCATTGAATAGTAGACTTCATGTATATATGAACTTGAATACAAATCAAATATATGCTTGTGTATATTATTGACTCATGACCTTCTTCAAATCAGGAACATTGTAGTCAATGGACCTAACACAACATATGCAAGGAATAACCTTATGGCTTCAAGTCTAGCAGCTGGTTCAAAATTTTGATCAAAATCAATACCTTCTTCTTACCTGTATCCTTTGGCAACCAGTCTAGCTTTGTTCTTGATGATAACAACATTTTCATCAAGCTTGTTTCTATATATCCATTTTGTTTATATGATGTTATGTCTATGAGGTCTGGGAACCAGCTTCCAGACATTATATCTCTTGAACTGATTCAATTCTTCTTACATAGCCATAATCCACAATGAGTCTATGTTGGCTTCTTCAAACTTCTCTGGTTGAATCTTAGATAGAAAGCTTGAATACATTGCAATGTTATGGCTTCTACTCCTTGTTGTTATACTATGGTTTGCATCCCCAATGATTAGATTTTTGGGATGATCTCTCAAGTGTCTGATGGCTGTTGGTATCCTTTCTTTAGCATGTTGAACTTCAACTTTATGACCTGAAGATCATCTTCTATTTCTAATCCACCTGGACCTTCTTTTGGAATGACCACATCCTAATCTTTTTATTATTAAACAAGAGGTGTGTCATTAATGCTCAACATATCCATAATCAAACTGCAATTGTAGTTCTAGAAGAGCTAGACAACTCACTGTGAATCATAGAAGTTTCATCAAACAGTATATTAATAGAATATTATACAACCAGATTTTTCAAGTTGGGGATCCTATAGGCTTTGTTGGGGTTACTATACCCAAAAAAAATCCCTCAAAGGATTTTGCAGCAAACTTTTCCAAGTAGGACTTCCCATTGTTTAACATAAAGAACTTGCTTCCAAAGAATCTTAAATAGTCTAGATTTGGTTTTCTGCCTTTTATAAACTCATAGTGAGTCTTCTTGTGGTACTTGTTGATAAGACCCTATTCTGGACATGACAAGAAATGTTCACTGCCTCAGCCTAGAAATATTATGGAAGAGAAGTGTCATTATGCAAAGTCCTCCCAACCTCTATGAGAGTTCTATTTTTCCTCTCAGCAATGCCATTTTACTGGTGTGTTCTTAGAGAAGAAAACTCCTAAAAGATCCCTTGCTCTTTGTAGAACTCTATCATGCTTTCAGATTGAAACTCTATGGCATGTTCTCTTCTGATTTTGACCACCGTACATCCCTTTTCATTTTGAATCAGCTTAACAAAAGTCACAAAGTTATCAAAGGTTTTAGACTTTTCTTAAGAAAGAACACTCATGCAAATCTAGAAAAGTCATCAACTATCACAAAAGTATACACTTTCCTACCAAGACTATGAATTGGAAAAGGAACAAATAAGTCCATATGCAGGAGGTAGAGACATTTCTTAGTGTTGAAATTGAGAATTAGCTTCTGTGGAGTTTGAACCCTCGGGAAAGGGGTGACCGCACACTTACTTCTTATAGCAAGCTTAGCTGACCGAAGACTTAGAGCTCAAAACGGACCCAAGGCTCCAGCACAGAGGACCCACCACACACCCAAAAGATCTTAGAGCGGTTCCCCTCCTTATTCTGTGTTGAGCTAAGGGCACCTCAGAAAGCGCAAGAAGATCTGGGAATTAGAAAGTTGGAAAGCTTGCCTTCTGCGGTACCCTCTTGGGTCTTTTTATAGATTTTTAGACATGTCCTACAAATAGCATGGCTCCGCTATCCTAAACAACTATATGCAGCCAAAAGTGGTCTGCCAATAGCCAAAATTTACTATTCTGAGGAGCTAAACAAAGACAACCAAGGGCATCTAGGTAATTCTGCCTCTAGACCCCACTGGGTGAATGGACCATGGGGGCACCACTTGCTTAAAGGCGCGAGTGCCTAGTTAGCCATGCACTTACCTCCACAGTACCTTATTATGGGCGAATTTGTAATACCCCAGTTTTTCCAGATCTTGAGCCTCTAGAAGCTACCGCGCGACGATTGGTAACTATCGCCCAACAATAGCCTTGTTTCGTAGAATCCAGTCATTAAGAGCGCTGAGTATCTAGGCATTAAGAGCGTTGAGTGGTACCGTATGGTGGTAGGAATCTACCGCGTGGCGATAGCTCGTGAAGTGTTAAGTGAAAAGCATTGAGTGGCTATCGCGCAGTGGTAAGGTTAATGTTGGTGATAACAATTTTCTTCCCAACGGTATTATCGGCTTGGGAACCTACCACGACGCTCTAGGGAGTTACCCCTCGGCGGTAGTAGCCGGGAGAAGTTACATCATTTGGCATCTTGGCCATCAGTTTTCTCTTAGGATATGATCATATGGATCAGGATGCTCCGCCCAAAGGTCATATAAGGCCTGAAACGTCCTAAACCTTCATTCTCTTCTCTTTTTAAGTGTGCATTAGGGTTGAGTGCAAGAGTTTGGAGGAGTAAGAAGAAGGTCTTTCTCCGCCATTGACAAATTTTTGGGGCTCCCATCGTCGATCCGAGGCCAGATCCGTGGAGAGGACTTGAAGGAGCACATTTTCATCCATGCAAGTCAACTTTTGCATGACAAGGAAGAGGAGTCGTAAGGTAACGACACTTCTCCTCTCGCTCTTTAGGATTCATGCATGGTATCCCTGTTGTTCTTTCTTTCTTTCAAACATTTAGGCACTAGATCTCTCAAATGAGAGGTGTTCAGGTTGTCATGGTTCAAGAGGAGCCACCGGGTTGATTGTGTCCATCCTCGACATGATGTTGCATTAGAAATCCACTCTACTAGTGGATTAGGCATTGTGGGTGAAGCTGTAGTCGCGACCATTATTCTGACTTGGTGATGTTGCATAACGAGCCTTAAGGATTTTGCTAGAAATCCGTTTGCGGCAAGATGTCATTTGTGATGAGGTTTCCCCCTTATTTTAGTGTGAGTACGAATGGTGGATTAGGGAGGGAAAGGATTTTGATTGTGATGTGCTAAGATGTGACTTTGTCTCTGTGGTCGGCTGGCTAGCCCGTAATGTTGTAAAGTCACATGTGGAGAGTGTCCCGGTGACACATGTCCCCTTCTGTGAAACTGACGAGAATGCCAATATTTGGACAAGACCGGACGATGCCACCTGGGTCCCCCTGGGTCTCCTTCAGTGGACTTGGTCCCAATTTGGAGTCGGGCCTGGGTCATCATGAGCGGGTGGGGTATATCAAGGGTTCCTAGCATTGGTTTGTGGATTGTGAGATGGAATCCTGACGTGAGAAGTCAGAGCTTGCAGGCAAGCCCGAGTTTTGAGACCGACGAGCAGGTGGGACCTTGGCAAGAGTTCCGGGTGGAGGCTTGTATGCTGTTAGGGGAAATTAGAAGTACCGATGTGTTTGTGGCTTGAAAGCCGATGGGTAAATTGGAAGTACCCGATTGTTGATGTGTTAGATTCATGCACTATAGGGCGCCTTGGGTGAAACCCAGATTTGCATACATGCTACATAATAGGCCCCTTTTTATTATATGCTCAACATAAAAACATGTTTGTTGTATGATACATCCAAACCTATTTTGCTATGTTCTATGTTCATGTATATTTGCATACAAAGTGCTGACCTGCAGGGTGATGGAGTGCCCAGGGGTCCACTAGGGACGGCCGAGAGGAGATGTGTTGGTTACACAGTTGAGGTCAGCCTTTGCCGACCAACATTACCACCAATTTTTAGACGGCAAGGATCGCAAGTGGGAATAAGTTTGCTGTCCAAAAAGGCCTAAGCCTCATGAATTGAACTCTCTTGCTTTACTTATGTTTTGCTGAATGCTTTCTTTCATGAACTGTGATCCAACTTGCATGCCGAGGTAGCTTAGGTGTGCTAAAACACGTTGATACATTGATGTAATATTTCAGTATTTGGACTTGTGAATGTTGTAAGGCCTTACGGCCGTTGGATACTCCTGTAGTAGTGGATAACTTCTTGTTTAGCTATTTGTTTCTGCTGTGTTTATAATATGAGTTTTGAGTTGGGTAGTTGTGGTTAAAACTCGCGGCGCCCCAAGGCTTATTTATTTATGGAGTGGTTTATTTATTTGGTTTGATTTAATGATTAGGGTGATCGGAGCACGCAGATATATTGGATATAAAAGTTGAAACCTAGTTTTAAAGAAAGGAGGCAAGTGCACCTATTACGTGTAGTACAGGATATTCCGGTGGGGAATATCGAGGTCGTATTTTTCTCGGGGATGGGTTGATTATTTATACTCCTCCCTGGAGGGACTATTATTTTATAGAAGATAACTTGTCGGTTTATTAATTAAATAGCGCGACTATATATAAACAGAAAATAATCTTGAAAAAGACAATGAATAAATAGTGCAATGGTACCGAATCGAATTTGAACTAAAATAACTTTTAATAACTAGAGATCCTAAATTTCAAATTAATTAAGGCAGCTACTTGGCCATGAAGGTTCCATAAAAATGAGATCACCTAGCTCTGGTATTATCACTCACCTGAATATTAAGACTATTAGATTAAGCTCTCGTTCGATGAAGGATTTCTCTTAAAGACTGCATTACGCTAAGAACCATGTTATTGGGTGGGGAACCCAATCTGGTAGAATTCTGCGCCTCCTCTCTCGAGGGTTAGTCTGGAACTCCGTCTACCTAGGGGTGATCGGTCCATACGCACGGCCTCTCGGCTAGCTAGCGTATGGACAACAAACATAGAGACCACACATCTATTTGTGGTTCTACACGTTGCAGACCTGGGTAAACCTTAAGTTCTTTTAATTAAAGAGAAAATGCAGACCTTTAATTATTTAAAGCGATTTTATCTGTTCCAATGTTCTGCGATACTGACGGCTAAGAATGGTTAGGCGCTCATCAGAATGGGGGAGGCTATATGAAAATAATTTGCATAATCGAAAGTGTAAGTCCTACTCAAACGAGTATGTAGGAAATGAAAGCAGTAAAAAAGCAGTAAAGTGCAAGTCCTACTAAAACGAGTAGGCAGGAAATGAAAGCAGTAAATTTCAAGTCCTACTCAAAGGAGTAGGCGGGAAATGACAAGTCCTAATCAAACGAGTAGGCGAGAAATGAAAGCGGTAAAATTGCAAGTCCTACTCAAACGAGTAGGCGGGAAATGACAAGTCCTACTCAAACGAGTGGGCGAGAAATTACAAGCCCTACTCAAACGAGTAGGCAGGAAATTAAAGTTGAAAATGCTATCTTATACACACACGCACTCTACTTGAAAGAAGGAAAACAATAAAAATGCTAACTCATACACTCACACACCCTTCATAAAAGAGAAAAACAAAGTTATCTAAAAATTAAAACGATTATATTTCTACTCCTAGAACTTAATGAAAATGCATAAAAAGAGAAAATAAAAGTTGAAGAAGGAAAACGATTTTCAAATGAAAGCAAAATCAAAGTGTTCAAAAAATTAAAATGATTATAAATCCATTCTTATAACTTCTTAAAAAAGTACAAAAAGTGGAAATAAAGTTAAAAAAGAGCAAAAAATTTTACAACCTAAAAGAGAAAATCTAGGTTAAAGAAAAATAAAAACCCCTTTGAAAACACTTTTATGAATTTATCGGGATGAATTGAAAGCACAAAGACAACATAAAAGCTAAAAAGGCTAAGGGAAACGAGAAGAAAAACTAGCATAACAACTAATTATAAGAGAACCTAAAATTAAACTAAGCAAAATTATAACTTGAAAACTTAAAAAGAAGATACAAAAGGTCACTTAGAGTGGGGCACTCATATGAATCCAATACACGATAAGAAGAGAAAATTTACAAATTTCATTAAGCTAAAAGAGTGTTACAAAAAACGAAAATAAAAACAAAAGAGAGGGGGAGAAAATCTCCTTTTCATGGCATTGAAAATCCTAAGCAGCCCCAACCCTAAGCAAAATGGTTCAAAAAAGGGAACCCACCGACCTTACAGATTTTTCCTACTTATAGACAAAATAGAGGTGACACACTGGCGTGCAGGGGAAGCCTAATTTCTGATGACTGGACTGGTTCTGGAAGAAACGGGTAAGGTACATGTCGTGGTTAGAAAACGTCGAGCTCCGAATGAAAGCGTCGAGCAGCGATTGACAAATCGTCGAATGTAAAGTCACGGTGTCAAGCAGCAATCCACATTCTTCGATCGCCGATCACCAAACGACATTCGATGAACAGCGTTCGGCGATATGCTATCGACGAACGTTGATCAGCTGGCGTTGAGTGAGTTCGACGATCGTCAAATAGCTGGCGTTGAGTTCGACGAACATCGAAAGGCTGGTGTTGAGTGTTTGAAAGTCATTTATTATAATGGTAGCTAATCACCTACAGGGGGTGGTGAATAGATTATTGCAGTCTTTTAAATGTTCTTTAAAGTCTTCTATGACTTATGTCCTACTGTGTATCCCTAATTCAAATTTCAAGAGCACAAAACTTAGCACAATAAAACACAAGACACAACACACCAAATTTTATAGTGGTTCCCCAGTATATGGGTACATCCATTATCCCTCTCCGACTTTCTAATAGTATGTTAGACAAGGCTCTTCTACAAAAACTATGTCTCCACGGAGATTACAACATGATACCACCAGATCAGTCAGCCTCCACTGAGGCTTACAACACAGGCTCACAGCCCTCCACACAGTAATCTCATGACTACCAAACACATGCACAACTGCCCTTAACACAGATCTCACAGATCCTTCTCATAGCCTTTATAATTTAGGCTTTACAATAAGATTACATAGATCTCTCACACAGCCTAATCAATCTAGGCCTCAACACAGATCTATCACAGATCCACTAATTTTGAAAGAGGAATGATAATTTGACATAAAAGAAATTGCTCCCTAAGTCAATTTCTTCCTGGACTAAGAAAATCTCATCCCTATCTACTTCACAGTAACAAGAATGACAATCTTTGACTATCTGTTGCTTGTGTTGGAAGTTATATCAGGACCTTTACCCGCTCTTGCTGATGAAGTGGGAAGATCAAGAATGAATGTCTTCAACCAGCTAACCTTTATTGGCAAAAAATGAGTTGCTCTGCCTCTCCTTCTGTCCATAGAAAACTTTGTACATATATGTTCTTCTTCTTTGATGATCCAGAGGATGATCTTCATATTTGGGTCGGCTTGGATCATGAATCAACTTTAGCTAGGGCTTGCTTAGACTGATTCGTCTTCCTCAAAGATATCCTCTGTACTTGTTGTAGTAGATGTTGAATGCACCAGCGAACTCAGAAACCCTTCAGATTTTATCAATTTGAAGTTCTTGGCTCTATAACAGTGGCAGATGAAGACGATGATTTCCTGCTTCTCGTTTTTCTATATTAATTCCTTGATTGATTTTTAATCTCGATCTCAGCTGCTATTTATAATTCCGTCAATTTGTTGGATGATTGACATATGTCCCAGTTTCAACGGTGGTTAAAACCTCAGCTTAATCAAATGGAGATTCATTGTATACTGATGGTGACGTTAATGTCGAACTGCAGCATTTAAATAATAAATCTGAAATTTGTTAACTTGTTGACTTTGCTGACATCAGCATCATTCTGGACTTAGCAAAAACAAGCATCATTTCAGAAATCCTCAGTTTGACAAACTCAAAACCCATTTTGACGAACCCGGAGCTCAGCTCAATGAAAAGGTGAAAGCTGAGGTCGATGAATTCTGAATTTAGTTTGATGAACCCAGAGATTAGCTTGATGAAAAAGTGAAATCTGAGATTGATGAATTTTGAACTCCGTTCGACGAACCCAGAGCTTAGTTTGATGAAAAAGTGAAAGCTGAGCTCAACGAATTCTGAACTCCGTTCGACGAACCCAGAGCTCAGCCCGATGAAAAAGTGAAAGCTAAGTTTGACGAACTCTGAAATCCATTCGACGAACTTAGAGATCAGCTCGACGAAAAATGGGTAAGCAATACTCAATAATTTTGGACTTAGAATTTTCTTCAGCTCTGCTAGGCGTTGAGAGTATTGTCTTACTCAACTCTTTTTGCATTAGCCATATTCTTCTACCCTTTTTTCTTTAAAGCGTTGAGAGTGTTTTGTGTATAAGCTTAACTCAATGCATTTATACTTAGCCTGATTTTCTAAAATCTTGCCTTCTTGCTGAAGTTTGGCGTTGAGTGTGTTGAGTGAACTGCTTCACTTAACAATTCTGGACTTAGCAGAATTCTTGTTTCTTCGCAGGAAGACTAGACTCAAAGCCTTTTGATTTGGCATTGAGTGAATGAGCTTCACTCAATGCTTCTGTACTTTGGCATTGATAGAAGTCCTTTACTCAACGATTCTGGCCATATGGCGTTGAGTGAGTTGAGCTCACTCAACGTCTGTGGATTTGGCCACATTTCTGCCTTTTAATACTGAAAGCTTTGACCCCCAGTCTTCTCTCAGTGCTATTAGCTCTATCGTGTTGACTGTCAGCCTTCTCTCAGTTCTATTCGCTGCATGGCATTGACTGCCAGCCTTCTCTCAATGCTATTAGCTATATGGCGTTGAGTGAGCTTGCCTCACTCAACACTTATGTACAAGAATTTTTTTGAATTTCTAGCCTATCACTTTGAGTCCACCTGTAACCGTCTCTTGATCTATATGTCCAATCATTCTGACAAAGACCAACCTGTATGCATGAACTTAAACATACATCAAATACAATTATATATATACCATTGACTTGTTTGACTTCTTACAAATCTAGGACATTGGGATCAATGGACCTAACAGTGTTGTTCAAGTTCGACGAACGTCGAGCGGCTTGCGTGACACGGGCGTGACTTAGTTGATACGGGCGTGACTTCATCATTTCTTTGCGGGGAGCTAATTTCTGCTGGAATCAAAGTAACACGACCCAGTCATAAACGTGATTTTTTGATTTTTTCGACTTTTTCCTGTAAAATTTCAGAAAATAAAAATAAGGATAAGTTAGAGGAGTATATACAAAAATAGAATATTTTATTGAATAAAAAGTAACTAAAAACAACAAAACTAAACTAAAATGACCTAATTAAAGTACTGAAAAATACATATATTTACAACTTATCAAATACCCCCCATACTTAAGCTTTTACTATTGCAGAGCAAAAATTGGAGATATACTTATAAGAAATTAAAAGAAATACAAAATTTAGCTACCGATTGAATTAATTAAAAGAGAGATCAAATAGATATCAGGGGTATAAGAGTTTAGTCCTAAATCATGAAAATATTTTAAATAGAGGAAAAGTTTGGCTAAAAACCTCTCGATATAATCAAATAGAAAGTAAAAATTATATTTGTTAGGTTAACAAAAATAGATTAGAATTATAGAAACTTTAGCTTATAAAAATTAAAGGAAATAATGCAATTTAAAAATTATGCTCTCAAAAAGATTTTAAATTAATTATAGAATTATTGAAAATGGCTAAGGGGGTTGTTGTGGTTTATGAAGAGAGCTTTGGTTTTAGAGGTGAGGTATATTTTTTCTCAAACCTCGAAAGAAATTTTTAGTTTGAATGTGGATGTTTAGGAAAACGAAATATTATTTTCCATAACATATAAAAATTTTTGAACAACTTCATATAACCCAATGTATATGTATAAGAGTAGTGAATTTTATCCCCTTACTCTGTAACATATAATCTTTTAAAATATTGGATGTCTATGTTTACGGAACAAAATCTTATTCACATTGACATAGGTTCTTTTAAAAATCAAAATTAATCATGTCAAGTAAGACATGAAAAAAATGTGGAGATAGGTTTTTTTCAAAAAGAAAACAAGATTTTAATAAAAAAATTTGGAGAGCAACTTTGATAAATTGAACGTTCCTATATTTCAAAAAAGCGTTTGGAGTAAACATAATTGAAGTCTAAGATTATTATTTTCTAACAAAATACACGTGCAACTATTTAGACAAATTATAAGTAGTGTTAAAAATAAGTTCCTTATCTAAAGAACAAAACATAAAAAATTCTTTAAAACATAACCTCAGATATTTAAATCGATCAATCTCCAATTAATAAACGAATAGTAAACAAAGAATTAATAAAATTCACTTATAAATAAAAACACAACTAGATTTTTGGAGAGCAAAAATGGTTAAGAATAGAATATTCAATTTATTTGTTTCAAAATAAACAAATTTTCTTTTGGTTTTTTTGGGTTATTATCTTTTTTTGTATTTTGAGTTATTATCTTTTTTTGGATTTTTAGAGTTATTATTTTTTTTGGATTTTGATTTTTTTAAAAATTATTTATTTTTTATTTTAACATTTTTATGAATTTAATTGCAAGAAAGGTAAGAGAAAGAGATGTTATGTACAAATAAGAGAGAGAAAGGAAGAGGGGAAAAAGAATATTTACAAAATGTTACAAAGTAAAAAAAAAATTGAATTTTTTGTTTTATAAGTTTTTGAAATTTTTTTTTATAACTTTTTTAATTTTTTGATGATAAAGCAAACAAAATTTTTGGAGTTTTACTTTTTTGTATTTTTTGTATTTTTTAATGAGTGTAGAATAAAAAAAGTGCAATAAAGGAAAATAAGAAAACACCCCATAATTAATTCCAACATTGTCACCAATGTTGCAATGTAAGTATGCGGAAAAGGAAATAAAATGCAATATTTACAAACAAAATAAAGAGGGAGGGCAGAAGCTTCCCTTGAACGAGTTCGGGGAGGCCCATTTGGAAACCCTGCATTATTTAAGAAATAAGAAACAAAACAATCAAGTTTATATGGATTTTATTTGAGGGCGCGAGTTGTTTATTTCTAATATTCGCCTTATTTATCGATTTACTAACTCGACTTGGACATATGAGTCCGAGTGGTAGGGGGTGGCAAGCGCGTGTGCGACTCGCAATTTGCTAACGTCTTAGCTATAGTAGCGTAATGGAAATGCGTTCCCCTAACTCCTAGAATAACGTGAGGCGGGCCGAAGCGAGAAAATAGACATATAATTTTTAATAATAATAATAATAATAATAATAATAATTTTTTTTAAGTTTTAATTTTTTTGGGTTTCTGAAAAAAATAAAAAGTTAAAATAAAATATATATACGGGGAATTTTTATTTTGGTTTTAGTAGGGTTTTTTTGGTTGGTTTTTAGGAAGGTTTTTATTTTTTTTAGTTTTTTAGATTTTTAGGTTTTTTCGTTGTTAGTTTTTTAGTTATTTTTAGAATTTTTTGTAGGGCTTTTAGTTTTTTTTAAGGTTTTATAGTATTTTTAGATTTTTTAGGAAATGACGCCATTTCATTATATATATATATATATATATATATATATATATATATATATATATATATATATATGAAATAATAATAATAAAAAGGTAAAAGTAATAGGCTCCAGAAGTTCAAAATAACAATACAAAATTCCCCAGCAACGACGCCAAAAACTTGGTGGTTAAAACTCGCGACACCCCGAGGCTTATTTATTTATGAGTGGTATATTTATCTGGTTTGATTTAACGATTAGGGTGGTCGGAGCGCGCGGATTTATTGGATATAAAAGTTGAAACTGAGTTTTAACGAAAGGAGACAATTGCACCTATCACGTATAGTACAGGATATTCCGGTGGGGAATATCGAGGTCGAATTATTCTCGGCGACGGGTTGATTATTTCTACTCCTCCCTGGAGGGACTTTTATTTTAACGAAGATAACTTGTCGCGTTATTAATTTAGAGCATTGTTAGGAGCACAACTATTTACGATATTAGCACACCTAAAATCTAAATAACACCAAATATTTTAAGCCCAAGACCAAGTCTTATGAGCACACCCGACCCCTCACACGTCTTTCATTCCCACAAACCCTAAATCAGCGATCATTTCCTCCTCTCCCGCCCGGAAGCTGCTCGGCGCCCATTCCGATGGACGATGTCCCCGCCGCTCGCCGCCCATTCCGACAGACGACGTCCCTGACGCTCGCCGCACATTCCATGCAACAGGGTTGGAGGCGGCAGCCGGAAGATCGATTGGAGCGACGACGTGGTTTTGAGAGCAGAGGAAGGTGAGACGATCAGCGGTAATTTGGATGCGAGGCGGTGCTTTTCGATGGGTTCTTATCATTACTTTGTTCCGGAGGCAAATCTTCAGGTGGCGTTGAACAGCGGGGTGAAGAGGTGAGGAGACAGCGGCGTGGGAAGAAGTTCGACGGCAAGGTTGGGATCGGCCTGGAATTCTGCAGCCGAGGCCGGAGCAACGGAGGGGAAGAGGTTGCACGCGAGAAGCAAGGGCGAGAGTTTCTCGGTGTCGAAGATCTGGTTGTAACCAAACAGGAAGGGGTTCTGGTGATTCCTGAATGCTCTTCTCTTCTTTATTTTCCCATAATCTGATCTTATTTATTCACAGTGGCTAATAGAATTTCACCAACCTAATTCATATTTTGATGCTCTTTCTAGTTTATGATTTTATGCTTTTAGCCATGCATGATTGTGTTTTGGGCAAATTGGGATTCATTGGGTTAGTACTTGGATGTTCTTAGCAATTTGTTTAATGTTTGGTCTGATGTGATCTGGAGCTCAAGGGTGAAAAATTATGGATGCATTCTTCTTGGGTTCATGGTTTAGGTTGCATTCAATGTTCACCACTTATGTTGAAAAAAATCTGGAGATTATGCAATATCTTATTAATGCATTCATTGAGTCGTACAAAGAGTCCTTCATTTCAATCCGGGTTGATATGTTTTTGCACTTGGGCAATAGCACAACAAATTGAGTGGAAAGTGATCACAATTAGCTCAAAAGATTCCTTGCAGTGTCAATAGAATAATTGTACAATAAATCGAGTGGAAAGTGTTTTAATTTCATTTTGGGATAATTGTATTATATTCATTAAAAAAAATTTATGCTCATTAGAAGAATTTGTTTAAAAAAAATCAAGTCGGTGCTCATAAAAAATTGGGTTGCAAATAAAATTTCATGGTGTGCCAATATCAATGGTGTGCTAGTATCGAAAATAGGTGTGCTCCTAACAACGCTCTTAATTTAATACATTTTTATATATAAATAGAAAATAATCTTGAAAAGGCCGATGAAAAAATAGCGCAACGGTATCGAATCGAATTTGAACTAAAATAACTTTTAATAACTAGAGATCCTAAATTTCAAATTAATTAATGCGGCGTCTTGGCCGTGGAGGTTCCATAAAAATGAGCTCACCTATCTCTAGGACTATCGCTCAACTGAACATTAAGACAATTCGACCATTCTCTCGTTCGATGAAGGATTCCTCTTAATGCCCGCATTACGATAAGAACCCCGTTATTGGGTGGGGAACCCAATCCGGTAGAATTTCGTGCCTCCTCTGTGGAGGGTTAGTGCAGAACTCCCTTTACACTGGGGTGATCTGTCCATACGCATGGCCTCTCGGCTAGCTAGCGTATGGATAACAGACGTAGTGACCACACATCGATTTGTGGTTCTACGAATTGTAGACACGGGGTAAACCTTAAGTTCTTTTAATTAAAGAGAAAATGGAGACCTTTAATTATTTAAAGCTATTTTATCTGTCTCAATGCTCTTCGATACTGAGGGGTAAGAATGATTAGCTACTCATCGGACTGAGGACGGCTATATGAAAAGAAAATGCATAATTGAAAGTGTAAGTTCTACTCAAACGTTATGTTACCCCAATGAAAGCAGTAAAGAAAGTAGTAAAATACAAGTCCTACTCAAACCAGTATCCGTGAAATGAAAACAGTAAATTGCAAGTCCTACTCAAACGAGTAGGCCAAAAATGACAAGTCCCACTCAAATGAGTAGGAGGGAAATGAAAATGGTAAAATTGCAAGTCCTACTCAAATGCGTAGGCGGGAAATGACAAGTCCTACTCAAACGAGTAGGCGGGAAATTACATGCCCTACTCAAACGAGTAGGCGGGAAATTAAAGCTGAAAAAGCTATCTCATACACACACGCACTCTACTTGAAAGAAGGAAAATAATAAAAATGCTAGCTCATACACTCACACACCATTCATAAAAGAGAAAAACAAAGTTATCTAAAAATTAAAACAATTATATTTCTCTCCTACAACTTGATGAAAATGCATAAAAAGAGAAAATAAAAGTTGAAGAAGGAAAAAGATTTTCAAATGAAAGCAAAATCAAAGTGTTCGAAAAATTAAAATGACTATAAATCCATTCTTATAACTTCATAAATGAGTATAAAAAGTGGAAATAGAGTTAAAAAAGAACAAAAAGTTTTACAACCTAAAAGAGAAAATCTAGGTTAAAGAAAAATAAAAATCACTTTGGAAACACTATTATGAATTTATCAGGATGAATTGAAAGCACAAAGACAACATAAAAGTTAAAAAGGCTAAGGGAAACAAGAATAAAAACTAGCATAATGACTAATTATAAGAGAACCTAAAACTAAACTAAGCAAAATTATAACTTGAAAACTTAAAAAGAGGATACAAAAGATCACTTAGAATGAGGCACTCAGATGAAATCCAATACGCGATAAGAAGAGAAAATTTACAAATTTCTTTAAACTAAGAGGCAGTTACAAAGAGCTAAAACTAAAACTAAAGAGAGGGTGAGAAAATCTCCTTGCATGGCATGAAAAATCACCTAAGCAGCCCCAACCCTAAGCAAAATGGTTCAAAAAAGTGAACCCCCCCACCCCCCGACCTTACAGATTTTTCCTATTTATAGACAAAAAAGAGGAGACACGCTGGCGTGTAGGGGAAGTTGAAATTCTGATGATTGGCCTGGATCTGGAAGCAGCGGGTCTGGACATGTCATGGTCAGAAAGCATCGAGAGGCGAATGAAAACATCGAGTTACGATCAATGAATCATCGATTGTAAAGTCACATGGTCGAGCGGCGTTCGACGAACGTCGAGCGGCGTTTGACGAACGTCGAGCTGCATTCGACAAATGTCAAACGGCATTCGACGAACGTCGTTCAGCGATCGGCGATCGATGAACGTTGATCGGCTTGCATTGAGTTGAGTTCGACAAACAATGATTGTAGAGCGTTGAGTTGAGTTCGACGAACGTCAAACAGTTGGCATTGAGTTGAGGTCGACGAACGTCGAACGACTGGCGTTGAGTTTTGTTCAAGTTCGACGAACGTCGAGCGGCTGGCATGACACGAGCGTGACATAGTTGATACAGGCGTGACTTCATTATTTCTTTGCGAGCAGATGATTTGCTGGGATCAAAGTAACACGACCCGGTCATGGGCGTGACTTTTGATTTTTTCGACTTTTTTCTGCAAAATTTCAGAAAACAAAAATGAGGCTAAGTTAGATGAGTATATACAAAAAAGAACATTTTATTGAAGAAAAATAACAAAAAACAACGAAAATAAACTAAAATGACCGAATTAAAGTACTGAAAAATACGTATATTTACAACTTATTAGGTAGTTTATATCATCTTATAATGTTTAAGCTGTGGATTTTGTATGTTGTGGGGTCTCGGACGGACCCATATTATACGTACATTATAGGGGAGGTGTTACATAATGCACTATCTAAAGACAATTCGCATGAAGGGTAGAGGCCTTGCGCCTGCTACGGGCGGGAGCCTTCCCGCATACCTAGTGGGAACCCTTCCGCCTCTTAGCCCTCCTGGGCCTGGATGGTCTGCAAAAGCCTCGATCTTGCAGGAAGGACCCACTCAGCGAATACGGGGTTGTACACAATCCCCACTCTTTTTGAGCTAGCGTAAAGCTCAAAAGGAATCATCCAAACCCAAGTATTTGATGAGTGTTTGCTGACCTAGAAGGAAATCTTTGGTGGGTTCCTCCACGGCTCTATAAATACCACATGATGGCCCTAGAGTTGGTATCATTGTTCACCCTCAAATCGACCTTCGAGAATTTGCCCTTACAATCATGTACAGCAGGTTGACCACAAAACCCCTCTCCTAGGAACTTGTGGACTGGCTTGCAGTTGCACAAGAGATGGCTAGCTCCAAGGCCTCCAAATATGCTCCCTGGCTCTCATCCAAGAGGCCAGCTGACTCGTCGTATCTGCTAAAGTAGGCGAAAATGATCCGGCGGAAGCCCACAGTGGAAGAGACTGCTTCTCTGACACCTACCCCCAACCGCAAGAACCTCGCCTGTCCTCGTGAAGGTTTTCCACATGCCCCTACTCTAATGGACATCTTTAAGTGTACTGACCTAACCTTCAGGCCCATTCATAGGAGATCCCGCCAGCGAGCGACTCTGGTGCTCTCCCGGCAACTATTGATACCCTCCGGCATCCTAAAGAGCGCGAGCAGTCGGCTTTAGAGACTGTCCCCATAATCTACCAGTGTCATGACCGCAACCATCCCAGGTAGGACTAACAACTATCTCCTCGTATCCCTTCCGCTGATTAAGCTCTTGCTTATGCCTTTTTCCTTGCATCTCCTCCCTTTGTAACCACAGACCGGTTCAGTCCAGTGCCCAGACGCTGGTTTCCGAGATCCCCAAAGAGCACACGCCGAGCTCTCGCCCATTGACCGGGATGGCCCTAGAAGTTTTCCCTCCTACTGACATCCATTTGCCGGCGCAAACGCCAACCCATTCGTGACAGAAAAAAATGGGCCACAATCTATTTGCGGGATCCTTTGATAGAAGGCCTAGTCCTTCCCGCCCGACTCTAGGCGGGAGCTCCATTCCACCGATAGGTGAAACTATTTGACCTCCCTTCTCGCTTGACTTTTCGGATTTTGACCGGCATTGCTCGCTAGGTTATTGGGACACCTCGGCGGGAGCTCCTGAAGTCGATGATGAGGAGTTCTCGCCCCCACCCTCTCCTAGAGAGATCGCAAACTTCCTTGGAGACCCCGAGGATGCCGAGATGCTGAAGGAGCGGATGGTCGAGGTGCTGGACAAGCTGATCTAGATGCAGCGAGATGATTCGCTTCAGGCGGAAGAATTTTGGGCTACGACTGAGTGCTGGCTAGGGGTCCTCGAGCGGGATTACGGGCACCTTTTCGGGGAGATGGAGCAGCAAGGCGGCTGATACGAGGAGACTTCCCCCGAGAGGCACATCCCGCAAGCCCGGGACTAGATGCGCTTGGTCAACCAGGAGCTGACAGCTATGAGCTCCTACTACTACCTGGCAACGGAACTTGATGAAAGTTTGCAAAGCTATGCAGTGGATGGGTCGAATGACAAATTCTCCTGGAATGACGGCCTTTTTTGCAAAGATGGTCATTTATGCATTCCAAGTTTGTGTAAACTAAGAGAAGAATTGATGTATGAATGGCACTTTACGAAATACTCAATTCACCCAGGAAGCACGAAAATGTACAAGGACGTGAAAAAGCTGTTCTGGTGGCCAGGCATGAAGAAAGACATAGTACTATATATGGCTAAATGTCAGACTTGTGCCTTAGTGAAGGCTGAATGCCAGAAGACTGGAGGTTTCTTGAAGTCGTTACCTGTTCCGGAGTGGAAGTTTGATGATATTTCAATGGATTTTGTGCATGGTTTGCCAAGCTCTCAATGTGGTAATGATTCGATTTGGGTGATCGTAGACCGGTTGACGAAAGTGGCTCACTTCCTTCCGAACAAGAGGGACGATTTAGTGGAAGTCTTGGCGAAACTCTATGTTGAGCAGATAGTACGGTTGCACGGTGTTCTACGTAGCATCGTAAGTGATCGTGACGGGCGATTCAAATCGAATGATTAGAGACTAATCCATCAATTGTTAGGAACAAAGTTAACATTCAGTACGGCCTTTCATCCCCAAAATGATGGCCAGACTGAGAGGACCAATAGAACAATGGAGGACATGCTCCGAATGTGCACCTTGAATTTTGGTAAGAGATGGGAAGATCATCTCTATATGGTAGAATTTGCCTACAATAATAGCTACCAAACAAACATAGGTATGACACCGTTTGAGGCTTTGTATGGTCGAAAATGTCGTACACCATTGGCTTGGGCAGAAGCAGGCAAATAGAAACTTTATAAGCGAAAGGAAGTCAAAAAAGCTAAATCGATGATACGTTCTATTCGGGAGAGGCTACTGATATCTCAAGATAGACAACACAAATATTACAACGCCAAGCACCGACATGTTGAGTTTGCGATTGGCAATTGGGTCAATTTGAAAATCAAACCCTTCGAAGGCGTGTCCAGGATATGGCGCTTGAAAAAGCTAAGTCTGAGATATCTTGGTCCATTTGAAGTTATGGAAAGAGTTGGTGAAGTTGCTTATCAGCTATCTCTGTCGAATGATCTGAGTGGACTGCATGATGTGTTCCACATCTCAGTGCTTCGAAGGGCCTTAAAAGATCCAGCTCAAGTGATTGCAAATGATCATGTACCGATCGAATTTGGGCTAATGATAAAGGTTAGGCCCATTCAGATCGAGGATAACGCCGATAAGCTGTTGCGGAACAAAATAATCCGTATGGTCAAGGTCCGATGGGACAACTGTGGCCGTGAGGAGTTTATATGGGAGCGGGAGCAGACCATGCGTGCTGAGTTTCCCAAATTGTTTGTTTAAACTTATATAACAGTTGAGGTTGTACATGAAATGTTGTAACACATTTTTGGTTGAGAATTTGTCGAGTACTATCTGCAAATTTCGGGACGAAATTTCTTGTAAGGAGGGGGGAATTGTAGTGCCCCAAATATCAATGATGACTGGGCTGAGGAGAGTGGCAACATGGCCTGGGAAACGGGAGTGTCCCCAAGTCGTGTCCTACTATGTGTGAGGTACACGATCGGGGACACGGGCATGTCCATGGCCATGTTCTGCACTCGAGTGCTGACAGGGTGTCTCGAGTGAGTTCGACGAAATGAGGTCGACATTACTCGAGTGGGGTACACGGCCTGTGACACGGGCGTGTCCAAGGCCATGTCCCGCTATGCGCTCGACGAGTTCTCAAGTGAGTTCGACGAAATTCACTCTACTAACCTAGAGTGGGGGAACATGTCCTGTGACATGGGCATGTCAAGGATCGTTTCCTTCTCTATGCTTGGGCAGATTGGTGAACACGGGCTGGACACGAGCATGTCTCAAGTCGTGTCTGACACATGGCCTGTGACATGGGCGTGTCACACGGCCGTGTCCTGGTCTGGTTAAGGCGGTTTCTTTGCCGCTTAAGGTACACGGCCTGTGGCACGGGCGTGTCACAAGCCGTGTTCAGCCCAAGAAAGCATTTTTCAGGGCTTTTCGTGGCCTTCCATTCCTTTCAATTAGGATTCGATGGCCCAGGATTCTCCCTGCGGCTGATAAGGCCAGGAGTTGAGGATAACTCTCTCACATCAACATCTGAAGATAATATGACGGGCACTATTTCTGCTAACAACATTTCCCTTTCCCCTACTGTACTAACCAAAATTTTCGGTCTAAAAAATGGTGATGAAGAGATAGAAATGGACACTGAAGACTATAACAATATGTTGATTAAAATGGTCATTCTGGAGATAACCCAAACAAGCTGCTGAAGAAGAACTTGTCTGCTAAGTTCAAGTTCTTAGCAGATGTGGTCGGGAAGGTGTTGCTGGGAAAACATACAGCACATGACTACATCACCAGGCAATAGTACGAGATTCGAGTTGACGTTGGCGAGCGCATTGAGATCTTCATCAATAAGTGTTGGGTTTATATTGAAAGTCGGACGGATAAACGTAATGAAAACACCTTATTTGGTTATGTCCAGAATTCTTGTGGCTTGCCTGAACTTTGGAATTCACTACCTAATTGATGTCGTCGTATGAAGAGGCATGAGTGGGAATTTAGTTTGATGTTGGGGTTCACAGTGCCTCATAAGCTGGCAAACTATCTTTTTAGCATTTCCATGTTTTGGGGGGAGAAATTCTTGTTTTTGTGTGGACTTTCTTCTGATCCTGAGAGCGTAGATGCAGTTCCACTAGTTCATGACCGAAAGAGGAAGCTTGTATTCAAAGGTAGCAGTGATGCGAATGTGGAGCCCCAATATTCTTCGCGGTAGAGATATTGTCAGCTTGAGTCAGTTGTAACTCTAGAGATGAGACTACACCGATCGATTCTGATTTTTAGGTCCTGGGATCTCCCCCCCCCCCCCAGCCTCTTCATGTGAAGGTTCCTGCACCTCAGATAGCGGTCATGATTTGGAGTTTCGTGGCAGCCTCTTCCCGTTTATATTTCTCTTCTTATATCGTTTCGTGGCAGGCTTGCTTTTTTGCATTCTTGTACTTCATTGTATTGCACCTTTTATTTATAAGCCTTTCTGACGTTGATCCTTATTTTGATGTTGATCAAACATGTGTGGTACCTATGTCGTCACCTTGAGTGTGACCATGATCCCTTTCTTTGGATGTTTGAAATTGAAGGACGAGACCCAGGAAATGATGTATCCTCCTATCAGGGTGAGGGGCGAGCCCTACTAGCCATGTAGTAAGAAACTATCTCGTCCATGATTTGGAGTTGGCGGTGGTAATTTTTGCACTGAAATTGTGGCGTCATTATTTATATTGCGTGAAGGTGGATATATTCACGGACCATAAGAGCCTAAAGTACTTATTGGACCAGAAGGATCTCAATATGTGACAACACAGGTGGATGGAATTCCTTGGGGACTACACCTTTGATATTCACTATACCGTCGGGAAGGGAAACGTGGTTGTAGATGCCTTGAGTCGTAGGACTCCGTCAAGGGCAAGTTGATTGCAGATACATGATGAACATCTGATCCAGGAGTTGGAATCTTTAGAGATTTCTTGTGTTGACAAGAATTCCACAGCAAATGCGTGCTTGCACTGGACGGAGGTACAGTGTGACCTTGCGGACAGGTTGGTCTGGATTGGTGATGTTTTATTTTGCGCACCAGAGAAGACTCTGCGTATAAACGAGTGTTGTGTAGAGTCAGTGGGTTGGGCATGTGATGTATGTTTTGTCTAAGTACAGAAAGAGAGTTCTATTGCTAATGTCAGACGATCGTGGTTGCCGATGGCAATAGCTCCTAGCTAAGCTATGATTGTGAAGCCAGTCCTTCGGGGAGAGTGTGGCTATTGTGATCTATGCGCTCTTAAAGGCCAATGAGCTGAACGAATAAGGGGATGCCGACCTGCGTCAGTCTAGACATTGAACTGGCGATTTTAGCAATGGGTAAGGGCTAAACTGCCTCTACATGATGGATATCTAACTTGAGTGCCTAAGTTAATGACTTCGTTAGGACCACATCATGAGAGTCTTGGGCCTGCGTGCCATTAAGACTAAAATGCTCAATTTTTACCGTGGGTTTGAGACCTGAGAACGGTGGTGGGACCCTAGTTTTCCGGTACACCGATAATATGCCCTGAGTGCACGGAGCGTCGGGCCGTGTGGTCGACGTTTGAGATATATTGATGGTTCATGAGAGCACATCTTGTGATTATCTGCTTGTGAAATGCTATACCTGCAGGAAAGGAATACCACTGCCCCGGGTAAGGGGTAAGGTCATTATAAATTGGTCAGCTAAATGCTAATCGTTGCTTTGTTTGCCACTGTTGTGATGGTTTTTCCCCATGCAGGTACTGCAGAGCTAAGCGGAAAATAGTGGGTTGAAGCCCTTGTTGTTGTTATTTCTTCTATGCTGGCCCTCGAAGGCCAAACAAATATAAGTTTTACTTGTTTTCATGTGTGGCCGGCCTGCGTGCCGATGCATGTAATCCTCACTTGTAAAGTATAACTGTAAGGCCTTAAGGCCAAACATTTGGTGTATGTTGTATACATTCCTTGTATATATATAAATGTGTTGTTTATATATAGTGGACATTCATGGTTAATGAGTTCAATTATAACCCTTAATGCTTCCGATAGAATGCTCTGAGTTAGGATGCGTGTTGTAACCTTTGATATTAACATGTGACCCTATCATCTGTTTTGTGTTATATAGTATGGAGCCCCAGTCGGACCTTCTATTATATGTCATTTAACGGATGTAGGTGTTACAGACTCCGCATATAAACAAGTTTTGTGTGGAGTTGGTGGGTTGTGCCTGTGAAGTGCAGTAGCAGGAAGTACTGGAGTGGAATTCCAGGAAAATACCCTCGAAGTGCATGTGTTGTATGCTATAAAAGTCCAGTATTTCTGCCACTGCAGGTAGCTGTAGGGTTTTCTGGATAGTTGGTCCAGATATGGTTTGGGCTGGGTACAGAAAGAGAGTTTTGTCGCTAACGCCAGGCGATCGTGGTTGTCGCTGGCAATAACCCCTAGCTAACCTATGATTGTGAAACCAATCCTTCGGGGATAGTGTGGCTATTGTGAGCTATGCGCCCTTAATGGCCAATGAGCTGAACGGATAGGGGGATGCCGACCCGCGTCAGTCTAGACATTGAACTAGCGATTTGAGTAACGACTAAGAGCTGAACTGTCTCCATGTGATGGTTGTCTAACTTGAGTGCCTAAGTGAACGGCTTTGTTAGGATCATATCATGAGAGTCTTAGGCCTGCGTTCCATTAAGACTAAAATGCTCAAGTTTTACCATAGGATTTGAGACCAGAGAATGGTGGTGGGACCCTGGTTTTCCGGTACACTGATAATGTACCCTGAGTGCACGGAGCGTCGGGCCACGTGGTCGACGTTTGTGATATATTGATGGTGTGTGAGAGTACATCTTATGACGTATTTGCTTGTTAAATGCTATTCCTGCATGGAAGGAATACCGCTTCCCCGGCTAAGGGGTAGGGTCGTTATAAATTGGTCAGTTGAATGTTGAACGTTACTTTGTTTGCCACCGTTATGGTGGTTTGTCCCCATATAGGTATTAGAGAGCCGAGCGGAAAAAGAGTGGGATGAATCACTTGTTGGTGCTGCTACTTCTATGCTGGCCCTCGATGGCCAATTAAAGAACTGTTTTGCTATTTTCATGTGTGGCCGGCCTGCGTGCCGATGTATGTAATCCACACTAGTGAAGAAAACCTGTAAGGTCTTAAGGCCAAATATTGTGTGTATTTGTAGACATTCCTTTGCGGGATATATATATATTGATGGTTCATATAAATATAGTGGACATTCATGGATTCTGAGTTCAGTCTTAATCCCCTATCCTTCCGCTAGAATGCTCTGAGTTAGGATGCGTGTTGTAACCTTTGATATTAACATATGAGTCCGCCGTCTATTTTGTGTTATATAGTGTGGGACCCCGGTCGGACCTTCTATTATATGTCATTTAACGGATAGAGGTGTTACACTTCAACACCAAATTGACCATAGAATGAGCTTCAATACTCCATTCTTCAATTCCTAAAAAGAGAGCTCTCATCCTCTATTTATATATTCCTCGGGGCAACGAATGGTTATGATTGTTCAAACGTCCCGACTACAAAATACATAAAATTACAACTTGAAATAAAAAATGACAAGATCAAAAACTACTACGATCATCGATCTTCATAAAATGATTGTTTCTGATTCCCATCACAGTTTCTACCAACATGACAGACAAACTTAGATTAACTCCTACACGCCATCATCATTTGTACCAATTAGTGTCCTAACAGAGATGGGGTGAGAGTGTACAAGTATGCATTGGTTTTCCTATCCATTAACAAATTATACAAATAAAAGGTGATTTGTGACAGCATTCCCAAGCGCGCTTGTCATACTATTTTGTGAAGGCTCTAACAGTCTGATAGGAGGTATGTGCAAGATGGCTAATGAAACACCCATTCCTTTTCTAAGGGAAGAAGACTGCTTCTGCACCCTACTCTCTCTGTAGGTTCAGAAGGGGCAAAGCAGGGTGTTCTTGGATCGTTGTATGGCCATGCATAGAATTTTGAAGTCTTTTGGATGGTATAAAAGTCTTGAGAATAGTGGTGCAGTTAACCTGATCGAAGTTGTGCATCCCTCTCTGTTGTTCACTAAGGATTCAATGCCGGTAAAGTCATTTGGTATTGCTAAGGGAGTTGTTTCATTGAGGCACTACGTTTGGCTGATTTGTCCGTAGAGGACAAAAATTCCTTGGTGGACCCATCGAATTTACGGACAAAATTCTTTCCGAGAGGGAGGGCTTGATGCATATTTGAATCCATCAAGATAACTTGGATGTGAGGTCGAAGACATTCGGTGCTGCAAATGAAGAATCACTGGTTAAAGAGGGCTTCCTAGTACAATTTTGGAGGTGGTGGAGCTATGGAGATCAACCACAAGCCTGGATATTGAGCTTTTACCACCCAAAAATTCAATATGATCCTTCAGTTCTCAAAATGCTAATCCCTCATCTGATGGTGGAAACTCAACCAACCTAATTTTGGTACGTGTAGTTCGACACTAATAATCAACTAAATTTGATTATTCCCGAGCTAAAGTACTCTTCATCAAGATAAACTAAATAAAGTAGTCCAATTAGTGAAAATAAAGAACCACAAATTTTAATTTAAGGATGTTCTTTACTTTTATCCTAACATTAATGATTACATAATATGAATATCAATTTTCTCCATTGCGTAATCTTTAGACATAAAAGCTAATGATAAGAAAATACTACAATTAAGCCTAAAGAACCACCGCTAGAATTGAAGATTTAATCCAAATTAGACCAATTTTCAAAACTATCTAAGGCTAACACATGACTAAAATATAAACAACCACCAGTCATAATTCTCTAATGAAATAAAAGAATTGAAGATTTAAATGATGTCTGTTGATGATCATTTAAATTAAAATGTGGTTTTCTTGCCCTGGCTAGGCATGTGCCTGCTCCTTGAGTTGTCTCTAGGATCCTTCTACGCCTTGAGAGTCATTAACAATTATGCTTAGTGCCTAAATATTGGTAGATGAGAATCAGAGGTAACCTTTTCCACACCATGGGCATAATGTTGGGAAGGTTTGTGAGCTTATTATTGATGGTGGCAGTTACATCAATACAGTTTGACGCAAGATGGTCCTATATGATGGGAAAATAATGGGTAAAAATTGTAACTCTCCGAAACTCAAAGGAGCGACGGGTGACGTTTTGGGCCAGTTTTGGGTTCTGGCAGGAGACACACAGCCTGGGACACGGGCGTGTCCCAGGGCGTGTCAGGCTTATGTCGTCGAGTTGGTCAAGAGGTCGACGAATTTCACTCGACGTTGTGTCGAGAGAGGGCACACGACCTACGACATGGGCGTGTCGTAGGGCATGTCGACCCGTGTCGACACACAACCCATGAAGTCGACACTGCGCTCAACGAAGTGTCGAGACATGGCACACGGCCTGGGACACGGGCGTGTCGCAGGGCGTGTCGACCCGTGTCGACACTTGTCCCGGGGAGTCGACGAATTTTGCTCGACGATGTCTCGAGTGAAGGCACACAGCCTAGGACACCGGCGTGTCCAAGGCCGTGTCGTGAGGTCGACGATCTTCGCTCGACGAAGTGTCGAGTGTCGAGACCGTGTACACGACCTGGAGCCCAGGCGTGTTGAGGTATACACGGGCAAGGACACGGGCGTGTCCTAGAACCCGTGCAGTTCTCAGGTTGTTTTCGGGATAAATCGATGGGGGTACACGGCCGGCCACACGGCCGTGTCAGGTGGAAAACGGGTGTGTCAGGTCGAATAAGGGCGTGATCGATGCCCGTGTGTTGTTCCAGGCGCATCGATTTTGATGGCGAATGAGTCACACGGCCCTGGACACGGGCGTGTGTCAGGCCGTGTGCGGTCCAGATTGGACATTTCAGTCCCGAATCAAAGACGTTCGTTTCTTTAATTGATGATCCAACGGCTGGGGGTTGTTCCTGATGGTATATACCCGGGATTGGGCCTTAGATACCCTCACTTTTCATGAGTGGTTATCTTTCTATAGCTTAGAGAGAGAGGAGAGCCAAGGAAGGAAGAAGAAGCTAGATCCGGCCATTGGAGGAGCTTCGAAGCTCCGAATCTCGAGCCGACTCCGGATCCACGGAGGCAAAGCTAGTGCGTTGCTTTTCATCCGCTTACTTTTCCATGGCGCCAAAGAATAATGCAAGGGTAACGATTCTCTTCTTGAGCATGAGTAGCTCTCCTTCTTTGCATAGGAAGCCCGCTCTCGCGAGTTTGCGGTGAGTTGGAGGCGTTCCTTTGGGTAGATATGTGAAGTCCCCGTTGTTTAGAGTCCGTAAGCGAGAACGGACATAGGCATGATGTGTGAAGCCTATCCGGACATGTTGGTCTGGATCGGTGATGTTGCATTGCATAATGCCGGAGAAGACTACGTGTTATTGGTTGTTTTTCGAGTTTTCTACACGGTAGATTGCAACAGGGAACCTTGGGGATTAACCCAAAGGTGCACCCGGAAAACTAGGCGGATACGTGATCTTGCCAACTTGGTGGCCTGAGAGCCAACTTGAACATAACCGGGTTATGTGAATTGTGATGGAAATGTGACTCGGGAGAAGTTTGACCCGTGCAAATGGCTTAAATTGTCGTTGCGATGTGAGCACGGGTTAGATGGAACCGTACCCGTTCTATGTCGTTCGGTTAAAGAGACCTAAGGGTACGTGGCACTTGCCGTTGGCATAGATTACGGTCTTCGGCGGTCTATGGCTTAAATTGTCGTGACCCAGGCCAAGAAGACAAAATGCTCATAGGTTTGGCCGTCAAAGTGGCGGTGGTGAGTCCAGAATGTCTATGGCTTTAATTGACGTGACATCGACCGGTTCACCGAGAATGTGCCCTGAGAGCACGGGGCGTGTGGCCGTGCGAGCTAATGTCTGTGATGAAATGATTATTTATGTATGTTGCTCGCTTATGCTAATGAAATGAAGGGAAGGAGCATCGGCGCCCCGATCTGGGGGCGGGATCGTTATAATTTGGTCAGCATTGCTGACCGTTGCCTTGTTTTGCCACCATACGGTGGTTTGTTGCTTGCAGGTGCGGCTGGACCAAGCGGTCAATAGCGGGCTAAAGCCCAAAATGCGAAGCTGACTCTCAAAGGCCTAATTGGAGTGTTTTACTGTTTTTATTCATGTATGACCGGCCTGCGTGCCGTGGTTTATAAAACATGTAATATTAAATGAACAATTTTGTAAGGCCTTAAGGCCTGTACTTGTGTATGTACAACATTCCTGTTTTGGTATTAGTGGACATTCTTGCTTTAGTGCTGGGTTCTTTGTTGCAACTTTTATAAACTGCTTCCGCTAGAATGCTCTGTGTAGGACGTTATGATTGGTTGGATGGTTTCCATGAGTAACCACCCGGTCTGTCTGTAGTATATGGCGTCGGGCCCCGGCCGGACCTACTGCTATATGCTATGCGACGGATAGGGGTTGTTACAATTTGGTATCAGACTACTGGTTTTGGTCGGGCTTAAGATAAATTCGTGGGCGAATTCTTTTTAAGGGGTGGTGAGCACATTGTGTGCGTCATCGTTATAATAGTAAAAGAACCCATGAATGTCCACTAAGGAATGAAAATACATGTGTTTGAGGAACCTGCGTGTTCTTATAATTGCTGTTTGCAATTTTATTTGGTCGCTTAACGGTGTTTTGTACCAATATAGGTGACCAGAAGTGGTGCTGGGCCG
Organism: Platanthera guangdongensis; assembly: GCA_039583875.1. Taxonomy (NCBI): domain Eukaryota; kingdom Viridiplantae; phylum Streptophyta; class Magnoliopsida; order Asparagales; family Orchidaceae; genus Platanthera; species Platanthera guangdongensis. Next base: position 57,453,906 of record CM077148.1, on the reverse strand, counting down.
TCGGAACGTCGAGTTTCTGAGGCTAGCAGTGCAGCTAATGAAGCTCCTACAACACCTCTATCGGCTGAGTCCATACGATTTGTAACATCCCCTTTGCCGTCCGTGGATCAACACCACTAGGCCTCCGGCGGACCGTTACCGGGTTGCAGCCCAAGCACCCCAACCCCTCTCCCTCCACAGGCGGGTTGTTGGTGGCCACAGCCTCCCTTTGATGAGCGAACTCGACAGTTAAGTTGGGCCGTACGGAGACTTCCCAGGAGGTCACCCATCCCAGTACTACTCTCTCCCAAGCACGCTTAACTATGGAGTTCCTTCACTTCTCATCACCAGTTGAGCTGCATGGGAGGCCCAGGAAAGACCCACTGTTGTGCTAAAGAAATGGGTATAGAGAAATACCCAGGCTTGAATGTCAAGAACAGGATTGGTGAGACCGACCCGCGCCTTTGATATAGCCATGAGTACGCTGTACTCGGAGTAGGCAAGGCGATTTGAGCAACGGGGGGTGGAGGATCCTACCTGCGCTATGTCCATCCGACGTGAGACCAAAAGGTGCTGTCTGTTGGAGCGCATAGCAAGAGTCTTCGGCCTGCGCGCCATGACACAATGGGGGGCTACGGTCTATCCCAGTGTAGGAAGACTAACTCCGGCTGCACGCCATGGAGTAAATGCTCAAGAGATTTACCGTTGGGTTGTGACCCTAATACGGTGGTGGGCAAGAGCTTTGCCAGAACACCAAGAATGTGCCCTGAGTGCACGAACCATTGGGCCGGGTGGCGAACAGTTGTGATGGCTTGTGTGTACGTGAAAGCACATTTTGATGATATATTGCCATACTTGTGATATCATATGCTTGCAGGGAAGAATACCGCTGCCCCGAGAGAAGGGGTAGGGTCGTTATAATTTGGTCAGCTGAACGCTGACCGTTGCTTTTGTTTGCCACCGTTGGGTGGATTGTCCCTGTACAGGTGCTGGAGAGCCGAGCGGGACGCATAGAGGTTGATGTACCTGCTGTTGTTGCTGCTACTGTCGTGAGCCCGCGAAGGCTCTATTTTATGTTGTGTGTTTTCTTTTTGTGTGGCCGGCCTGTGCGCCAATTGTTTTAGGCCACTGTTTGAAAGCCATGTAAGGCCATAAGGCCAACTCTTTGTACTTGTTGTAAGACATTCCTATCCTGTATAAAATGTGGAGTTTTATGTTTGGACATTCTTGAGGAGTTCCCGTTGTAGAATTGGCTTCCGCTAGAATGCTTTGTGATAGGTGCGATGCGCTACTCTGGTATCATCCTGTACCTTCACCGCCTGTTTTGTGATATATACTGTAGGGCCCCGGCCGGACCTTCTAGAATATACCATATGAATGGATGGGGTTGTTACACGATTGGTGGCCGAAGCAGTGTTGGTCATGATTAATGCGCAGCCTGCAAGGCAAACGCAGCAGCCCGATCCTACGATGTAGCAGGTACCGCTGCAAGAGGCTGAGCCGAGGAGAGTGGAACAAGTGGTAGTGGAACCGTTGGTGCCAAGGAGGGCAACCGAGAGGCAGCTTAAGCATGTAATGAGCTTTAACCCTCCGATATTCTCGGGGTTGGGAACCCCATCCCAAGCTGAAGACTGGCCCTCCAGGGTGAAGAGAGTCATGACAGCAACGTAGACGGAGGAGTGGCATATGACCACCATCGCTACGTTCCTTCTGGACGGTGAAGCGAGAATGTGGTGGGAAGGATTGGAGCTGCACCTATTGAGAGGTAGGCAACTTGTTGATGTCTCGATGGAGGAGTTCTCGAGATTGTTCTTGGGTAGATACCTTCCTTCGACGCAGAAGATAACGTTGGAGAATGAGTTTCTGAAGTTGGTTCAGGGTGAGAGGAGCGTGGATGAATATCTCCACGAGTTTACTCATCTGAGTCGTTATGCTAGCTCCACTATTATGGATGAGGAGCGCAAGACTAATCGCTTCTATGAAGGGTTGAGAGATGAGTTGAGGTTACTACTCTCGGGGCCGATGACGCAGGGTTTCTTAACCTTGGTCAACACTGCCCGGTACTTGGAGAAGGACATGAAGAATGTACAAGCAAAGAAAATCTTGGGTGATAGGAAATCTGAATTCAAAGTGCTGATTACTTCAAAGTCTGGCTATCGGAGGTCCTTCAAGAAGCATAGGACTTCAGGTCCAGCTCCTTTTGGTGCTTCTGGGGCGACTACGGGTCGGACCCCGGGTGCATGTTTTACTTGTGGAAAGACGGGGCACTTTGACCGTGACTGTTGGAGCGGACGTCCTAAGTCTGAGAGAAGGCCGGGAGCGACTTATGAAGAGAAGGGCAAGGTGGTGGAGTCGACCGCGTCCCACTATGCTCCGGCCCAACCAATGGTGTATAATCTTGGCCAACAGGAGGCCATCAAATAGGCTGATGTGGTGACAGGTACGATTTAATTTATAGCAAGTCAATTTCTTTAGATATTTGTTATGCACATGTTACCTTACCACTGCTTGTTTAGGATTTGTTTTGATTTGTGAAAATCCGGCAAGAGCACTCTTCGATAAGGGAGCTTCACACTCCTTCTTGTCCGAGGGATTTATATCACGCATCGGAGTCCCTTCTTCGATGGCGAAGGATAAGCTGGATGTGTTGTTGCCCAATGGGTGTTCGATGCACGTGAATAGGATCTGCGATGTTAAGATTCGTATTGGGAATCAGCAGTTCGATCTGTAGGCGTCTTTACATCCGTTGGTGGAGTTCGACGTTGTATTTGGCATGGACTGGCTCTCGGAGTAGCAGACCTATATTGACTGCGGTCGCAAGGAAGTCAAGCTGGGAGCAAGTCGTGAAACGACTTTTACGGGCTTAAATGGGTCGAGCAAGACATTCATGTCTGCTCTTCAGGTGGTGAAGGTGGTTCGTGCCGGTGCAGAACTGTTCTTTTCACTAGTGGAGGTTGCAAAGCCGAAGCCCGAGTTGGATAGTATTTCAGTGGTATCGGAATACCCTGATGTGTTCCCTGCAGATCTTCCTGGAGCCCCGCCTCAGCGGGAGATAGATTTCACGATTGAGCTAGTGCCAGGTGCAAAGCCTGTGTCACGATCTCCATATCGCCTAGTGCCTAAGGAAATGGCGGAGCTGAAGGTTCAACTGCAAGAGTTGTTGGAGCAAGGGTATGTGCGCCCAAGTTCTTTGCCTTGGAGCGCGCCGGTCCTCTTTGTTAAGAAGAAGGACGGAAGCTTGAGGCTATGTATTGATTATCGGGAGCTCAACAAGCTGACGGAGAAGAACAAGTACCCGATCCCCCGGATTGATGATCTTTTTGATTTGTTGGTAGGGTCGAAGGTGTACTCGAAGTTGGATCTCAAGGTTGGGTACTATCAGCTGCGAATAAGGGAGAGTGATATCCCAAAGACAGCGTTTAGTACGAGATACGGGTATTATGAGTTTACAGTTATGCCGTTTGGGCTGACTAATGCATCGTCAGTGTTCATGGATTTGATGAACAGGACTTTCAGGGAGTACTTGGACCATTTTGTGATCGTCTTCATCGATGATATTTTGGTGTACTCGCAAAGTGAGGAAGATCACTTCAAGCATCTTCATTTTGTTTTGGAGATGCTAAGAAGGAATCAGCTGTATGCCAAGTTCTCGAAGTACGAGTTTTGGTTATCCACAGTGGCGTTCCTCGGTCATATAGTGAGTGGAGAGGGTATTGCTGTGGATCCGGCGAAGACTGTTGCGATACGGGAGTGGCCTGAGCTTGCTACGGTAGCGGAAGTCCGGAGCTTTCTGGGGCTTGCCGGCTATTATAGACACTTCGTGGAGAACTTCTCGCGGATAGTGTTACCTCTCACTACTTTGACGAGGAAGGAGCAGAAGTTCTTTTGGACGCCGGAGTGCGCGCGAGCTTTTGAGGAGTTAAAGTGTCGGTTGACCACGACGCCTGTGCTGAGTTCGCCATATGGGACCGAAGGCTATGAGATTTACAGTGATGTTTCGGGCAGTGGTTTGGGTTGTGTGCTACTGCAACACGGAAGTGTGATTGCTTATGGCTCGAGACAGCTGAAAGTGCATGAAAGGAACTATCCGGTCCATGACTTAGAGTTAGCGGCCGTGATTTTTTCCTTAAAGCTGTGGAGACACTATTTGTACGGTGTGAAGATTGATATCCACACCGATCACAAGAGCCTGAAGTATTTGATTGATCAGAAGGATCTGAATATGTGGCAGCGTAGATGGATGTAGTTCCTGGGGGACTATACATTCAAGATCCACTACGTGCCTGGTAAAGGGAATACAGTTGCGGACGCGTTGAGTCGCCGAGCCCTAGCTCAAGCCAATTGGCTATCGGTGCATGATGAGCGGTTGGTGCGAGAGTTGGAGGCGTTGGAGATTGTTTGTGTGGATAGACAATCAAGTGCTGAAGCAATTCTGAATTGGACTGAAGTCCAATATGACCTGGCTGATCGTATTCGGCAGGCTTTGGATATGGATGCTCATATGAAGCAGTTCATGGTAGAGGCTCTGGATGGGTCAAATTCCCAATTCGTCGTGGAGGACAGATTACTTTAGAAAGACGGTCGTCCGTGCGTCCCAAGTGTGGGTAATTTGCGGGTGGAATTGTTGTACGAGGCACACCATACCAAGTACTCGATTCACCTGGGGAGCACGAAGATGTACCGCGATGTGAAGAAACTATTTTGGTGGCCGGGTTTGAAGAAAGATGTGGCGCTCTACGTGGCGAAGTGCCAAACTTGCACCTTGGTGAAGGCGGAATGTCAATGTCGGGAGGATTTCTTAAGTCCTTGCCTATTCCAGAGTGGAAATTCAACGACATCTCTATGGACTTTGTGCACGGTTTGCCAAGGTCGCGAAAGGGGAACGACGCAATTTGGGTGGTTGTTGACCGGCTAACGAAGGTGTCGCATTTTATTCCGTATAGGAAGGATGGTCCGGTGGAGAAGTTGGCAAAACTTTATGTGGATAACATAGTACGGCTTCATAGTGTGCCCCGCAGCATCGTGAGTGACCGAGATGGGCGGTTCACGTCCAATGATTGGAGGCTAGTGCAACAAATGTTGGGGACAAAGTTGAAATTCAGCACAGCCTTCCATCCGCAAACAGATGGGCAGACCGAGAGGGTCAATAGAACTATGGAAGACATGCTCCGCATGTGTGTCTTGGATTTTGCGAAGTAATGGGAAGACCACCTTTATTTGGTGGAGTTCGCATACAACAACAGCTACCAAGCGAGTATTCAAATAGCGCCCTTCGAGGCCCTACATGGTAGAAAATGTCACACACCGTTGTCTTGGTTAGAAATGGGTGAGTCAAAGTTGTATAAGCGATTGGAAGTGGAGGATGCTACTTCTTTGGTGAGAACTATTCGGGAGAGGTTGCTTATCGCTCAGGACCGGCAAGCGAAGTACTATAATGTCAAGCACAGGAACGTGGAGTTCGCTGTGGGCGACTATATGTACTTAAAATCAAGCCGTTCAAGGGTGTCTCGCGGGTGCGGTGATTGAAAAAGCTAAGCCCGAGGTACCTTGGGCCGTTTGAGGTTCTGGAGCGAGTTGGTGAAGCGGCCTATCGGTTGAAGTTGTCAGTGGAGCTTGGTGGATTACACGATGTATTCCATATTTCGGTGCTTCGAAAGTGTTAAAAGTAGCGAACATGTAGAAACAAACAGATAGAGTTTTGAATAATTGAAACTTTATTATCCAAAAAAGATAACTATTGCAAAGGTATGCCCTCCCTTATATAGAATGGAGGAGAGATGAGAGAATACAAATAAGAGATGTGGGACTAAAAATTTACAAGCTAAGCGGACTATACAAAGTAAACCGCACAAGCCGGGCGGTTAGACAGAAGGACTAACCGCACGGCTACAACAAGAGAAGCAGAGAGGTCGCCTATGAAGAACGCTAGACCGCCCGGTTTACAAGCCGGCGAGTCAAACCGCCAGACCGCGCGGTCTTCAACCCGCCAAGACAGACCGCCCGGTCACCAACTTCAACACTCCCCCTCAAGCTGGAGCATATATATCAATCATGCCCAGCTTGTCGCAAACATGCAGAAACGAGGCGAAAACTGGCTTGGTGAAGATGTCAGCCAACTCTTTATCAGACGTGACAAACGGAGTGCAAATTTGTTCTTTTAAAATCTCTTCACGAATGAAATGGCAGTCAACCTCAATGTGCTTTGTTCTTTCATGGAATACCGGATTTTTGGAGATGTATATGGCGGCTTTGTTATCACAGAACATAGGTAGAGGATGGTTGTACACCTCTCCTAAATCTAGCATGAGAGCCCGCAACCATTTCAACTCACAAGTGGTTGACGCCATACTGCGATACTCAGCTTCTGCACTGGACCTGGAGACAACAAACTGCTTCTTGCTCTTCCAGCTCACCAGATTTCCCCCAACAAAGGTGCAAAAACCTGAGGTTGACTTGCGATCCCCTTTGTCATCAGCATAACTTGCATCTGAGTAGGCTTCAATCCTCAGATGACCATTCTTCTGAAAAAGTAATCCTTTCCCAGGCGCTGCTTTGACATACTCCAAGATCTGTAAGGCGGACTGTAGATGACACTCCCTAGGCGCTTGCATGAATTGACTCACCTTGCCCACAGCATAGGAAATATCGGGTCTGGTCACTGTGAGATATATGAGCTTACCAACCAGATGCATGTACCGCGAACTATCTGAAAGAGGAGGCGAATCATCTGTCCAGGTTTTGTCCTCCCCAGTAGCCATGGGGCATCGGGCAGGTTTTGCTCCAGTTAATCCTGCCTCTTTTAAAAGATCAAGGGCATACTTACGCTGAGAGAGAACTAAGGAGTCGGGCTTCCGAGAGAGTTCGATCCCCAGAAAGAACTTTGGAGAGCCCATATCTTTAGTGATCAGATGTTGGCGAAGATGTCGCTTTGTCAGAGCTACCCCTTCCTGATCATCGCCAGTGAGAAGAATATCATCGACGTACACAGCAAGAACAACCAGCCCAGAAGGAGTTTTGCGAATAAAGAGAGATTGATCAGCAGAGCTTCGCACAAAACCAACAGCCGCCACAATGCCGCTGAACTTGTCAAACCAAGCTCGAGGACTCTGCTTGAGGCCATAAATTGCCTTCTACAGCCGGCATACTCGTGTCTCCCCCTGAGCAACATACCCAGGAGGTTGCTCCATGTAAACTGCCTCGTGAAGATCACCATAAAGGAAGGCATTCTTGACATCCAACTGAGAAATCGGCCAATCCCGATTGACGGCCACAGAGAGAAGAACCCGGATAGTGCTGAGACGAGCCACAGGGGAGAAGGTGTCAAAGTAATCAACCCCATAGGTCTGAGTAAAGCCCTTAGCAACAAGGCGGGCCTTATAGCGATCCACAGTGCCGTCTGGGCTAAATTTGACCACAAAGACCCAGCGACAGCCAACAACATCAGTACCGAAGGGAGGAGTAACAAGAGTCCAGGTACCCCGCTCAGTTAGGGTCGCCATTTCCTCATCCATGGCCATCTTCCAGTGAGAAATAACAAGGGCCTCCTGATAGGAGCGGGGTGTGGCAGTGGCAGAGATAGCCAGTGCAAATGCCCTGCGAGAAGGGGTAAGACGATCATGGGAAACAACAGCAAAAAGGGGGTGTAGGGTACACGTCCGCACCCCTTTGCGAAGAGCTATAGGAAGATCCAGGTCAGCCGGGCCTGTCACAACCCGCATTTTCTCATTTATAATAATAAATCAGAGCACGAGAAAACTACGAGCTGTGATGCCACGTCAAGCAGGGGATAACTGCTGACGCTCAGGCAACACTCTAACCCTTCAAATCATAAGTTAAAATAAATAGAAAACTGATTTTTAAATTAATTGGCCGTATCCCTCGGCTCAGTGGATCAGATAGTCCACGGTTTGAAAACTATTTTTATACGTAGCGGAAAAATACTTCATTTATGCTAAACATCCTAAAAGAGCGCATAAGCGTCCCAAGAGGACAACTTACACTATGCAAGACCCTAAATTTCAATTTATAATATTTATAAGGAAAACCATCTTTTTACGCATTTGGAAAATAGAGATTGAGATTTTATAAAACATGATGATCATGTAATACATATAGTAGTTCTTTTATAGGGTTTAAAGTAACTAGCAACCTAGCATAAAACATTCCCAGAGAGCAAGTGAAACTACCACAAAACAGGTAAACTAGCAGCTAAGCAAATACTTAATATCACAAAGGAAAACCACCAACGAGCGTCAACAACCTGACATGAACTCGCTGGTGATCATGTATGTCTGTACTACTACAAGGCTAAGGAACTACCTCGACAAGCGAGGAAAACACTGCCAAAGCGCAGTCCACAGAGAAACTCCTGAAACTAGCCGCACAGCCGGCTACAGACCTGAACCTGAGGCATTCAAAAGAAGAACACCTCAGCAAGAAATAATGAAACAAGTGGCAAAGAAGCATCAGATAATAATTGAATAAAAGAACAGAAAGAAAAATGGTTACCAACCCTGCAAGAGTAAATGCCGAAAACTCAGCTAAAGAATCCAAAAGAGGACAAAATGCAGGTGTAATAATCAGTAAAGTGAGAGAAAATGCAACAAGTACAGAAACGTATCAAACTCCGCTCAAGCCTGCAGAGACAGAAGGAAATCAATATGCATCAAATGAACAGTAAGAAGGAACTAACAGTCCTAAACTTGTAAATCATTAGCACTGGCACAAATCCCAAACCTGTGTCGGAGACTAAGAACAGTCACGACCGAACAACCAGGTCCAGGTGTCTCAAGAGTACTAAAGGGGCCGCCACAGGGTCCACACACATAGAGTTCCAACCTCTTACAGGAACCCAAAAAAAAATATCCAAAGGAGGGAATGGTGGTGGCCACGGCTCGAACTCCCCTGGTACCATACTCCTTCAGAAACCCAGCTACCACATGCTAAGGATCCACGATTCGGCGCCAAAACTAGCCGACAACACCACTTAGAAACTACCAAGTTCTACAACCAAAACCCGCCGTATATTCTCTCTACCCGCCGAACTATTTTCCCCTACCCGCCGAGTTATTTCCCCCTACCCGCCGAGTTATTTCCCCCTACCCGCCGAGTACAACTAAAAATAAAACCGATGACTTCCTAGTTTGGCCGACTACAAGCCCAAAACTAGGAACATTCCAATATTACCTATTCTACGGCAAGGAGGAAAGAATAATAAAACAAAAAATGCAACTCATGGAGGCACGCAAGGGGGAAGAAATCCACTTGCCTCAAATCGACCTTGAAAACTTCCTCCCAAAATACTCCAACACGTAGATCCGTCCAAAAGGGGACACGCGGAGACGAGATCTACGAAAAAACGGACAATCGGGGTTAGGGCCGAAAAAAATCTATGGTGAAACGGTCACCGAAACGGGAAAAGCTTACCGCGATCTCGAAGCTCTCGCCGAGAGCTTTCCAACGCCGCGATCGGATCGAAAATCCGTCCACCGGATCGGCGGTGGCGGCCGCCGGAAATTTCGCGAACGGAAGGGTTCGTCGCACAGGGGGGCTGCTGTTCGGGGAAGAAGAAGGAGATTTCTTCTAACTTATATATATATAAATATATATAATTAATAATTATAATAATAATATATTATTTATTAAAAAAAAACGGCATATAAAAGGGGGGGGGGCTGTCTCACCGAACAGATGATTCGGTGAGAATCATCTCACCGAATCATATGCATTCGGTGAGATGATTCTCACCGAATGCTTACTTCTTTTTTTTATTTATTTATTTTTTTTTTATAAATATATATATATATAATAATATATATAATTATTATAATATGATAACTTTATATGGTTACGGAGGGCCAAACGCACGCCGAATCGAACGAAATTCGCACCGTAGGCGAATGACGACGCTACGAATCCAACGGCGAAGTCGAAATCGAATTCCGACGCACCGTTTTCGAGATAATAATTTCTAAAGTTAACGGCGTACGCAAAAACATACAAACTTCAATCGCGCGCCGAGGCTCCAAAAACGCTCGGAACGCGATGAAACTTGACGAGCAAGTCTAAAATTAGCCGATCTACTTTCCTAATATAAAATTTTCCACTCCCGACGCAAATCCCAAAATTTGGCCAGTCAAACCTAACGAACGCAAAACGCGCTAACGACAAAATCGGTAACAAATCCGACGAACAAAACTCGGGCAAAAACTCCCGAAGCCAAAACACAAGCATTCCCCAAGAGGCTCCACCGAGTCAACAAACAGACTCCGGCTCGCTAGGGAATCTTGCTACCAGGCATCACCAAGCCACACAGGGAACCTAAAGAGCTAAAAGCCCGCTCTAACAATGTCACACGACCAACACGCGCTAACAAAACGCTCTGACGTCAAAATACGCCAAATAAGAAATTAAATAAATCACTGGAAAATCTGGGGCGTTACAGTCACTCCCCCTAAAAGAAAGTTTCGTCCCGAAACTTTACGCATAAAACAATTCTACCAAAGAGGAAAAGAAAATAACCAAGGGTTATCGAATGCTTACCGAGCACAACTAGGAGAACAAATGAGGATGCGCCTCCCTCATAGCTGACTCCAGCTCCCAAGTCGCGCTCTCCACGTCTTGGTTTCTCCACAGAATCTTTACCATCGGTATTGTCTTTTTCCGCAACACTCGATCTTGCACATCCAAAACACGGATAGGAACTTCCACGTAGGAAAGGTTAGGCTCCAACTGGGGCACTGCATCCAGCACTTGTCTGTCACTTAGCACACACCTCCGCAGTTGGCTCACGTGAAAAACATTGTGCACGCCAGGAAAATTTGCGGGCAATTTCAACTTGTAGGCTGACACACCAATCCGCTCCACAATTTCAAATGGTCCCACATACCTCGGGTCCAACTTATGGTTCTTACCGAACCTCTTCACTCCAACCATCGGGGAAACCTTAAGGAATACCATGTCCCCCACAGAAAATTCCAAAACGGACCTACGCCGATTGGCGTTCTTCTCGTATCGCTCTTGAGCTATCCGAAGCTTCTCTCGAATAAGCTTTACAGAGACTTCCATTTCTTCTAAGGCATCTGGACCTAACATCGGCCTTTCACCAACCTCAGCCCAAAACAGAGGAGTTCTACATCGCCTTCCATATAGCGCTTCGAAAGGAGCCATTTGCAGACTCTCTTGATAACTGTTATTATATGCAAACTCCATCAACCTCAAGCGTTCATCCCACGCTCCTCCGTGGTCTAATATATAACAACGGATCATATCTTCCACAATCTGATTAACACGCTCCGTTTGACCATTGGTCTGTGGATGATATGCGGTAGAATATCTCAAGTCCGTTCCCAATCCTTCTTGAAGGCTCTTCCAGAAACGAGACGTAAACCTGGAGTCTCGATCTGATACTATACTTACGGGTACTCCATGTAACCTGATAACTTCATTCAAATATAGCTCCGCTATCTTCTTCATCGAGTAACCAATCTGAAAGGGTACGAAGTGCGCACACTTTGTTAATCTATCAACAATCACCCAAACAGAGTCATGCCCTCGGGGAGATCTCGGCAAACCAGTAATGAAATCCATTGAGATACTCTCCCACTTCCAAGTTGGAATCTCTAAAGGTGCTAATTTTCCACCAGGCCTTCCATGATCAGCCTTAACTCTTTTGCACGTAAAGCATTCTGACACAAACCTTGCAATGTCACCATTCATCCCAATCCACCAGGCAATCTGTTTCAAGTCCTTATACATTTTTGTAGACCCTGGATGGTAGGCCACACTTGAACCGTGTGCCTCACTGCACAACTTATCTCGAATTTCTCGAAAATTGGGGACGCAAAATCTACCGCGGTACTTTAGAGTACCCGCGTCATCGATCGAAAAGTCAGGCAGCTCCCCCTTCTCAGTTCTATTATGAAGGTGCAGTAGATCAGGATCGTCCTTTTGATGAAGCCTCGTAAGAGAAATCCATGAAGGCTCAGACACTTCCAAACTGCTTGGCGAGTCACATCTACCAACTGAAATATCCATTAAAACGAACTCTTCTACTAACAACTCAGTGGAGAGATTGAAAATTTTCCCTGTCTTCCTGCTTAAGGCGTCGGCTACCACGTTAGCCTTACCCGGATGGTATAAGATCTCCACTTCATAATCAGCCACATACTCTAACCATCTGCGCTGGCGCAAGTTCAACTCCTTTTGAGTGAAAACGTACTTCAAACTCTTATGATCTGTATAAATCTTGCACTGCGCGCCATACAACAAGTGTCTCCATAATTTCAATGCATAAATAACTGCTGCGAATTCTAAGTCATGCGTAGGGTAGTTCCTTTCATGAATCTTAAGTTGTCTTGACCCATACGCAATCACTTTTCCTTCTTGCATCAGCACACAACCAAGACCCACGTGGGATGCGTCCACGTAAACGGCATAGTCTAATCCTTCCGTAGGCAATGTCAATATCGGAGCAGTGCACAGTCTATTCTTTAGCTCTTGGAACGCTTCTTCGCACTTATCGCTCCACACAAATGCTGCATTCTTCTGCGTCAGCTTAGTCAATGGCGCAGATAACGTAGAGAAACCTTCTACAAATCTCCTATAATAGCCAGCCAACCCTAGGAAGCTTCTAATTTCTTTGGGTGTGGCAGGCCTCGTCCATTCCATAACTGCGGCTATCTTTTCTGGGTCGACAGAGATTCCGTCCTTGTTAACCACATGACCCAGGAAAGAAACCTGAGGCAACCAGAACTCGCATTTACTTAGCTTGGCGAACAACTTATGGTCCCTCAAGGCAGACAAAACTAGACGCAAATGTTGGTCATGCTCCTCAACATTGCGTGAATACACCAACACATCGTCTATAAATACGACCACAAACTTGTCCAGAAAGTCCTTGAAGACCCTGTTCATCATGTCCATGAAAGCAGAAGGTGCGTTGGTCAAACCGAACGACATCACCAAAAATTCAAAATGTCCATGTCGGGAACGGAAGGCAGTCCGCGGTATATCTGATTCACGGATCCTTAACTAGTGGTAGCCCGAACGAAGGTCAATCTTAGAGAACACGGCGCTGCCTCGCAGTTGATCAAACAAATCGTCTATCCTCGGCAACGGATACCTATTCTTGATCGTTACCTTATTTAGCTCTCTATAATCGATGCACAACCTCATCGATCCATCCTTTTTCTTGACGAACAAAACGGGAGCACCCCAAGGCGAAGAACTCGGTCTTATAAATCCGTTCTCAAGCAACTCGTCTAACTGGATACGCAACTCCTCCAGTTCGCGTGGGGCCATCCGGTAAGGCGCCTTGGCAATAGGACGCGTACCCGGCTCCAAATCTATAACAAACTCCACATCTCGATCAGGTGGGAGACCAGGAAGATTAGCTGGAAAGACATCAGGATAATCACGAACCACCGGGATCTCCTCCAAACACGGCAAACTAACCTTGGTTTCTAAAACCGAAACCAAACAAGTAAAACATCCGGAATCTACAAGCTTCCGAGCACATACCGCCGATATAGTCGGAGAATCCTGGCGTGGATAACCGTAAACACTCTCGGGCTGGCCGTTGTCCATCCTGAAGTCCAAGCGTTTACCCTTGCATTGGATCACAGCATCATATCTGGACAACCAGTCCATACCTAGGATCACATCGAAGTCTTCCAGATCTAACAACTTCAAATCAGCAAACGCGAGGAAATCGCCTAACAAAATTGGACAACTCTGGATACCCTGGTCCGAAACTACAGATTCGCCTGAAGGAAACTTGACACAGAACGCATCACCAACACGATCGAGATCCAACCGGTAACGCTCTACGAAGGCCCTAGCCACGAATGAGTGGGTAGCGCCGGAATTGAACAGAACACGCGCCCAGCGGTTCTTTACCTTAAATCGTCCTATAAAATTGCACACGCGACTAAGGAAGCGAACGCTCAAAACTATAACTATGAGCTAAACATTAGAACTAGGGAAGAATCTAACCTGATATCACTTGCGTGGACGTCTGAGCTTCCTCCATAGAGACCACGTTCAACTTTCCTTTCCCCTTGTCCACTCGCTGCGGCGGCGGCAAGGCCTGAAGAGGAACTGGCTGCAGAGTAAGCTGAGCTTGCGGGCACTGATACTTGAGATGACCCACTTGACCGCACAAGAAACAACTTCTAGTCTTCTTCCAGCAATGGGCATCATCGTGCCCCGGCTTCTTGCATACCGAACAAAGCAAATCTTTCTTTTGGACACCTTGGATCGCATGAATCTGCTCTTTCTTTTGAGCTCCTAACCTTTGATAACATCTTTCCAATGGATGGCCCGGTCGGCCACAGAAACTGCATACTCTTTGTTTCTCTTCCTCGGAGCAGCGTCAGGGACCTGAGTACTCTTACCCTCATCAGATTTTCTTTTATCCTTCCTCAGTTGTTGACCTCGATTCTTGGCATTATCAATTGCCTCTACCTTTAAGGCAGCTTCCACCATACCAGCATAACTTGAGGTCGCATAGGCACTTGCTAATTGCTGGACGTCACTCCTTAGCCCAGCCAGAAATCGCTTGCTTCTATTTTCGTCGGAACTCACCAAGTCTGGGGCAAATCGGCTTAGCTTACTAAACTCGATTTCGTACTCGCTAACCGTGAGCTGCCTCTGCTTTAAGTGCAGGAAATCATTCATCAGACGGTCTCTCTCGACCGATGGCAGAAACTTGCTCAGAAGTAGCTCCTTAAAGGACTCCCAGGAACACCCGTCCTTCAGACCTTCTTTCTCCCTCAGCCACCAGCCCTTCGCCAACCCCTTGAGCTGATATGCGGCTAACATCACCTTCTGGTCATCAGTGATCCCGGAGTATGAGAACATCTCCTCGATTGATATCATCCAATCGTCTAAGACCATGTAATCTGCCTTGCCATCATACGTCGGAGGCCTAAGTCGCTGAAACTGAGAAATAAAGGTCATCTCTGGTGGCACCACGACCGGAGGCACCAGAGGAGCGGGGGGAACAGGGACAGCTTGACCCACCACAGGGTCCTGAACTCTCGGAATCTGCCCTGCCACAACTGCTATCAAGGACTGGACCTGAGACTGCAAATCCACTACTTGCTTTGACAAGGCTTCATTGCTTTGTCTCAGACCTTCTATCACTGCGCTGCTCTGCGCACCTGATGATTCTCCCTCCGATTGGGGAGTCAACCTTGTCGAAGGACGCCTCGACATTCTAACGGATCAACAAAACACTAATTAGACACCTAGCCCACCCACTAGAACCAAACAACATAGTACAAACAATACATACTTAAGTACTTGCTCATGCTGCTAACTTGCTCTGGGATTTTTTTTGTAATGATGATATGCTTATCCTACGATGATTCACTATCATCACACTAACTCTTGTGCCTAGATCGGGAATGCATGAATTTATATTCTTTTTGACTCAAAATTATGTGTGTACACATGTCATCCTGCAAATCTTTAGCTTGGCATGTTGTGCTTATGCAATGTTATGCTATGCATGATTGTGCTATGCATTCTAAAAAGGCCCTAATGCATGTTATGAGCGGCGTACACATGAAAATGTTATGCATCCCATACTACATAACATTTCCATGCAACGAAAAGGAAAACGTGCTAGCCGCATTCATGTGGTGAGGTTATGCATCCCATACTACATAACCCTCACATGTTGCCTCCTATGGTGGATCCATATACAAACACATATTATGCATCCCATACTACATAATATGCCCCGTATACTTCTTTATGCTCATGAGTGTAGTGTTCGTGCTTTAGCCAAGACGTGCTGATGACATAGCGGTGTGTGTATGGTATGATTCTAAACACCTAACACTTACAGGGACAGGTTGCCCGACAATTTGTCAAGCAACCTCCCTCTGATACCAACTGTCACAACCCACATTTTCTCATTTATAATAATAAATCAGAGCACGAGAAAACTACGAGCTGTGATGCCACGTCAAGCAGGGGATAACTGCTGACGCTCAGGCAACACTCTAAACCTTCAAATCATAAGTTAAAATAAATAGAAAACTGATTTTTAAATTAATTGGCCGTATCCCTCGGCTCAGTGGATCAGATAGTCCACGGTTTGAAAACTATTTTTATACGTAGCGGAAAAATACTTCATTTATGCTAAACATCCTAAAAGAGCGCATAAGCGTCCCAAGAGGACAACTTACACTATGCAAGACCCTAAATTTCAATTTATAATATTTATAAGGAAAACCATCTTTTTACGCATTTGGAAAATAGAGATTGAGCTTTTATAAAACATGCTGATCATGCAATACATATAGTAGTTCTTTTATAGGGTTTAAAGTAACTAGCAACCTAGCATAAAACATTCCCAGAGAGCAAGTGAAACTACCACAAAACAGGTAAACTAGCAGCTAAGCAAATACTTAATATCACAAAGGAAAACCACCAACGAGCGTCAACAACCTGACACGAACTCGCTGGTGAGCATGTATGTCTGTACTACTACAAGGCTAAGGAACTACCTCGACAAGCGAGGAAAACACTGCCAAAGCGCAGTCCACAGAGAAACTCCTGAAACTAGCCGCACAGCCGGCTATAGACCTGAACCTGAGGCATTCAAAAGAAGAACACCTCAGCAAGAAATAATGAAACAAGTGGCAAAGAAGCATCAGATAATAATTGAATAAAAGAACAGAAAGAAAAATGGTTACCAACCCTGCAAGAGTAAATGCCGAAAACTCAGCTAAAGAATCCAAAAGAGGACAAAATGCAGGTGTAATAATCAGTAAAGTGAGAGAAAATGCAACAAGTACAGAAACGTATCAAACTCCGCTCAAGCCTGCAGAGACAGAAGGAAATCAATATGCATCAAATGAACAGTAAGAAGGAACTAACAGTCCTAAACTTGTAAATCATTAGCACTGACACAAATCCCAAACCTGTGTCGGAGACTAAGAACAGTCACGACCGAACAACCAGGTCCAGGTGTCTCAAGAGTACTAAAGGGGCCGCCACAGGGTCCACACACATAGAGTTCCAACCTCTTATAGGAACCCAAAAAAAAATATCCAAAGGAGGGAATGGTGGTGGCCACGGCTCGAACTCCCCTGGTACCATACTCCTTCAGAAACCCAGCTACCACATGCTAAGGATCCACGATTCGGCGCCAAAACTAGCCGACAACACCACTTAGAAACTACCAAGTTCTACAACCAAAACCCGTCGTATATTCCCTCTACCCGCCGAACTATTTTCCCCTACCCGCCGAGTTATTTCCCCCTACCCGCCGAGTTATTTCCCCCTACCCGCCGAGTACAACTAAAAATAAAACCGATAACTTCCTAGTTTGGCCGACTACAAGCCCAAAACTAGGAACATTCCAATATTACCTATTCTACGGCAAGGAGGAAAGAATAATAAAACAAAAAATGCAACTCATGGAGGCACGCAAGGGGGAAGAAATCCACTTGCCTCAAATCGACCTTGAAAACTTCCTCCCAAAATACTCCAACACGTAGATCCGTCCAAAAGGGGACACGCGGAGACGAGATCTACGAAAAAACGGACAATCGGGGTTAGGGCCGAAAAAAATCTATGGTGAAACGGTCACCGAAACGGGAAAAGCTTACCGCGATCTCGAAGCTCTCGCCGAGAGCTTTCCAACGCCGCGATCGGATCGAAAATCCGTCCACCGGATCGGCGGTGGCGGCCGCCGGAAATTTCGCGAACGGAAGGGTTCGTCGCACAGGGGGGCTGCTGTTCGGGGAAGAAGAAGGAGATTTCTTCTAACTTATATATATATAAATATATATAATTAATAATTATAATAATAATATATTATTTATTAAAAAAAAGGCATATAAAAGGGGGGGGGGGGCTGTCTCACCGAACAGATGATTCGGTGAGAATCATCTCACCGAATCATATGCATTCAGTGAGATGATTCTCACCGAATGCTTACTTCTTTTTTTTATTTATTTTTTTTTTTTTATAAATATATATATATATATAATAATATATATAATTATTATAATATGATAACTTTATATGGTTACGGAGGGCCAAACGCACGCCGAATCGAACGAAATTCGCACCGTAGGCGAATGACGACGCTACGAATCCAACGGCGAAGTCGAAATCGAATTCCGACGCACCGTTTTCGAGATAATAATTTCTAAAGTTAACGGCGTACGCGAAAACATACAAACTTCAATCGCGCGCCGAGGCTCCAAAAACGCTCGGAACGCGATGAAACTTGACGAGCAAGTCTAAAATTAGCCGATCTACTTTCCTAATATAAAATTTTCCACTCCCGACGCAAATCCCAAAATTTGGCCGGTCAAATCTAACGAACGCAAAACGCGCTAACGACAAAATCGGTAACAAATCCGACGAACAAAACTCGGGCAAAAACTCCCGAAGCCAAAACACAAGCATTCCCCAAGAGGCTCCACCGAGTCAACAAACAGACTCCGGCTCGCTAGGGAATCTTGCTACCAGGCATCACCAAGCCACACAGGGAACCTAAAGAGCTAAAAGCCCGCTCTAACAACGTCACACGACCAACACGCGCTAACAAAACGCTCTGACGTCAAAATACGCCAAATAAGAAATTAAATAAATCACTGGAAAATCTGGGGCGTTACAGGGCCCGCGGCATCCGGAGCATCCGTGGTAGAGAAAGCTGGCCCGGGAGAAGAGAGCGACGACAGCGGAGATGAGGGAGAGGGTGGTGGAGAAGGGAGAGAGAGAGGTGGAGGAAGAGGAGGGGTGGAGATGGTGTAGGGGTGGAGAGTGTAGTAGGAGGCGAGGGAACGAAGGGAACGACAGGAGAATCAGAAGCAGGGAGAAGTGGAGAGGAGTCATCCGAGAAGTAGGAGGTATTCTCGAAGAAGGTGACGTCAGCAGAGATGAACTGCTTACGAAGGACGGGATCAAAGCAACAATAGCCTTTCTGAGTGGTGGAGTACCCCAGAAAGACACATTTGGTGGAGCGAGGGGAGAGCTTATCACGGGTGGCAGAAGGGGTATGCACAAAGGCAGTGCAGCCAAAGATTTGGAGAGGAAGAGGAAACGGCTCCTTGCCCGGATACAAAATGGAGAACGGGGTTTGGCCGTGGAGAACCGTGGAGGGAATGCGATTGATGAGGTAGCAGGCAAGGAGAACAGCATAGCCCCAATATGAGCGAGGAACATGCATCTGGGTCATCAAGGTGCGAGCGACATCGAGGATGTGACGGTTTTTGCGTTCGGCCACACCATTTTGTTGTGAAGTATAGACACAACTTGTTTGATGAAGAATCTCATTTTGCATGCAGAATGTAGAGAAGTCACGACTGAGATATTCTTGGGCATTTCAGATCGAAAAACTTTGATAGAAACACCAAACTGAGTTTTGATCATGAGATAGAAGGATGTCCATACAGAGAATAATTCGGAGCGATCTTTTAATAGATACACCCACGTACAGCGAGAGAAATCATCAATGAACGTGACAAAATATGAACTACCCCGACCAATGGTAAGAGTAGGAGAAGGACCCCAGATATCGGAGTGGATAAGATCAAACGGACGGGTAGAGCTACGAACGTGCTTTGGAGGGAAGGAGGCGCGGTGATGCTTGCCAAGCTGACAAGCCTCACAGTTGAGCAGAGGACTTTGAGGAGGAAGGTGGGGCAGAAGTTGACGAAGAATACGGGGAGGAGCATGACCAAGGCGGAGATGCCATTGGAGAAGATCTGTGGAGGTGGAGGAGAAGGTGGAGAAAGCAGAAATGTTGTCCAGGAAGTATAAGCCGCCACTCTCAGTCCCAGTAGCAATCGTCCGTTGGGAGTCCGGATCCTGAAAAGAGCAAGAAGTAGAAGTAAATGTGACGGAACACTGTAATTGCTTGCAAAGAGAGGTAACAGATAATAAGTTGCACGGGAACTGGGGCACGTATAGAGTATCCGCCAAGTGAAGAGACGGAGTGACATGAACGATCCCTGTTCCATGGACTGATGATGAAGAGCCGTCAGCGAGAATAACCGGGGGCAAGCGATCATGTTTTTCTAGGAGAGAGAAACACGGGAGATGTCCGGTCATATGATTCGTAGCACCAGTGTCGATCAGCCATTTGCCCTGAGTAACAACGTGGGCACGACCAGAAGACGTGACAACCGAGGCGAATGGCTTGGAGGAGGATATGAAAGCCATGAAGGGAGGAATAAGAAACTGCAGCGGTCTTGGTGACAGCACACCAGCGGCAAGAAGGGCCACGACCAAGGTGCAGAGCACAAGCCGCGCGACTGAACCAGGAGGTCGTGGCGACTAACAAGCAGGAGCGGCTAAAGGAAGAAAGGCAGAGAGGCCGCTCAAACAAGGAAGAATCCGCGCGAAAAGAGAGCAACCCGCGTGAAACCGCAGCAGGTTAAAGGGAAGAAGCTGCGCGAACACGAGCGGCTAGGAAGCAGAATAAGGTACAGCGGGGAAGAGGTCGCACGGACTGAAAAGTCCGAGCGAACAGAAGAGAAGAGGAAGAAGAAGCAGCAGCGACAACAACAAGTCGCAAGCCGGGCGAACAGACGCAGGCCGCGCAGCTAGGGGAAAAAACAGGCGGCTAGAAGGAAACAGGTCGCTGCGACAACTAAACAGGTCGCGACGACGAAAAGCAGCAAGGAGAAGAGAACCAAGAAGCAAGCCGCGCGAACAGGGAAGCGGACAGAAACAAGCCGCTCGAACAGGGCGGCAGACAGAAGAGAAGGCAAGTCGCGAGAGAGGTCGCGGATAGCGGAAAACAAGCCGCTAGAAGCAGAGAGCGCACAGAATCAGGAGGAAATGACCGTGTGCTCTGATACCATGTTAAAAGTAGCGAACATGTAGAAACAAACAGATAGAGTTTTGAATAATTGAAACTTTATTATCCAAAAAAGATAACTATTACAAAGGTATGCCCTCCCTTATATAAAATGGAGGAGAGATGAGAGAATACAAATAAGAGATGTGGGACTAAAAATTTACAAGCTAGGCGGACTATACAAAGTAAACCGCACAAGCCGCGCGGTTAGACAGAAGGACTAACCGCACGGCTACAACAAGAGAAGCATAGAGGTCGCCTGGGAAGATCGCTAAACCGCCCGGTTTACAAGCCGGCGAGTCAAACCGCCAGACCGCGCGGACTTCAACCCGCCAAGACAGACCGCCCGGTCACCAACTTCAACAGAAAGGCAGTGCAAGAGCCTACGCAAGTGATCGCGGTTGATCAAGTGCCGGTGGATAGTGGGCTGATGACAAAGGTCAAGCATGTGCGGATTGAGGACTCGGAGGTCAAGCGGCTACGCAATAAAGAGATCAGGATGGTCAAGGTCCGGTGGGACAATTGCGGTCGTGACGAGCTCTCTTGGGAGCGAGAGCAGACTATGCTTGACGAGTATCCAGAGTTGTTCCGCTCAGGTACAAATTTTGGTTTTGTACATGTCTTTCATTTATATAATTTCGTGGATGAAATTCGTTTAAGAGGGGGAGAGTTGTAACCCCCTGAAACTCAAAGGAGCGACGGGTGACGTTTTGGGCCAGTTTTGGGTTCTGGCAGGAGGCACACAGCATGGGACACGGGCGTGTCCCAGGGCGTATCAGGCTTGTGTCGTTGAGTTGGTCGAGAGGTCTACGAATTTCACTCAACGTTGTGTCGAGAGAGGGAACACGACCTGCGATACGGGCGTGTCGCAGGGCGTGTTGACCCGTGTCGACACTCAGCCCGTGAAGTAGACACTGCGCTCGACGAAGTGTCGAGACATGGCACACGTCCTGCGACACGGGAGTGTTGCAGGGCGTGTCGACCCGTGTCGACACTCCTCCCGGGGAGTCGACGAATTTTGCTCGACGATGTGTCGAGTGAAGGCACACGGCCTAGGACACGGCCGTGTCCAAGGCCGTGTTGTGAGGTTGACGATTTTCGCTCGACGAAGTGTCGAGTGTCGAGACCATGTACACGGCCTGGAGCCCAGGCGTGTTGAGGTAGACACGGGCAAGGACACGGGTGTGTCCTAGAACCTGTGCAGTTCTCGGGTTGTTTTCGGGATAAATCGATGGGGGTACAAGGCCGGCCACATGGCCGTGTCAGGTGGAACACGGGCGTGTCAGGTCGAACACGGGCGTGTTCGATGCCCGTATGTTGTTCCAGGCGCGTCGATTTTGACGGTGAATGAGGCACACGGCCCTGGACACAAGCGTGTGCCAGGCCGTGTGCGGTCTAGATTGGACATTTCCGTCCCGAATCAAAGCCGTTCGTTTCTTTAATTGATGATCCAACGGCTGGGGGTTGTTCCTGATGGGATATACCCGGGATTTTGCCTTAGAAACCCTCACTTTTCATGAGTGGTTATCTTTCTAAAGCTTAGGGAGAGAGGAGAGCCAAGGAAGGAAGAAGAAGCTAGATCCGGCCATTGGAGGAGCTTCGAAGCTCCGAATCTCGAGCCAACTCCGGATCCACGGAGGCAAAGCTAGTGCGGTGCTTTTCATCCGCTTACTTTTCCATGGTGCCAAAGAAGAATGCAAGGGTAACGATTCTCTTCTTGAGCATGAGTAGCTCTCCTTATTTGCATAGGAAGCCCGCTCTCGCGAGTTTGCGGTGAGTTGGAGGCGTTCCTTCGGGTTGATATGTGAAGTCCCCGTTGTTTCGAGTCCGTAAGCGAGAACGGACATAGGCATGATGTGTGAAGCCTATCCGGACATGTTGGTCTGGATCGGTGATGTTGCATTGCATAATACCGGAGAAGACTCTATGCTATTGGTTGTTTTTCGAGTTTTCTACACGGTAGATTTCAATAGGGAACCTTGGGGATTAACCCAAAGGTGCACCCGAAAAACTGGGCGGATGCGTGATCTTGCCAACTTGGTGGCCTGAGAGCCAACTTGAACATAACCGGGTTATGTGAATTGTGATGGAAATGGGACTCGGGAGAAGTTTGACCCGCACAAATGGCTTAAACTGTCGTTGCGATGTGAGCACGGGTTAGATGGAACCGTACCCGTTCTATGTCGTTCGGTTAAAGAGACCTAAGGGTACGTGGCACTTGTCGTTGGCATAGATTAGGGTCTTCGGCGGTGTATGGCTTAAATTGTCGTGACCCAGGCCAAGAAGACAAAATGCTCATAGGTTTGGCCGTCAAAGTGGCGGTGGTGAGTCTGGAATGTCTATGGCTTTAATTGACGTGACATCGATCGGTTCACCGAGAATGTGCCCTGAGAGCACGGAGCGTGTGGCCATGCGAGCCAACATCTGTGATGAAATGATTATTTATGTATGTTGCTCGCTTATGCTAATGAAATACAGGGAAGGAGCATCGCCGCCCCGAGCTGGGGGCGGGATCGTTATAATTTGGTCAGCATTGCTGACCGTTGCCTTGTTTTGCCACCGTGCGGTGATTTGTTCCTTGCAGGAGCGGCTGGACCAAGCGGTCAATAGCGGGCTAAAGCCCAAAATGCGAAGCCGGCCATCGAAGGCTTAATTGGAGTGTTTTACTGTTCTTATTCATGTATGACCGGCCTGCGTGCCGTGGTTTGTAAAACATGTAATATGAAGTGAACAATTTTGTAAGGCCTTAAGGCATGTACTTGTGTATGTACAACATTCCTGTTTTGATATGAGTGGACATTCATGCTTTAGTGCTGGGTTTTTTGTTGCAACTTTTATAAACTGCTTCCGCTAGAATGCTCTGTGTAGGACGTTATGATTGGTTGGATGGTTTCCATGAGTAACCACCCGGTCTGTCTGTAGTATATGGCGTCGGGCCCCGACCGGATCTACTGCTATATGCTATGCGATGGATAGGAGGTGTTACAAAAATCATACATGCAATCATACATGAATCCGACGATTTGTAACTTACAATGATAATTTGTTTTATAAATCAAAATTGGAAGATATGTCACAACAATTAAAGTTTATAAACAAGAAAACACATGAAGTTTGTATAGATGCAAGAGAGCTCGAAATCAAATAATTAAATAAATGAGAACTTTCAATGCCTCAAAATTTGAAAATAATAGTTACAAACCAATATCCTTACAGTAGGAAACTGACGGACAATTCAACATAAAATCAATGACATCCAACTTTAAAACTTACACAGCTAGGTAATGGTGTGTTTGGAGAGGATTTCCCAAGGTTGGGTCAAGTCGAAGCATTGAAATTTAAACTCTTGGTGAAGTTTTGGACTGTTGTGGCATATCTTGGTTGTTTCTGGATTTCTGGGGTTGTTGGAGATTCCTGTCTGCGTGGACATAAGGGGGGTGCTGGGCAGTGGTTGGCATCAGGGAGGAGTGTGAAATTTGACCGGCAGACTAGCAATTTGGAGTTCCAGCAACTGGCGGTTGGGAGGTGAGGTAGAACTGGATCCAAACTGCACTTCTTGGCTGAGATTGGGTGGGACTGGGCGTGTAACGCCCCCGATTTTACGATATTTGGTTTAATTCATTATCTGACGTGTTTATGATGTCAGGGCGTTACGTTGATGCGTTTTTGACATTTGTCTTTGTTAGAGCATAGTTTTAGCTCTTAGGTTTTTGTGTGTGTGGCTATGTTTAGCCTGTTTGCAAGATTTCCTAGCGAGCCGGGTCTGTTTTAGTGACTCTATGGAGCGTCTTTGGGAATGCTTGTGTTTTGACTTCGGGAGGTGTTTAACTGAGTTTGGTTCATCGAATCTTAATTTCGACTGCGTCGTTGGGTTCGTAGCATCGATATTTAGCTACGGTGCGATTTTCGTAAAATTTCGGGTAAGTTTGGTTTTTGGGTCGTTTTGACGTTTTATTTAATTAATTATGTTATCCTATAATAAAATAATTGGATAAAAGCAGTATAAATAGAACCCATCGCTTCCAACCCTATTCATTTTTCTCCCTCGTGAAACCGTCGGCTTGTTGCGGAAGAACGAGAGCGGCGGACTTTCCAAAGCCTTCGGCCGCCAATTTCTGGAGTTTTGGTGCTCGATTTCTTCTTTGGAGAGTGGATCCGGGTAGATATCGCCTAGATCTACGTTTCTACCGTAAGCTTTTTGAGTTTCTTGGATTTTTAGAGGTTTAGGTAGGCGGTTTTGACCCTCTTTCATCCTCAAAGGTTTCAGGAAGTGTTGCTCAGGAAGTTTTAGGAGCGTTTACATGGCTGGATTGGCGATTTGAGGCAAGTGGTGACTTCTTTCCCATGCCAAGCTTATCTTGTCCTTGTATATTTCTTTTCCATACTGTTCTTCCCTGTGTAGTTTTTTAAGAGTAATGTTTGATCCGGCTTTGCAAATCAATTTTATGGTATCTTTTTTTTTCCGGCCAAGTTCAACAAGCATTTGATTCATTGTATTGGCTTCATTGTGTAAGTTGTCAGTTTGGAGCAGTCTGAGGTCATCAAATTAAAGCTAATTCGTCGAACGGAGTTCGACGAACAGAGGAATTTCGTCAAATGAAGTTCGACGAATAAATCGCAAATCGTCGAATGGAGTACGTCGAGCTGAGCCAATTCGTCGAACGGAGCAAGATTCGTTGAGTCTATCCCTTAGGCATTGAGTGTAGCCTTAGCACTGAATCCAGTTTCAAGCCTAAGTTCAAAAGAGTTAAGTGTCTTGAGTGCACTCTACGCGGCATTGAATGTGTTGAATACACTCAACGCCTTGCTGAGAAGTCTGTGACACTAAGTGTAAAAGCGTTGAGTGCGTTGAGTGCACTCAACGCAGCATTGAGTGTGTTGATTACACTCAAAGCCATCAAAATTTGACGCTAAGTCAGAAGGAGTTGAGTGTACTGCATACACTCAACGCGGCATTGATTGTGCTATATACACTTGATGCCATCAGGATAATCTTGGAGTCTAAGTGTAAAAGCGTTGACAGTGTTGAGTGAGCTTAACTCACTCAACGCCATCACTTTATTCGACAAGTTAAGTAAAAAGCATCTACAGGGTTGAGTGAGCTGAACTCACTCAACGCCGTCTCCTAAGTCAGTTTATCCATGTAGGAAAGCGTTGACAACGTTGAGTGAGCTGAACTCACTCAACGTCGTCTCTTTTATAGAAAGCATCGACAACGTTGAGTGAGCAGAACTCACTCAGTGTCATCGCTTTATTTCTGCAAACTAAGTATGAAAGCGTCGACAGCGTTGAGTGAGCTGAACTCACTCAATGCCATCATCTGTTTTTGGCAGCTAAGTGTTTAAGGATTGAGTGAGCTGAACTCACTCAACGCCATCGTTTGTTCTTGCTGCTGTGTTTAAGCATTGAGTGTGCTGAGTTATGGCGTCGAGTGTGTTGACTGCACTGGACGCGACGTCGAGTGTACTCGACGCTTTTTCCTTAACATTGTGTCCTTTCACCGATTTGACATGTATCACTAAGGCTTAGTTTTGCCAAGCTAGAATCATCGATTTTCTGCTGAATTTGTTGAGTTTGTGTTTATGGGTATTTGGATATAGGGTTGGTTTGTTTGGCTTAGTTCCGTGAATCATTACACCCGGGAATGTTTGGATCTCATTTTTGGGCTGTTGGGTTATGTTGTATCAGATGTTCATCACTGCAGTCCCGATTTTGAGATGTTTGGGTTTGTTAGTTCGGGTTTGACCGGTTTGGTCACGACTCAGATCCGGTTGCATTATGGTGTTAATGATTCACGTGTTTATTGAGCATTTGCCCCATTTTTGTTTCCTATGGATTAAACTTATGCTACTTCTGCCTTTTCTCGCAGTTTGTTTCCAGAGTATAACTCTGTTTGCACTCGGTACAAATTTCTTTACCTTTTAAATTTATAAGTTAACTCTTTGTTCTAAATCTCTAGTTAATTTGTTGTGTTTTCTTTTGACAGCTATTCAGGTTTGGGATTAGTAATCTTGATACTCCCTTATTTACTAATAGTTTTGTTTGCCACTTGTATTTTTCTTGTTCAGGTGTTCTTTCTTTGAATGCCTCAGGTTCTGAGTAGTAGCCGGTTGAGCGGCTAGGTTTGGTGTTTTCTTGTGGACTGCAGTGTTGCAGAGGTTTCCACTACCTTGAGAGGAAGTTCCTTGTTGTTTTATTTTTAGTACAGACACTCATACTGACCAGTTGGTTTGTGTCAGTTTGTTGATGCCCACTGGTGGTTTTCTTTTGAATTGCTGAATACTCTGCTAAGCTGCTAGTTTTTCCTTTCGTGGTTGTTTTTACTTGCTCTCTAGGAATGTTTTATGTTATGTTGCATGTTAGGTATTTTCACTTATAAAAGCATTACTACTTGTACTTCATACATCTCATATTTCTAAAATTAAAATAATATTTTCTAGCTAACGTAAAGACTATTTCCATACTTATAATAATTCTAGAGTCCTGCATGTCATGAGTTATCCTTTGGATATGATTATACTCATGTAGGATGTTAATCAACATAACCACAAGTATTTTTCTGCAGTGCATGACTATACTTTTACTCGTGGACTAGTTGATCCACTGTGCCGAGGGATAGGGCCATCCAGTTTAAACTAGTTTTTTTTACTTAATAACTTGTGGATTTCATATAAACTTTAGAGTTTGCGGTTTTGCCTGAGCGCCTGCAGTTATCCCCTGCACGGCGTGGCATCATGACGCGTATTTTCTCTTACTCTGATATAACTTAAATGTTGAGAAAATGCGGGCTGTGATAGTTGGTATCAGAGGGAGGTTGCTTTGACAATTGGTCGAGCAACCTTCTTTTTTTAGTGTTAGCTGTCTAGTATCATTTCATACACACACCGATGTGTCGTCAGTACGTCTTGGTTGAAGCATGAACACTACACTCATAGTATGATAAGAAGTATACGGGGCATATTATGTAGTATGGGATGCATAATATGTGTTTGTATATGGATCCACCATAGGTGGCAACATGTGACGGTTATGTAGTATGGGATGCATAATCATCATCACATGGGTGCCCATTAGTACGTTTTACTTTTTCATTACATGCGATATTATGTAGTATGAGATGCATAATATTTCATGTGAACGCCACTCATAACATGCATTAAGGCCTTTTTAGAATGCATAGCACATCATGCATAGCATAACATATCATTTGCACATGTGTCAAGCTAAAGATTTATATGATGACATATGTACACACGTTGTTTTGAGTCAAAAGAATACAAATTCATGCATTCATGTACTTTGCACAAGAATTAATAAGATGATGTTATATCAACCTATGTTTGAGCATTTCATCATTTATAAAGTTCCCAGAGCAAGTTAGCAGCAAGAGCAAGTATTTATGTATGTTTGGTCTGTACTAGGTTGTTTGGTTCTAGCGGTTAAGCTAGGTTTTGACTATTTCCTTGTTGAAATTATTAGCATGTCGAGACGTCCTACGACGAGGTCGACTCCCCAATCAGAGGGTGAGTCGTATGGTGCTCAGAACGAGGCCGTGATTGAAGGATTGTGATAGTGCAATGAAGCTTTGTCTAGGCAAATGTTGGAGATGAGGTCGCAGATCCAAATCTTGTTAACTGTCATTGCAGGACAGCCTCTTAGAGTTCAGGACCCGGCTGTGTGTCAAGGTTTTCCAGATACTCCTGCTCCTCTGGTGCCCCCAGCTATGCTGCCACCAGAGATGAACTTCATATCGCCCTTCCAGGTATTAGGACCCCCTACCTATGATGGTAGGGCAGACTTCATGGCTTTGTATGACTGGATTATTATCATCGAAGAGATGTTCTCTTACTCCGGAGTTTCAGCGGACCAGAGAGTAATGGTCGCTGCCTACCAACTCAAAGGTTTGGAAAAGAGTTGGTGGCTAAGGGAGAAGGAAAACTTGAAGGATGGATGTTCTTGGGAAGTCTTCATGGAGCTTTTGCCAAAGAAGGTTCTGTCGTCGGTCGAGCCAGACCGTTTGTTAAATGATTTCCTGCACTTAAAGCAGAGGCAGCTCACGGTGAGTGAGTATGAGGTGGTTTAACGCCCTGAAACTCAAAAGAACGACGTGAGGCATTTTGAGCCAAGTTTGGAATTTAGCATGGGGCACACGGCCTAGGACACGAGCGTGTCCCAGGGCATGTCGTGCTTGGTTCGACGATCTGGCCATGTGGTCGATGAATTCTGGAGTCGAAAATAGTCGAGCAGCGAACACGGCCTGGGAAACGGGCGTGTCACAGGCCGTGTCCTTCTTGGGTGGTTGGTTGATTTTATTCAAGGGTGAAACATGGCCTGGAAGCCCAGGTGTATTCGGCGGTGACACGGGTGTGTCAATTGGGACACGGGCGTGTTCAAGACCCATGTGCTTCTCGAGTTGGTGTTGGTCCTGTGTCGATGGAGTAACACAGCTTAGTACACAGCCATGTTCTGGATGACATGGGCGTGTCAAGTTTGACACGGGCGTGTTGGTTGCCCGTGTTCTTTCGGGATGCGTTGGTTTCGACGGCGAATGGAGAACATGGCCCTGGACACGGGCGTGTCACAGGACATGTTCGGCCCAGATTTTGCATTTCAGCTCTGAATCTTGGCCGTTCGTTTCATTATTTTGGGATCCGACGACTAGGGATTGTTCCTGGTGAGATATACCCGGGAATAGGGTTGGAAATCCTTCATTTCAACATACCATTCTCTTTCTAAAGATCTAGAGAGAGGGGAGAGCAAGTAAGAAGAAGGAGGCTAGATCCGATCACCGGCGGAGCTTCGGGGCTCCAAATCGCGAGCCGACTTTGGATCTACAGAGGCAAGGAGATTTCGGTGCTTTTCATCTGCATACATTTCCATGGCGCCAAGGAAAAATTCTAGGGTAACGATTCTCATCCTAGGACATGTGAAGTCCTCTTTTCCTCTGCATAGGAAGCTCGCTCTCGCGAGTTTGCGGTGAGTTTGAGGCATTCCTTCGGGTAGACATGAATAGTCCCTGTTTTGTATATGTAGTGTCTGTAATCGAGAACGGATATAGGCATGATGTGTGAAGCCTACCCGGATAAGTTGTTCTGGATCGGTTATATTGCATTGCCTGAATGGCCGGAGAAGACTCCACGCAAATGTTTGTTTTTCGGGTTTTCTACGTAGTAGGTTGCAGCAGGGAGCCTTAGGGATTAACTCCAAGGTGCACCCGGAAAACTGGGCAGATGCGTGATTCTGCCAACATGGTGGCCTGGGAGCCAACTTGAACATAACCGGGTTATGTGAAGTGTGTGATGAAACGGGACTCGGGTAAGCTTGACCCGCACAGACGACTTAAGTTGACATTGCAGTGTGAGCAATGGGTTAGGCGGAACCGTACCCGATCTATGTGGTTCGGTTAGAGAGACCTAAGGCACGTGGTACTCGCCGTTGGCATAGATGGAGGGTCTTAGGCAGTGGCCAGAAATACCAAATGCTCACGATATATTTCCGTCCAAGGGGCGGTGGTGAGTCAGTGGACTTTGACCGTGTTCACCAAGAATGTGCCCTGAGTGCACGGGGTGTGTGGTCGTGCGTGCCCACACCTGTGATGAAGTGTTTATTCACTATGTTGTTTGGTTATGCTAACAAAGTGGAGGGAAAGAGCATCGCTGCCCCGATTATGGGGGCGGGATCGTTATAATTTGGTCAGCATAGCTGACCATTGCTTTTGTTTGCCACCGTTGTGGTGGATTATTGCTTGCAGGTGCTGCGGAGCCGAACGGTAAATAGCGGGCTAAAGCCCAAGTTGCTGAGCCGACCCTCGAAGGCCTAAATTGAGTGTTTACTTGTTTGTTCATGTGTGACCGGCCAACGTGCCGAGGTTTGGAAAACATGTTATTTGAGTAAACAATTGTAATGCCATAAAGCCATAGTACTTGTGTATTGTACTTCATTCCTATTGTTTTGAGTAGTGGATATTCATGCTTGTGGCTGGGTTCTTTATTTTGCAACTTTTAATTATTGCTTCCGCAAGAATGACTCTGTGTAGGATGTTGGTTATTAGTTAGATGATTACCATTGAGTAACTACCCGGTTGGTCTGTGGTTTATGGCGTCGGGCCCCGGCCGGACCTACTAATATATGCTATGTGACGGATAGGGGGTGTTACAATTTGGTATCAGACTACTGGTTTAGGTCAGGCTTAAAATGAATTTGTGGGTGAATTCTTTTAAGGGGTGGTGAGAACATGTGTGTGCGTCATCGTTATAACATCAAAACAAACCATGAATGTCCATTTAGGAATGAAAATACACGTGTTTGAGGAACCTGTGTGTTCCTATAATTACGTTTTGCAATTTTGTTTGGTCGCTTAATAAGATTTTGTACATCTATAGGTGACTAAAAGCGGTGCAGGGCCGTCAGAACGCCCAGTTTCTGAGGCTAGTAGTGCACCAAATGATGCTCCTGCAACACCTCCCTCGGCTGAAACCATACGATTAGTTGTCGAAGTAGTGTTTGACATGATCAATGCACAGCCTGCCAGGAAAATGCAGTAACCCGCTCCTATGATGGAGCATGTACCGCTTCAAAGGGATGAACCGAGAAGAGTGGAGCAGGTTGTGGTGTAGCCTTTGGTGCCGAGGAGAGCAACTGAAAGGCAGCTCAAGCACGTTATGAGTTTTAATCCTCCTGTGTTCTCGGGGTTGGGAACCCTATCTCAAGCTGAAGATTGGCTCTCCCAAGTGAAGAGAGTCCTGACAGCTATTGAAACGGAGGAGTGGCAGATGACCACTATAGCTAAGTTCCTTCTGGACGGTGATGCTAGTGAAAGTCCACCTAGTGTCAACTATCTTCACCTAGGGGGGGGGGGGAATAGGTGACGTGCAGCGTTTTTGCGGAATTTAAAATTGTACCTGCACAATAAAAATAAACAACACAGCACACAGAAAACACAAGCTATTTATAGTGGTTCCCCAATTTGGGTACATCCACTTTCCCCCTTCGACCTATCTCCCAACACGGGATGACTCGGTCTCTTCTCCAACAGGATTGAAATCCAATCCTTGCACTATCGGAAGGAACCCTTCCACACGTAGGAGTCAACACTCCCACAACACGGGTTGCACCCAACCCTTACAACTAGGAACCAACGTTCCTTTACAACAAAAGCAAAACTAGAATGTACAAGAGATACAAACTACGTTTGGAGTCTACGGTGTCCCCCTTTGTTGACGACATGTTCTTGAAGTCCACAAAGAGTCCACAACCCTAGATCTCTCTTGGAGAGGATCTCCCCGGAACCGGCGGCGGCAAGATGAGCGGCGGCAAGGTTCACGGGATCGGCGGCAACGACGATGTGCGGCTGCTGTACTTTGGAGATCCAAACTTCGTAGCGAAGCTAGCTAGGTCTACCAACGGTCACACGAGGATCGGTCGTCTCGATCGATTCGGATGGGGAAGTTTTTCCCGATCAATAAATTGAGAGACAAGGGATCTCTGGATAGACGCGTGAGACACTAAGCTTGGCTAAGCTTCTGTCGCCGGAGGATCAGGAAGAGTCGCGATCAACAGCGGCGACCAACTAGCGCGAGCGGCGACGGCGGCGGCGGAGCAGTTTCGCGATTTTAGGTCTAGATTCGCTCGGCTTCTTTCTGTGTATGTTACTGTTCAAAAATACCCGTATATATACTGTAGACAACTTCAATATGACCGTTGTGGGTCCCACAAGTTGAAACCCTAAATCCTGGTCCAGAACAGTGTCAGCGGCAGAATCCGGTTCAGCTGTTTCCATAATAATTGCCAAGTCAAAATCAGCGAGAATCGAAAGTGAATCTCGTCGAGTCGTTGAGAATCAAAGGTGATTCTCGACGATTCGGCGAGAATCAAAGATGATTCTCGTCGAATTTAACTTGGTTGCACGCACTGATTTAGCCGGGTCGAGAAGGCGAGAATCAGCCAGTGATTCTCGACGATTCGGCGAGAATCACAAGTTATTCTCGCTGAATCGGCGAGAATCACTTGGTGATTCTCGTCGATTCTTACTTAGAATCAGATTTGCTTGCTTCGAAGTGTAGTTGGATCGAGTCGGCGGGAATAAGCCACTGATTCTCGGCGATTCGGCGAGAATCACTTGTGATTCCCGCCGAATCGGCGAGAATCACTTGGCGATTCTCGCCGATTTACACTTAGACGAATTTTCGTCTTTCCACCCATGATGTGCTCCTTGACCCATACTTGCTCCTTGTCTGCTCTTGCAAGATCACAGCCCTGTACTTGAAAGTAAGTGCACTCCAATAGAGAGAGTACATGTAGGCCAACACACTGATCTGCTCAACGAGGGATTACGTCGTGCAGACCTGTGTATATTGACCTACTGCACCCTGACATTGGTGTGCACTTAGCGTGGAATAACTGCAAGCACAACTTGAGATAATTTGTCAAAAACATTGCCTATTTACCTTAGCTTGTTCAGGGGCTTCTTCAAATCAGGTACGTTGTGGATACAATACCCAACAATCTCCCCCTATTTGAAGAAGCCTAAACCCTACAAGCTAAGGTGAATAAAGCGTATAGGAATGAAAATCATAAACTTGAAATTTAGTTGAGTGAGTTATTCATTACTAATACCAATTTCTTGGGAGCAAGCTTGGAGCCACCTTAGCCTTAGCCGAGAGGGTAATCTCCCCCTTTTCGGCTTCTGCAAATTGGGGTCGGTAGCATTTGACCCCTTGCTCCCCCTCAGTTCTTGCACCTTGCAGAGGCTCCCTCTAGATGCATGATCCTGGAGCTTCTGTAGTCTTCATTCCTCATAATTTAGCATTCCCAATTCAGTTTTGAAGAGACTGAACTTGGCTTCGTCTAAGGGCTTTGTGAATATATCTGCAATCTGCTTGTCCGTGGGGACATAACAGAGAGAAATGTCCTTGTTCTCCACGTGCTCCCGAATGAAGTGGTATCGCACTTCAATATGCTTCGTTCTTCTGTGCGATACCGGGTTGTTGGCAATTGCAATTGCACTGGAGGAGTCGCAGTACATTGGTACTTTCTTGAACTGAAGGTCGTAGTCGGCTAACTGTTTTCTGATCCATAGGAGCTGTGCGCAACAGCTGCCTGCCGAGATGTACTCAGACTCTGCTGTGGAGGTAGCTACACAATTCTGCTTCTTCCTGTTCCATGAAACAAGCCTTCGTCCGAGGAATTGACACGTCCCGGAGGTGCTTTTCCTGTCATCCCTACTCCCTGCAAAATCAGCATCTGAAAAACCTATTAGCTCGACATCATTGTTTCTCGGGTACCACAAGCCAAGATTGGGAGTACCTTTAAGGTATCTTAGAATTCGCTTTGCAGCGACATAGTGAGATTCCTTAGTGTTCACCTGATATCTGGCACATACACATGTGGAGAACATGATATCCGGTCTACTGGCAGTAAGGTAGAGCAGGGATCCAATGATGCTTCTGTATTTGGTTTCATCGAAAGGTTTACCTTTCTCATCCTTATCCAGAGACATAGTGGATCCCATTGGAGTCCTCATAGAGGTTGCACTCTCCATACCGAATTTCTTAAGGAGTTCATTTGTGAACTTCGTCTGAGAGATGAAGATTCCATCCTCACACTGTTTCACTTGAAGTCCTAAGAAATACTTGAGCTCTCCCATACTGCTCATTTCAAACTTTCCTTGCATAAGTTTAGAAAACGTTTTGCAAAGATTGTTGTCCGTTGAGCCGAATATAATGTCATCGACATAGATTTGCACCAGCAAAATCTTGCCTTTGGCTTCCCTGAGAAACAATGTTTTATCTATTTTACCTCTAGAGAACTTGTTCTCAAGAAGAAAACTAGATAAAGTCTCATACCAAGCTCGTGGAGCTTGTTTCAACCCATATAAAGCTTTATTAAGAAAATAAACATGATTGGGATAAGTAGGATCGACAAAACCTGGGGATTGAGCGACGTATACTTCCTCTTTCAGGTCTCCGTTCAAGAATGCTGATTTCACATCCATTTGATACACTGTGAATCTTTTGTGTGAAGCATACGCCAGGAACAATCTGATTGCCTCGAGCCTTGCTACTGGTGCGAAGGTCTGGTCAAAGTCAATCCCCTCCTCCTGTGTGTAACCTTGAACCACCAGCCTGGCCTTGTTCTTTACGATGACACCATGTTCATCCAGTTTGTTTCTGAAGATCCACTTGGTGTCAATAACATTCTGCTTGTGTGGTCTGGGAACCAGCGTCCACACGTTGCATCGTTCGAATTGATGTTGTTCATCTTGCATGGCCAAAATCCACGCCGCGTCTTTGTTCGCCTCGTCGAACTTCTTTGGCTCAACCTGTGACAGGAAGCTAAGATGCAAAACTTCATTAATAGTACCTCTTCGAGTTCTGACACCGACGCGAGGATCTCCGATGATCTGATCTCTAGGATGGTCCGTCACGTGCCGGAGCTCTAGAAGTCTGGCGTCTGGAGCTTCGACTACTTCTTGAGCATCTCCTTCTTCTAAGAGATTTGTTCCATTTTGATCTTCAACATTCCTAGATGACGTGGAGGTGAAAACTTTGACGTACTTAGGAGAGTCATCTTTAGCGGTCTCATTGAGACTCAACTGTTCAAGTCGTGCACCTGCATCTTCAAGAATACCACTGGAAGAATTGCTATTAAGCAAACTTCCTTCATCAAATACAACATTAATTGATTCTTCTACCACTAGGGTTTTCTTATTGAAGACCCTATATGCCCGACTGTGGGAACTATAGCCCATGAATATGCCTTCGAAGTATTTTTCACCAAATTTAGTACGCGGGTACTTCCCATTATTCAGTACATAGCATCTGCAACCAAAGATCCTCAAGTAGGACATGGTTGGTTTCCTGCCTTTCAGTAGCTCGTAAGGCGTCTTACGATGATGCTTGTTGATCAATGCTCGGTTTTGTACATGATAAGCTGTATTGACCGCCTCTACCCAGAAGTATTCTGGGAGAGAAGCGTCTTTCAACATTGTCGTGCACGCTTCAATGAGAGTTCTATTTCTCCTCTCCGCAACTCCATTTTGCTGAGGAGTGCGCGGGGAGGAAAACTCATGAAAGATACCTTGTTCTTCACAAAACTCTGTCATAGAACCAGATTCGAATTCTATTCCATGGTCACTTCTGATTTTGACCACTGAGCAGTTAAATTCGTTCTGAACCTGCTTGACAAAGCTAGTGAAGATGTCAAACGTATCTGACTTTCGTTTCAAAAAGAACACCCATGTAAACCGAGAATGATCATCAACTATCACTAGCGTATAGGACTTGCCTCCCAAGCTATGAACTTGCATTGGACCAAACAAGTCCATATGTAAAAGGTAAAGACATCAGGAAGAGTCTTTGTGTGCAATGCTCTTAAAGGTAGCCTGAGTCTGTTTGCCCATCTAGCATGCAGCACAGGGGCTATCTTTGATGCACTTGATACTGGGAGCATCCCTTACTAAGTTCTTAGAAAACAGCATACTAATTGTTTTGAAATTAATATGTGCCAATCTCTTGTACCATTATTCACAAAGAGATGCACTGCCTCTAGCCACAAGGCATATGGGGGTAGATGAATCTAAACTGAGAAAATCTAAGCAGAAGATATTTCTGCTCCTAATGCCTGATAATACCGTCTCAGAAGAGGTACGTGAAATTATCAGACATTTATCCTTGCAGAACTTAACATCATAACCTTTGTCACATAACTGACTTACACTGATCAGGTTATGGTTTAACCCTTCAACATAAGCCACGTCGGTGATAGAGATTATACCGTTGGAAATCATACCGTAACCTCTGGTGACTCCTCGATCTGACCCTCCAAAGATGACTTTGGGTCCATTCTCGACAGGAGTGTAATCACGCAGCAGGCTTCTTGTCCCAGTCATATGCCGGGAGAATCCACTGTCCAAATACCAGATCGGCGTTTTGGTGGCCTTTGGACATTCCTGCAAAACATAATTAATTTCCCTTAGGAACCCAATCGAACTTGGGTCCTAGATTCCTGGTTAGCATACTCCCCCTCGGTTGGTTAACCCTACGAGTGGTCGGCCTCGCATTGCTAACATAGGGAGTCTCGTAATACCTTGGATTAAACCAACAATCCACGGCAAAGTGACCGACTTTGCCACAACACCAACAGTCGAATCTATTGTACCTCTTCCTGGGCTCCTGCCTTACCCTGGGAATGGTGGGTACAGCTGGGGCCTTGGATCTGGAGGTGGAGGCCTCATGGTGACAGCAGTCACATGACTTCGTCACCTTCTGTATAACAGGCTTGGCTTTTGGTGCCTGCTTTCCATTATGGCCGCTAGAGAATTGACCATAATTTCCCATGTGGATTTCCTCATAAGGTGCCTTGAGGGCACTCTCACCGAAGTTCCGAGAAAAGGTCCAACCATCATATCGGCTCTTTGGCTTTGCAACCGAGGGCCGGAAATGATGACCAAAGGTTGATTCAAAGTCATGTTGGTTGCAAGGAAAGCTAGGCTTTCTGAACGCAACAGGACTGAGCGGAGCCTTTCCCTTTTCATCAGCAGAGGCCTTCTTGGCGGCCTTATTCTTCCTCTGGTTCCTGTTTCTCCTAGATGAGAAACCAGATACCCCTACATGCCCCAAGCCAGCTCCTTTGGCCTGAGCAGAGAAGGTATCAACTACTGGAAGAACTGTTTTTGGCATAGAGAAGCTCTTGACGATCTTCCTTTCTACCGCAAGTTGTTCTTCCAACTTGTCGACTTCCTCCTGCTTAAGATCAAGGAGCTTAAGAGACTCTGAATGCTTTGAAGTCAGGTCAAGGTGCTCCTGTCAGAGAGAAATCAAACTAGTGACCTCTTCCCTTAGGGATACACACTCACCCTTAAGGAATTTCACTTCCTTTTTCTCAGCTTTCAGTCTCTTACGTCATTCCTCGAAAGTGTTGAGCAGAAGCTCATACTTCTCGAGGAGCTCCGCTTCACGGGCCGAAGGGCTATCCTCAGGTTCATCATCCTGAGACTCAGGATCAGAGTCGGAGTCGGAGAGAGGGGTGTGAGCTTTTACCTTCCCAGTAAATGGGGGGCATTCTCCTTCTGAGTCGGAGCGACCCACCAGCCCGAAGAAGGCTTCCTCATCATCACTGGAGTCTGAGGAATCAGACTCACTCAGTGTCTTTGGCCTTTTGGCGATATAGCTCCGCTCTTTCTTCTTATCTCTCGAAGATTTGTGCTCCTCTTCTTTCCCTTTTCTCTCTTGCCTTGATAGCAGTCGGCCACGACGTGTCCTGGCTTATTGCATCCAAAGCAAATAATGTCAGAGGAGCGATGTTTGTTCGGTTTAGAAGCATACCTGTCAGAAGAATAATTTTTCTTCTGATGCCTGGAGGTGGAGTCGTCTCTCTTTCTTTGATTCCTCATCTTGAGGAACTTCTTGAACTCTCGGGTGATGAGGGAGAAATCCTCCTCCGACAGCTCTGAGCTGGAGGAGCATGGCTCGGAGTCCTCCTCCTCATCCTTTTCCCTGGAACGGTATGAAACCGCACCCTTGCCTTTTCTGGAGTGACTGGCTTTTAGAGCCACAGTCTTTTCTTTGGCTGCAGCCTTCTCTGCTTCTTCTTCTGTTTTCCTGGTGTTCAGCTGAAGCTCATAGGACATCAGCTTCCCAAACAGAATTTGCGGGTCTGTTTCAGCTAGTCTGTCAAACTCTCGGATGGCGCAGATCTTTGTGTCCCATTCCTTAGTAAGGGACCTAAGGAATTTATCATTGATTTCACCATTAGTGAACACTCTTCCATATTCTTTGAGGGCGTTGACAATCTTGAGGAAGTTCTCGTAGGTGACTCCGATCTCTTCCTTAGGCCCTTGTCTGAAGGCCTCATATTTCTGGTTCAGGAGGGATCTCCGATCATCCCTCACTTCATCAGTGCCCTCCATTAGGATGATCAGGCAATGCCAGATCTCCTGTGCTGTCCTGCAGTTGCAGAAGTTCTGCATCATTGAGTCATCAACCGCGCTAACCAGAATGTTCTGCGCCTTCTTGTCAAGTCCTACTAACACCATCTCGTCCTTGTCCATTTCAGAAAGTTTCTTCGGCACTTTCTTGGTAGGATCAATGGTGGAGGCCTTAGTGGGGACATAAGGTCCCTCCTCCACGATCATGAAGAGTCGAGGATCAACTGCTTCCATGTAGAATCTGATCCTTTCCTTCCAGATAGGAAAGTTGAGCCTGGTGTACGCTGGGATCTTGCCTGTGAACTTGAGACCATCCATGGTAGATGTTTTCCTTCTTCTTGACACTAGTGGCAGGATTCAACTCAAGGTGTTAACCTTTTTGATGAGTAACCTGCCTCTGATACCACTTGAAAGTCCACCTAGTGTCAACTATCTTCACCTATGGGGGGGGGGGGGAATAGGTGACGTGCAGCGTTTTTGCGGAATTTAAAATTATACCTGCACAATAAAAATAAACAGCACAACACACAGAAAACACAAGCTATTTATAGTGGTTCCCCGATTTGGGTACATCCACTTTCCCCCTTCGACCTATCTCCCAACACGGGACGACTCGGTCTCTTCTCCAACAGGATTGAAATAAAATCCTTGCACTATCAGAAGGAACCCTTCCACAAGTAGGAGTCAACACTCCCACAACATGGGTTGCACCCAACCCTTACAACTAGTAACCAACGTTCCTTTACAACAAAAGCAAAACTAGAATGTACAAGAGATACAAACTACGTTTGGAGTCTACGGTGTCCCTCTTTGTTGACGACGTGTTCTTGAAGTCCACAAAGAGTCCACAACCCTAGATCTCTCTTGGAGAGGATCTCCCCGGAACCGGCGGCGGCAAGATGAGCGGCGGCAAGGTTCACGGGATCGGGGGCGACGATGATGTGCGGCTGCTGTACTTTGGAGATCCAAACTTCGTAGCAAAGCTAGCTAGGTCTACCAACGGTCACACGAGGATCGGTCGTCTCGATCGATTCGGACGGGGAAGTTTTTCCCGATCAACAAATCGAGAGACAAGGGATCTCTGGATAGACGCGTGAGACACTAAGCTTGGCTAAGCTTCTGTCGCCAGAGGATCAGGAAGAGTCGCGATCAACAGCGGCGACCAACTAGCGCGAGCGGCGACGGCGGCGGCGGAGCAGTTTCGCGATTTTAGGTCTAGATTCGCTCGGCTTCTTTCTGTGTATGTTACTGTTCAAAAATACCCGTATATATACTGTAGACAACTTCAATATGACCGTTGTGGGTCCCATAAGTTGAAACCCTAAATCCCGGTCCAGAATAGTGTCAGCGGCAGAATCCGGTTCAGTTGTTTCCAGAAAAATTGCCAAGTCAAAATCGGCGAGAATCGAAAGTGAATATCGTCGAGTCGTCGAGAATCAAAGGTGATTATCGACGATTCGGCGAGAATCAAAGATGATTCTCGTCGAATTTAACTTGGTTGCACGCACTGATTTAGCTGGGTCGAGACGGCGAGAATCAGCCAGAGATTCTCGACGATTCGGAGAGAATTGAATCGGCGAGAATCACTTAGAATCAGAGTTGCTTGCTTCGAAGTGTAGTTGGATCGAGTCGGCGGGAATAAGCCACTGATTCTCGGCGATTCGGCGAGAATCACTTGGCGATTCTCGCCGATTTACACTTAGACGAATTTTCGTCTTTCCACCCATGATGTGCTCCTTGACCCATCCTTGCTCCTTGTCTGCTCTTGCAAGATCACAACCCTGTACTTGAAAGTAAGTGCACTCCAATAGAGAGAGTACACATAGGCCAACACACTGATCTGCTCAATGAGGGATTACGTCGTGCAGACCCGTGTATATTGACCTACTGCACCCTGACATTGGTGTGCACTTAGCGTGGAATAACTGCAAGCACAACTTGAGATAATTTGTCAAAAACATTGCCTATTTACCTTAGCTTGTTCAGGGGCTTCTTCAAATCAGGTACGTTGTGGATACAATACCCAACAGTTAGGTTGTGGTGGGAAGGCTTGGAGCTACATCACTTGAGGGGTAGGCAAATTACGGACGTCTCGATGGAGGAGTTCTCGAGACTATTCTTGGCAAGGTACCTCCCTTCGGCTCAGATGATAGCATTGGAAAATGAGTTCCTAAAATTGTTGCAAGAAGAGAGTAGCGTGGATGAGTATCTCCACGAGTTTACTCGTTTGGGTCGGTACGCTAGCTCCACATTCGCGGATGAGGAGCGCAAGATGAACCGTTTCTACGAAGGTCTGAGAGATGACTTTGACGCTACTGCTCTCGGGGCCGATGACGCAGGGCTTCCTGACCCTGGTCAACACGGACTGGTCTTTGGAGAAGGACTTGAAGAATGTACAAGCAAAGAAAAGGTTTGGTGATAAGAAGACTGAGTTCAAAGTGCTGGCTAATGCGAAGTTTGGGTATCGCAAGTTCAATAAGAAGGCTAGGACTTCGGGTCCAACCCCTTCTTCTGGTGCTTTTGGGGCGACTACGGGTCGGACCCCGGGCGCATGTTTAACTTGTGGTAATCCGGGGCACTTTGCCGGTGACTGTTGGAGCGGACATCCCAAGTCCGAAAGAAAGCCGGGAGCAACATATGAAGAGAAGGGCAAGGCGGTGGAGTCAACTGCATCCCATTATGCTCCGGCTCAACCGAGAGTTTATAATCTTGTCCAACATGAGGCCATTAATCAAGCGGATGTGGTGACAGGTACGGTTTAAATTTATAGTAAGTTAATTTTGAAATACTTGTTATGCGTGTGTTACCTTACTACTGCTTGTATAGGATTTGTTTTGATCTGTGAGAATCCGGCGAGAGCACTCTTTGATACGGGAGCTTCACACTCCTTTTTGTCCGAAGGATTCATATCGCGCATCGGAGTACCTTCTTCGATGGCGAAGGACAAACTGGATGTGGTGTTGCCCAATGGGTGTTCGATGCGCGCGGATAGAATCTGTGGCATTAAGATTCGTATCGGGAGTCAAGATTTCCATTTGCAAGCGTCGTTACTACCACTGGTGGAGTTTGACGTAATATTTGGCATGGACTGGCTCTCGGAGCAGCAAGCTTTTATTGATTGTGGTCGCAAGGAAGTCAAGTTGGGAACAGGTCGTTAGACGACTTTTACGGGCTTGAAAGGGTCGAGCAAGAAGTTGATGTCTGCTCTTCAGGTGGTGAAGGTTGTTCGTGCTGGTGCAGAGCTGTTCTTTATGCTAGTGGAGGTTTCAAAGCCTAAGCCTACGTTGGATAGTATTTCAGTGGTAGCTGAGTACCCTGATGTGTTCCCTGCCGATCTTCCTGGATCCCCGCCTCAATGGGAGATAGATTTCACGATTGAGCTAGTGCCAGGTGCGAAACCTGTGTCACGATCTCCGTATCG
Source organism: Platanthera guangdongensis (assembly GCA_039583875.1). NCBI lineage: Eukaryota > Viridiplantae > Streptophyta > Magnoliopsida > Asparagales > Orchidaceae > Platanthera > Platanthera guangdongensis. The sequence continues at coordinate 57,411,747 of CM077148.1, read as the reverse complement.
GCTAGCTCCTAAGGAAATGGCGGAGCTGAAGGTGCAACTGCAAGAGTTGTTGGAGCATGGGTATGAGCGTCAAAGTTCTTCGCCTTGGAGACACCGGTCCTCTTTATTAAGAAGAAGGATGGAAGTTTGAGATTTTGTATTGATTATCTAGAGTTGAACAAGCTAACCGATAAGAGCAAGTACCCGATCCAGCGGATTGATGATCTGTTCGATTAGTTGGTCGGGTCAACGGTGTACTCAAAGTTGGATCTCAAGTTCGGTTACTATCAGCTGAGGATAAGGGAGAGTGATATCTCTAAGACAGCGTTCAATATGAGATACGGGAATTACGAGTTTACAGTTATACCGTTTGGACTGACGAATGCGTCGTCGGTGTTCATGGATTTGATGAACAGGACTTTCAGGGAGTACTTGGACCATTTTTTGATCGTCTTCATCGACGACATATTGGTGTACTCGCAGTGTAAGGAGGATCACTTCAAGCATCTTCATTTGGTATTGGAGACGCTGAAGAGGAATCAATTGTACGTTAAGTTCTCCAAATGCGAGTTTTGGCTGTCTTCAGTGGCGTTCCTTGGTCATATAGTGAGTGGAGAGGGCATTGTGGTGGATCCGGCGAAGATTGATGTGATACGAGAGTGGCCTGTGCTTTCTACGGTAGCGGAAGTGCGGAGCTTTCTGGGGCTTGCCTGCTATTACAGGCGCTTCGTGGAGAACTTCTCGTGGATAGCGTTACCCCTCACGACTTTGATGAGGAAAGAAAAGAAGTTCGTTTGGATACCGGAGTGCGCACGAGCTTTTGAGGAGTTGAAGTGTCGGTTAACCACGGTGCCTGTGCTGAGTTCGCCGAGTGGGACCAAAAGTTTTGAGATCTATAGTGATGCTTCGGGCAGTGGACTTGGTTGTGTGCTACTGCAGCACGGAAGTGTGATAGTGTATGGCTCGAGACAGCTAAAGGTGCACGAGAGGAATTATTCGGTTCATGACTTGGAGTTAGCGGCCATGATTTTTACCTTGAAGCTGTGGAGACACTACTTGTATGGAGTGAAGGTCGATATCTGTACCGACAAAAAGAGATTGAAATACTTGTTGGATCAGAATGATCTAAACATGCGATAGAGGAGATGGATGTAGTTCCTGGGGGACTACACGTTCAAGATCCATTATGTGCCTGGGAAAGGCAATACGGTGGCGGACGAATTGAGTCGTCATGCCCCAGCTCAAGCCAATTAGCTGTCGATCCATGATGAGCGGTTGGTTCGGGAGTTGGAGGCATTGGAGATCTCTTGCGTAGACAAGCAGTCAAGTGCTGAAGCACTATTGAACTGGACGGAAGTTCAGTATGACCTGGCTGATTGGATTCAGCAGGCTTTGGATGTGGATAGCTGCATGAAGCAGCTCATGATAGAGGCTTTGGATGGGTCAAATTCCCAATATGAGGTTGTGGATGGATTGCTTTGGAAAGACGGTCGCCTGTGCATCCAAAATGTGCGCACTTTGTGGGTGGAATTGTTGTACTAGGCGCATCATACTAAGTACACGATCCACCCGGAGAGCACAAAGATGTACCGTGATGTGAAGAAATGGTTCTGATGGTCAGGACTGAAGAAGGATGTGGCACTGTACGTGTAAGACACCCCCCCCCCATACCAAGGAGGATACCGGGTCTTATGCCCAGAACCGCCATCTTACGGTGGCACTAACGCACAGGTTAGTCGACACCGCAACACGCCGATCCTGCCGGCTAGTACGATCATTTAACCTGTAGGCCAATATGAGAAGAAGAAGTAAAGCAGTATATGAATCTACTAGTCCACAAGTCACATAGTACAATCATACATATGAAATGAAAGGTACATCAATATAGTCCACAGAAGAGTACAAAACAAAGAGTAATAAGGGCTTATGCCCGGTACATCAAATCCACTCTCTCTCAATATAAAAACGGAAGCTACACTAATACATCAGAACATGTCCCACCTGAGGATGCACAGTAGTGGTAGTTGCCTGCTGAAGCGTTATCTGCTCCTCAAGTCCTGCCTCCTCGACGTGCTGGTGCTCCATCTCCACGGGCTCCTAAAATAGTATGGTCACCGACCATTAGTCAAAAAGACTAAGTCGTTTCCTCCGCACCTCGCCCCGCAGCTCCTAGGCACCGAGCGGGAGGACGAAGCGGAGGACAACAAGGGGTAGCAAAAGTGGAAGCAGGTGACAGAATCTAACTAGCAGTTGTAAAAGTAATATTGATCTATTCTAGCAGTTCTAAGTATAGTACAAGTAAGTAAGAGCAGTACAGTAAAGGAAGTAAAGACAGCAGTAAAAGCAAGTAAATAACTATTCTACCACTGTACTATCATCACAAAAGTACCCTAACTTATATAAATGCCCAAACAAATATATAAGTTAGGATTTCCAGGAAATTTAACTTATCATATAAAAGAGCCCATACTAATTTATATGATAAGGATCTATGAAGCGTATGACCTAATAAGAATGAATGTTATGATGCAATTTCATGCACAGGCAAGTGCAACTCACACACAATGACTCTGTGATCACAGACCTTTAGTTCCCACTTTTTGAGAGCTAGCATCACTCTCGGGTACCACCGCTGTGGCTACGGCAGTAGCGGAGCAGGCGTCTCCGCTTCTAGGCCAGTATGCACACTACCAAGCCTTAGACCCCTCTCAAACGCCTCTGTACACGTCCAAGGTACACTATAGAGTCTCGCATACGTACTTTGCTGACAACCCGTCAGTCTTGTTGGGTCTGATGTGCGTTATCGGGGGTCGTCCTCCAGACCGCTGTGTAAAACAACCCACTGGCCCCTCTAACCCTCACAACCGCCTGGTTCACCGTACTGTCATAGGTGTGACGAAGGGCCAGTACCGCATGCCCCGCCACTAAATTTATGCAATGCAAGTATTTTACTCCGAGCCTTCCTCTCGCAGGTCCAAACCCGTCCTGAAAACCCTCAAACCCAACCCGGGTGAGAACGCACATTAGTGCCTTTATACCAACTCCCTCAAACCCTACACGGGTGAGCATATATCATGAATCTCTCCAACCCTACACGGGAGAGAAGGTACAACCAATGTCTTAACCTATTAGACTACTCTTGTCTACGGGTTATTATACTTAGAGATTTAAGGTTAATCCCAGGACTGCCCCCGGTATTCCCTGTGAAGGGCTCTCAAGGGGCACTAGGAACTGTGTTGGGATTATGCCCAGCGTTCCCTTTCGCAAGGATATTTACTTTAGTTGATGGCTACCCATGTTTCACCCCAGCTCTCTTTGTTGCTCTAGAACAACCCTAGTGACTTAAGATGTTACCGGGAAACCGACGGTCTTCCGTCGACCCCCACTCCAGTTACTACCTAAAGACTTGCACTTTTAACCCCATCACTAATACCATACTACCCACCAGGGATCATTCATATTGCACTCTCTTATTTCTTCCGATAATCAATCCCCTGGTAACCCCTAAGGCAAGACCTATTTATGTTGTATGCAGACCATGTCCTATTATTACCCTAAAAAATGGGATCTTCCAATCCTTCAGTCATCTTGCCCCTAAATATTTATCCTAGGGTGGTATGGACTAAGGGAATTACACTATGAATTCTCATAATTTTCCTTGGCTAATTAATCCTTTAATTAAATCTTTTGAATTAATTACTAGGTCACTTTACACATGAAGTAGTATGATTTAACATCCACTGACCTAGGGAATTTTTCTGGAGTTGTATAATGATACAATATTACTGTCTACAGTGTTTCATAATTTTCCTTGGAATATTTATACCAATTCCTTATTTAATTCCAAATTCACATAATTTCCATTTTCCAAATGAAGTACAGGTAATATGTAATCCAAAATTCCAGGAAAATTACAGAACATATAAAACATTAATTTATGACTATTGGCAGAGTTTCATCAACTTTGATTGTGTAATGGTCTATCAATTTCCATTCTTACTTATTTACCAAAAATGCCATTATATAAATTTAAAAACTATCAATACACCCATTAATTCTGAAAAAATTATTCAAGACTAATAATACAATTTTACAGCACTAAAATTATTTCCAAATTTTTCTGAGGTGCATATCCATCAATTCAAGAATAATTGAAATAAGGGTAAAATGGGCATTTTAAGATATTTTATTCCAAAATTTCATCAAACAGAGAGATCAAATTTTCCTAAGTCAAACGTAACCTTATCTAAATCTTGGCAAAGTTTGAGGATTTGTGCTTGAGGAAAACCTATTTTTCAAATTTATTTTCAAAAGGGGCTATATTTAAAAAAAATTCCAATTAATGGGATTTTTGATGCCAAAAATCCCATAATTAAGCTGAGTGGTGAAATTTACCCTAATGAACCACTGTAAACAAATCCAAGATTTTTGAATGCCTGCATTAGGCTGAATACACAATATTTAAACTATTGCTATTAGCACCCAAGGCAATATGTACACCAACACATGCAAGTGGATTTTCCCATCATGCAGTAATCCAAAAGTGCTGAAATTTTTATCATGCACTAATGGTTTTCCCAAGGACACTTCCCCAAAATTTGGGGCCATGAGGAGTCATATATCTCCATATATTTCATTAATTTACATTTTAAAATTATGACCAAAACTATAGGAAAAGTTGTTTCAAAAATTCCTAAATTTTGGCAGGGGCTAGGTATGCCCTAATCATGCATGTACCCAAAAGTTGGGGCCATGGTGATTGCTGGTTTGACTTGGGCATCCAAATGAAATTCTGCCCTAGTCTAGGACCAGTCCTAGGAGAAATGCCCTACAGGACGGTACACTACAACAAATCATAACTTTAAGGTGGCAAAATAAAGGTAAGACAGTCAACTACATTTTCATTGAGGGACTAGTTTCTGGAAATGCCTCTAAGAGGCCTAAACAGGACATGCAATATGACTGTATTTTTGTGACAGAAATTATAGTATTCATCACATTTAAATTAAATCATATTAATATCTGCACAAATCCTAAAGCGTAAACGGACGGGTTCCGTTCATCGTCCCCACTAGATTAACGGTTGAGATTGAGCCGACCTGGGCGATGTTTGCTGGCGGTTTCCGGCCAGCTGAGGCGGCGCCACCTCCGGCCAACGGTGCCATCACCTTCACGGTGGTGGTGGCTATCGTTTCCCGGTGATGGGGCGGCGGGAGACGGTGGCGACGGCAAACCCGAGCGGTTTCTAAAGCTTGGAAAATTCACATTTTTCTCCCATGGCATCGGGCTCAGCTGAGCCCGATATCTCACCTAATCGATCTAAGATGCTAGTACGGGTAGAGGTGAGGTGAAACGAACCTCGATTGGGGCTTCGCTGCGGGTCAGGCGGCGGTTTGCCATGGTGGTGGTGCGCCGGCGAGCTCCTCCCTGATTCCTTGATTCTTAATCGTTTTCCATGTTCCAGCACTCGAATTCCACTCCTTTCCACCTCCTGAAGCTAATGGTGAGGTTATTTGGGGCTGAGGTGGAGTATATGTGGAGATACAACCAAGGTGAGCTCGGCTCAGCCATGGTTGCTCCGCCCCTGCTTGCCCAGTGGCTCTCAGCCCATATTTTCCTCTGGAATGATGAGAGGAGGTCGGCCATCTGGTTTTGGGCAGAGAAATTCAGCTGAAGGGGTGGCCATGTGGCCACCATTCCCTTTCATCTCCATTTCTCTCTCCTCTTTCTCTCAAAATCCCATTTCTACCCCTTTGCATGCATTCTCTCTCCTGATTTAGAGGGGTAGGGTTGGTCTTGTTCACTTAGGCTGTCCATGGGCCAAATTTGGTGGGCTTGGTCCAAAGGAGGGTGGCTTGGTCTTCATTTCACTCTTTTAGGTCAAATAGTTGACTATGTTGACTTTGAGTTGACTTGGTCAACCATGGTGGGTGGGCTGACCCCATTTGATGGAAATGGGTCTAGTGGCACCACCCAACTAGGGCTGGGTCAAGGGGGTGCCCTACTTAGGCTAATTGGGCTTATGAGTGTGGGTTTGACCAAATTAAGCCCAAGGTTGACTTTGGTCAATTGGGGTCAAAGTGTTGACCTAGTGACATGCCCTAGGGTCCACTTAGATTGTTTTTAGGGTTAGGGCAATGTGGTGGGGTCATGGTGTGGCTAGGGTCCTCACTTAGGCTAGTTTGACCTAGTTTGACTATGGTCCTATAGTGGGCTCCATATGGCTACCACCCACTACCTAGGGTCAAACCTAGTTGATCTCCTTAAATTCACCCCATGCCTAACCCAATCTAAGTTGAGGGGTCCAAAAGTAACATGGGATGTTACAAATTCCAATAAACAAGAAAATAATTTCGTCCCCGAAATTTAAGTTCGGGTCTACGGGGTTCTACTTGCAAGAATCTTTAAGAAACTTTAAAACATAAATTGAAAGTACCTGATGCGAATAGCTCCAGCTGTTGCTCCAGCATCAGATCCCTCGGCTCCCAGGTGTGCTCCTACCATCCATGGTTGGACCCCAGCACCTTCACAAGAGGGACCTTCTTCTTCCGCAACACTCGGATGGCTGTATCGTCAATCCGGATCGGCTCCAATCTAACTGATCTGTCAGGCTCTACCGGTCCGGCTGTAGTAGTAATGTGCTGCTCCGGCCAAAGGAGAGCTCTTCGCAAGGAAGAGACATGGAAGACGTCATGTAATGCACCCAACTGCGGTGGCAGCTGCAGTCGGTAAGCTAAGGGGCCGATCCACTCCAGGATCAGGTATGTCCCCATGTATCGTGGGCTGAGCTTCTTGTGCCTCCGCACCCGAGAGACACCGTGTACTGGACGTATCTTCAAGAATACTCTGTCTCCAACCTGGAACTCCACTTTCCGGTGTCGAGCATGATAATACTTTGCCTGCCTGCTCTGGGCCTCTAGTAGCCGATTCCTGATCAATCGAATCTGAACCTCAATATCCTCTATATAATCAGATCCAAGAGCCCTGGTATCCACATCCTAAACCCATGATAGCGGTGTCCGACATCTCCTCCCATAAAGTGCCTCATATGGAGCCATCCTGATGCTAGCCTGGTGGCTGTTATTGTACGAGAACTCAATAAGTGGCAGCAGCCTCTCCCAAGGCTTCCCCGTATCCAATATGCATAGTTTGAGCAGGTCCTCCATGGTCCGGATGGTCCGCTCGGTCTATCCGTCGGTCTGCGGATGGAAGGCGGTACTAAAATTAAGCCGAGATCCCAAGTAAGCATGCACGGCCCTCCACTCGCTCGAAGTGAACCGACCATCACGGTCCGAAACAATCGTCCTGGGAATGCCTTGATATCTGACAAACTGCTCCACAAATAATCTCACCAGAACTGCAACTGGGGCATCCTTCCGAACTGGAATAAATCGCGCTACCTTGGTCAGTCTATCCACTATGACCCATATAGAATCATGCCCAGAGTGGGAGCGAGGCAATCCGTGTACAAAGTCCATAGCAATGTCCTCGAACCTCCATTCTGGAACTGGCAGTGGCTGTAGTAAACCTCCCGGGCTCTTGCATTCTGCTTTCACACGCTGGCAGGTCTCGCAATGGGTCACAAAATCCGTGATCTCCCTCTTCATCCCGAGCCAATACATACACCTCCGCAAATCTGCCAACATCTTGGTGATGCCGGGGTGCACTGAATATCTAGAGCAATGAGCCTCTCTGAGTATGTCATCCCGGATACTGCCCCCTGCTGGTATGTAGATGCGCCCACGGAATCGAAGAAGATCATCCTGTAGCGTGTAGTCCTTAACCTTACCCCTCTCCAGGGCACTAAAAATCGGCTGTAACGCAGCATCCAGCCCCTGATGTGTTCGGATGTGTTCCTGTATATCATCGACACTGATCACTGAGCTCAAATACTCTCGATACACTATTGGCTCGGTCTCAGATACCATGGTAATGTGCATGTCCTCCATCATCTGTAGCAGCTCTATAGACATCAACCGGGGCTCCGGTCCAGAAGTGCCGGCCCTCCTGCTCAAAGTATCTGCTACCGTGTTCGCTTTTCCCGGATGGTAGTGGATCTTGTAATCATAATCACAGAGGAATTCCAGCCATCTCCTCTGTCTCAGGTTTAAGTCCTTCTGTGTATCGATATATTTAAGATTCTTGTGATCTGAAAAGATGTCACAATGAATCGCGTATAAGTAATGCCTCCATATCTTTAGGGCGAATACCATAGCCCCGAGCTCTAGGTCATGTACTGGATAGTTATGCACATGCTTCTTCAACTGTCTTGAAGCATAAGCAATAACATGTCTATGCTGCATCAAGACTGCACCCATCCCCTAGTAATAGGCGTCCGTGTAGATCTGGAATCCTTTGCTCCCGGATGGAAGCGCAAGAATGCGGGATGAGATGAGTCGGTCCTTTAGCTCCTGAAAAGCCATCTCGCACCGCTCTGACCAAACAAAATCTGCGTCCTTCTTCGTCAAGGACGTGAGGGGGAGTGCTATCCTCGAGAATCCCTCCATGAACTTGCGATAGTACCCTGTTAGTCCCAAGAAACTGCGAATGTCAGATGCGGTATTCGGTCGTGGTCAATCCCTCACTATCTCTATCTTGGCTGGGTCCACTACTAATCCAGCCCCACTGATCGTGTGCCCCAGGAAAGCCACCTCCTGCAGCCAGAACTGGCACTTTGAAAATTTTGCATACATCTGGGACTCCCTCAGCCTCTGCAAGACCTGCGCCAGGTGCTCCGTATGCTCCTCCTGAGTCCGAGAATATATAATAATGTCGTCGATGAATACAATCACGAAGCGGTCTAAGAAGGGCTCGAATACACGGTTCATTAAACTCATGAATGCGGCAGGGGCATTCGTGAGCCCAAAAGGCATCACCGTGAACTCGTATAATCTATAGTGTGAACTGAATGCCGTCTTCGGTATGTCCTCTTCCCTGATACGGAGCTGGAAGTAACCGGATCGCAAATCTAGCTTGGAGAACCAGAAGGCCCCCTGCAGCTGGTCAAATAACTCATCTATCCGAGGCAGAGGATAGGTATTGCGGACCGTTAACCGGTTCAGCTCCCGGTAATCTATACATAGTCGCAATGACCTGTCCTTCTTCTTCACAAAGAGAACAGGCGCTCCCCACGGCGATGAACTGGGCCGCACAAATCCTGACTCGACTAGCTCCTGTAGTTGAGTCCTGAACTCTGCTAACTCCCTGGGAGCCATCCTGTAGGGTGCCCGGGACACCGGCCTCGCTCTCGGTACTACCTGAATCCTGAAGTCCAAGTCTCTAGCAGGTGGTAGCCCGGGCAATTTCTCCGGGAATACATCAGAGAAATCCCGGACCACCGAAATATCTGAAATAGTCGTCTCTGCTCCCACCATCTCAAAGCAGATAAGATAAACTTCTTCACCCTGCTCGTGGGCCTTCACAGCCTGTATAGAAGATAACAATAGGTGGCAGATAGGCTGAATACCTTCGACGATAGCATGGGAGTCGCCATGCCTTAGCGTGATCCTCCTGGACGGACAATCTATCTGAGCATAGTTCCGATGTAACCAAGCCATGCCCAAAATCAAGTCGAAGTCCTGCAGCTTCAGAATAGTTGCTGGCGCCTCAAATGCCTTACCGCCAATATCGGCCTCCATATCACAATGTGCAGTGGTCCGCAGCTCTGACCCATCGGGTAGACGCACCCTCATCTCTAGTCCAGGAAACCTCTCCACGCCTTCGAGTGCGTCGATGAAGGCCTCGGATACGAACTAGTGCGAATCACCCGTGTCGAAGAGAGTATGAGCGGGCTTGCCGCTGATCATAACTATGCCTGAGGTTTGTTTACGTTAAAATTAACTGTTATCCTATAGTTTCCACGTACTATATATAATTGAAAATTCAGGAAATTTAATAATTAACTTTAAGTACTTGTGATAACCTCCTCGGGGTTCCTCTACTCTGTGAGGTCCAAGGCGTATATCTGCTCCTGCTCGCGTCTCCTGCCGTGATATCCCCAGCCTCGGCCTCGTCATCGGCCTCGGCCTCGGCCCTGCTGTACTGGGGCCACTGGAGGTGGAGGAGGAGGAGGAGGATGGAATCGATGCGGGCACTCCGACCTAATGTGCCCGGGCTGGCGGCATCCGTAACAAACTACCTTTCGGTGGCCTCGGTCATCCTGTCTCCTCGGATCATGCATCTGTAGAGGTGGGGGAGCCAATGCTGGAGGAGGCCCCTGCTCCTATCTGAAGTTGGGACGACGACGTCCCCCACCTTTCTTGTATCTGATAGTCCTGCCTCTCTGAGAGCCCCTGCTGCTCTCTCCAGATGTCGACCCATCAAAGGGTCTCTTCCCTCCGGCTCGCACCATCAGCTGGTCAGCCGCCAGCTTCTTTGCCATCTCGATGATCTGCCTAGATGTGCCATGAGAAATGAACAGCAAGGCCTGCCTCAAATCGTCCCTGAGGCCCCGGTAGAACCTCTTGGCATACCTCCTATCAACGGTATCCTGAATCCTTGCGAACCTGGCCAAATTAGAGAACTCTCTCTGATACTCGATCACCGATCTAGTCCCCTGCCTGAGGTTCAAAAACCTCTCCTGCAAGGCATCTCTGTCCGTAGCAGAGACGAAGTGCTCCAGAAATACATCACCAAACTCCTCCCATGATATCTCTGACAGCTCAAATTCCGCATATGTAGACTCCCGCACTGATTTCCACCATCTCTTCGCATGAGCCTCTAGTGCAGAGGTGGCTAGAGGTACTGCCTCGCCGACCGGGCAGCTGATGCCTGCTAAGATCTCATGTATGGCCTCCAGCCATTCCTCCGTCTTTACCGCATCCTCTGTCCCACGGTACGTCGGTGGGGACAGGCTCTTGAATGCACTCAGCCAGCTCGACCCTGGATTTGGCTGTGGAGCCGGGACTTGCTGGGATCTGAAGGCATCCAGAATCGCCATCAAAGTCTGCCCCATCTCCGTATGTAGGAATGGAGTGGCAGCTGGAGGGGGAGGAGCCACATTTTGCGGCGCGGCGACCTGTGGAGGTTGCATAAAGGTAAGGTTAAAACAGAACTGGCCTAACTCATTGTACTTTGTGGACCATTTATGTGACTTTTGCACGTGGGCACACCACTGCTTCCGCTACATAGTTTGTCCGCAAACTAATGCTCGGGCGGGGGTGGTCCCATGTTGTGGACTTCTTTATCATATGATTGTTGTTCAAGTGATACCAGTTTGTAAGACCCCCCCCTACCAAGGAGGATACCGGGTCTTATGCCCAGAACCGCCGTCTTACGGTGGCACTAACGCACGGGTTAGTCGACACCACAACACGCTGATCCTGCCGGCTAGTACGATCATTTAACCTGTAGGCCAATATGAGAAGAATAAGTAAAGCAGTATATGAATCTAGTAGTCCACAAGTCATGAAAGTGCAGTTAGATCTGATATACTCTAGAGTGGGGTGAATAGAGTATATGGTGCTTTAAAAACTTTTACAACAATTGTTGTAACAAGAGTGAGCAGGGAAGCAGTTCAAAAGCTAATCACAGAACTAAGTTAAACAAAAACTAATCACAGAAAAATCAAGGCCAAAAACAAACATAAACACAAGCAAAACCAGAAGACACAAGGAAATATAGTGGTTCCCCTAAACTTGGGTACATCCACTCTTCTACCACCCTAGGTAGGAATCCACTGCAGGATGAGTTGATCAGGTGTCCGAGGCACCAATGAGCTTTTGATAAGGTGCTCAAAAACCAAAGCAGAATTTTGACCAGGTGTCTTGCCACCAATGAGCTTTTGACAAGGTGCTCAAAAACCAAGCTCAAACTTTTGAAGGGAGTTTGATAAACCCTTTACAGAGAGGGGATGAGAGAGTGATGGAAGTCTTCTCTTTCTCAAACAACTGAGAAGACTATGTGGATTGTTGATGTCAAAGCTCCCCCTGAATCCTTGAGATCTTCAGGAAGAAAAGCTTTGCTGAGGGTGATAGGCCTTCAAAGATTGAACTCCAGCAATAGATGATTTCAGCAATGACTAAAATGTTGGATGTCTGGAGTCTGGAAATATGTTGGCCTTGAACACTTTGAAACTTAAGAGATCTAAATATTACTGAAAAGATTGATCTCCTTGGATGAGTGTTCTTGAGAATTCTTTGAGACAGAAGATTTTTGAATGTGTCTCTCTTGCTTAATGATTCAAAAAGAATTCTTCTCTTTTATTCTCTGGTACTGAATAGAATAACATTCTCTCTCTGAAGTATAGCCATTGGCCTGCATTAATTGCATCCTTAATTGCAAAATCTCTTCTGGAGGAAAGTCCATAGAAATATTCCTTGAAACTTGGTCCAGAAATGAATGAAAATGGCTAGGAAATCTATGAATTAATTGCAGAATAATGCCTTAACTGATTTGAATTTGAATCTAGAAATATCCATTCGACGATCGCTGAGCTCAACTTCATTATATCGTCGAACTCCATTCGACGATCGGTGAGCTCAGGTCAACGATTTTGACTCTACTTTGGATCTTTATCTCTGAGCTCAGTTCGATGATCTTTGAGCTCAGATCGACGATATTTTGCTGCTGTATATTTCTAGATCGCTGAGCTCAGCTCGACGATAGCAGAGCTCAGTTCGACGATTTAGAAATATACAGCAGCAAAATATCGTCGATCTGAGCTCAAAAATCGTCGAACTGAGCTCAGAGATAAAGATCCAAAGCAGAGTCAAAATCGTCGACCTGAGCTCACCGATCGTCAAATGGAGTTCGACGATATAATGAAGTTGAGCTCAGCGATCGTCGAATGGAGTTCGACGATCTGTCGAAGTTAAGCTAGACGATCGTCGATCGGAGTTCGACGAATCGTCGTGCTGAGCTCGACGATATGACTTAGTCTCCAAATACAAAATCTTGGTCTTCAGGGCAGCTTCCAAACCTAGACTTCTAACCCTTAGACTCAATTCTAATTGACCTTTTAAGCTATACAGGAGGTCAAGCAAAGGTTCCTAGAGACATAGTGATCCTGACCCAAATTAGTAATAGGGTGTTCCAACAAGTCACATAGTACAATCATACATATGAAATGAAAGGTACATCAATATAGTCCACAGAAGAGTACAAAAGAATGAGTAATAAGGGCTTATGGCCGGTACATCAAATCCACTCTCTCCCAATATAAAATCGGAAGCTACACTAATACATCGGAACATGTCCCACCTGAGGACGCACAGTAGTGGAAGTATCCTGCTGAAGCGGTATCTGCTCCTCAAGTCCTGCCTCCTCGACGTGCTGGTGCTCCATCTCCACGGGCTCCTAAAATAGTATGGTCACCGACCATTAGTCAAAAAGACTAAGTCATTTCCTCCGAACCTCGCCCCACAGCTCCTACGCACCGAGCGGGAGGACGAAGCGGAGGACAACAAGGGGTAGCAAAAGTGTAAGCAGGTGACAGAATCTAACTAGCAGTTGTAAAAGTAATATTAATCTATTCTAGCAGTTCTAAGTATAGTACAAGTAAGAGCAGTACAGTAAAGGAAGTAAAGACAGCAGTAAAAGCAAGTAAATAAACTATTCTACCACTATACTATCATCACAAAAGTACCCTAACTTATATAAATGCCCATACAAATATATAAGTTAGGATTTCCAGGAAATTTAACTTATCATATAAAAGAGCCCATACTAATTTATATGATAAGGATCTATGAAGCGTATGACCTAATATGAATGAATGTTATGATGCAATTTCATGCACAGGCAAGTGCAACTCACACACAACGACTCTGTGATCACAGACCTTTAGTTCCCACTTTTTTAGAGCTAGCATCACTCTCGGGTACCACCGCTGTGGCTACGGCAGCAGCGGAGCGGGCGTCTCTGCTTCTAGGCCGGTTTGCACACTACCAAGCCTTAGACCCCTCTCATACGCCTATGTACACGTCCAAGATGCACTCTAGAGTCTTGCGTACGTACTTTGCTGACAACATGTCAGTCTTGTTGGGTCGGATGTGCGTTATCGGGGGTCGTCCTCCAGACCGCAGTGTAAAACAACCCACTGGCCCCTCTAACCCTCACAACCGCCTGGTGCACCGTACTGCCATCGGTGTGACGAACAGCCAGTACCGCATGCCCCGCCACTAAATTTATGCACATGCAAGCATTTTACTCCGAGCCTTCCGCTCGCAGGACCAAACCTGTCCTGAAAACCCTCAAACCCAACCCGGGTGAGAACGCACATTAGTGCCTTTATACCAACTCCCTCAGACCCTACACGGGTGAGCATATATCATGAATCTCTCCAACCCTACATGGGCGAGAAGGTACAACCAATGTCTTAACCTATTAGACTACTCTTGTCTACGAGTTATTATACTTAGAGATTTAAGGTTAATCCCAGGACTGCCCCCGGTATTCCCTGTGAAGGGATCTCAAGAGGCACTAGGAACTTTGTTGGGATTATGCCCAGCGTTCCCTTTCACAAGGATATTTACTTTAGTTGATGGCTACCCATGTTTCACCCCAGCTCTCTTTGTTGCTCTGGAACAACCCTAGTGACTTAAGATGTTACCGGAAAACTGACGGTCTTCCGTCGACCCCCACTCCAGTTACTACCAAAAGACTTGCACTTTTAACCCCATCGCTAAGACCATACTACCCACCAGGGATCATTCATGTTGCACTCTCTTATATCTTCCGATAATCAATCCCCTGGTAACCCATAAGGCAAGACCTATTTATGTTATATGCAGACCATGTCCTATTATTACCCTAAAAAATGGGATCTTCCAATCCTAAAGGCATCTTGCCCCTAAATAATTATCCTAGGGTGGTATGGGCTAAGGGAACTACCTTATGAATTCTCATAATTTTCCTTGGCTAATTAATCCTTTAATTAAATCTTTTGAATTAATTACTAGGTCACTTTACACATGAAGTAGTATGATTTAACATCTAATGACCTAGGTAATTTTTCCTGAGTTGTATAATGGTAACATATTACTGTCTACAGAGTTTCATAATTTTCCTTGGATTATTTATACCAATTCCTTATTTAATTCCAAATTCACATAATTTCCATTTTCCAAATGAAGTACAGGTAATATGTAATCCAAAATTCCAGGAAAATTACAGAACATATAAAACATTAATTTATGACTATTAGTAGAGTTTCAGCAACTTTGATTGTGTAATGGCCTATCAATTTCCATTCTTACATATTTACCAAAAATGCCATTATATTAATTCAAAAACTATCAATACACCCATTAATTCTGAAAAATTTATGCAAGACTAATAATACAATTTTACAGCATTATAATTATTTCCAAAGTTTTCTGAGGTGCAAATCCATCAATTCAAGAATAATTGAAATAAGGGTAAAATGGGCATTTTAAGAAATTTTATTCCAAAAGTTCATCAAACATAGAGATCAAATTTTTCTAAGTCAAATGTAACCTTATCTACATCATGGAAAAGTTTGAGGATTTGTGCTTGAGTAAAACCTATTTTTCAAATTTATTTTCAAAAGGGGCTATATTTTAAAAAAAATTCAATTAATGGGATTTTTGATGCCAAAAATCCCATAATTAATCTGAGGGGTGAAATGTACCCTAATGAACCACTGTAAACAAATCCAAGATTTTTGAATGCCTCCATTAGGCTGAATACACAATATTTAAACTATTGCTATTAGCACCCAAGGCAATATGTACACCAACACATGCAAGTGGATTTTCCCATCATGCAGTTATCCAAAAGTGCTGAAATTTTTATCATGCACTAATGGTGTTCCCAAGGACCCTTCCCCAAAATTTGGGGCCATGAGGAGTCATATATCTCCATATATTTCATTAATTTACATTTTGAAATTATGACCAAAACTATAGGAAAAGTTGTTTCAAAAATTCCTAAATTTTGGCAAGGGCTAGGTATGCCCTAATCATGCATGTACCCAACATTTGGGGCCATGGTGATTGTTTGTTTGACTTGGGCATCCAAATGAAATTCTGCCCTAGTCTAGGACCAGTCCTAGGAGAAATGCCCTACATGACTGTACACTACACCAAATCACAACTTTAAGGTGGCAAACTAAAGGTAAGACAGTCAGCTACATTTTCATTGAGGGACTAGTTTCTGGAAATACTTCTAAGAGGCCTAAACAAGACATGCAATATGACTGTATTTTTGTGACATAAATTATACTATTCATCACATTTAAATTAAATCATATTAATATCTACACGAATCCTAAAGCGTAAAAGGACGGGATCCGTTCATCGTACCCACTGGATTAATGACTGAGATTGAGCCGACCTGGGCGATGGTTTCTGGCGGTTTCCGGCCAGCTGAGGCGGCGCCACCTCCGGCCAACGGTGCCATCACCTTCACGGTGGTGGTGGCTATCATTTCCCGGTGATGGGGCGGCGGGAGACGGCGGCGACGGCGAACCCGAGCGGTTTCTAAAGCTTGGAAAATTCACATTTTTCTCCCATAGCATCGGGCTCAGCTGAGCCCGATATCTCACCTAATCGATCTAAGATGCTAGTACGGGTAGAGGTGAGGTGAAACGAACCTGGATTGGGGCTTAGCTGCGGGTCAGGCGGCAGTTTGCCATGGTGGTGGTGCGCCGACGAGATCCTCCCCGATTCCTTGATTCTCCATCGTTTTCCATGTTCCAGCACTCGAATTCCACTACTTTCCACCTCCTGAAGCTAATGGTGAGGTTATTTGGGGCTGAGGTGGAGTATATGGGGAGATACAACCAAGGTTAGCTCGGCTCAGCCTTGGTTGCTCCGCCCCTGCTTGCCAAGTGGCTCTCAGCCCCTATTTTCCTCTGGAATGATGAGAGGAGGTCGGACATCTGGTTTTGGGTAGAGAAATTCAGCTGAAGGGGTGGCCATGTGGCCACCATTCCCTTTCATCTCCATTTCTCTCTCCTCTTTCTCTCAAAATCCCATTTCTACCCCTTTGCATGCATTCTCTCTCCTGATTTAGAGGGGTAGGGCTGGTCTTATTCACTTGGGCTGGCCATGGGACAAATTTGGTGGGCTTGGTCCAAAGGAGGGTGGCTTGGTCTTCATTTCACTCTTTTAGGTCAAATAGTTGACTATGTTGACTTTGAGTTGACTTGGTCAACCATGGTGGGTGGGCTGACCCCATTTGATGGAAATGGGTCTAGTGGCACCACCCAACTTGGGTTGGGTCAAGGGGGTGCCCTACTTAGGCTAATTGGGCTTATGAGTGTGGGTTTGACCAAATTAAGCCCAAGGTTGACTTTGGTCAATTGGGGTCAAAGTGTTGACCTAGTGACATGCCCTATGGTCCACTTAGATTGTTTTTAGGGTTAGGGCAATGTGGTGGGGTCATGGTGTGGCTAGGGTCCTCAATTAGGCTAGTTTGACCTAGTTTGACTATGGTCCTATAGTGGGCTCCACATGGCTACCACCCACTACCTAGGGTCAAACCTAGTTGATCTCCTTAAATTCACCCCATGCCTAACCCAATCTAAGTTGAGGGGTCCAAAAGTAACATGGGATGTTACAGTACGTGGTGAAGTGTCAGACGTGCGCCTTGGTGAAGGCGGAGTGTCAAAAGCCGGGAGGATTCTTGAAGTCCTTGCCTATTCCGGAGTGAAAGTTTAACGATATTACTATGGACTTTGTGCACAGGTTGCCAAGGTCGCAGAAGGGGAACGACACCATTTTGGTAGTCTTAGATCGTCTAACGAAGGTGTCATACTTCATTCCGCATAGGAAGGATGATCCCGTGGAGAAACTGGCGAAGTTATATGTGGATAACATAGTACGGCTTCATGGTGTGCCACGCAGCATTGTGAGTGACCGAGATGGGGGGTTCATGTCCAATGATTGGTGGCTGGTGCAGCAGATGTTGGGAACATAGCTGAGTTTCAGCACGGCCTTTCATCCGCGGACGGATGGTCAGACCGAGAGAGTCAATAGGACAATGGAAGACATGTTTCGTATGTGTGTCCTGGACTTCGGGAAGAAGTGGGAAGACCACCTATACTTGGTGGAGTTCGCGTACAACAATAGCTACCAGGCGAGCATACAAATGACGCCCTTCGAGGCCCTTTATGGTAGAAGATGTTGCACGTCGTTGTCTTGGTTGGAAACAGGTGAGTCAAAGTTGTACAAATGCCAAGAGGTGGAATATGCTACGTCGTTGGTTCGAACGATTAGAGAGAGGTTGCTAATCGCTCAGGACCGTCAGGATAAGTACTATAGTGCCAAGTACAGGAACATGGAGTTCATTGTTGGCGACTGGGTGTACTTGAAGATCAAGCCGTTCAAGGGTGTCTCGTGGGTGCGGCGCTTGAAGAAGCTAAGCCCGAGGTACCTTGGACCGTTTGAGGTTCTGGAGCGGATTGGTGAAGCAGCTTATCGGTTGAAGCTATCAGTGGAGCTTAGTGGTCTACATGATGTATTCCATATATCAGTGCTACGGAAGGCAGTGCAAGAGCCTTCGCATGTGATCGTGGTGGATCAAGTGCGGTGGATAATTAGTTGACGGCAAAGGTCAAGCTTGTTCATATTGAGGACTCGGAAGTCAAGCGGCTACGCAATAAAGAGATCAGGATGGTCAAGGTCCGTTGGGACACTTGTGGTCGGGAGGAGCTCTCGTAAGAGCGAGAGCAGACCATGCTTGAGGAGTACCCAGAGCTGTTTCACTCAGGTACCGCTTAAGTTTTGTTTTATATTTTCTTTTTGTAATTTTGGGGACGAAATTCTTTTAAGAGGGAGAGAGTTGTAACGCCCCGAAACTCAAAAGAGGGACGGGAGGCATTTTGAGCCAAGTTTGGAATTTGGTAGGGGGCATACGGCCTGGGGCACGGGCGTGTCCTAGGGCGTGTCGTGCTTGGGTCAACGATCTGGCCATGTGGTCGACGAATTCTGGAGTCGATGATCGTCGAGCAGCGAACACGTCCTGGGACACGGGAATGTCACAGGTCGTGTCCTTCTCGGGTGGTTGGCCGATTTTATTCAAGGGTGAAACACGGCCTGGAAGCCCAGGTGTGTTCGGTGGTGACGCGGGTGTGTCAATTGGGACACGGGCGTGTCCAAGACCCGTGTGCTTCTTGGGTTGGTGTTGGTCCTTTGTTGATGGAGTAACACATCTTAGTACACGACCTTGTTCTGGATGACACAGGCGTGTCAAGTTTGACACGGGCGTGTTGGCTACCCGTGTTCTTTCGGTACGTGTCGGTTTCGACTGCGAATGGGGAACACGTCCCTGGACACGGGTATGTCACATGCCGTGTTCGGCCCAGATTTTGTATTTCAGCTCCGAATCTTGGCCGTTCATTTCATTATTTTGGGATCCGATGGCTGGGGGTTGTTACTGGTGAGATATACCCGGGAATAGGGTTGGAAATCCTTCATTTCAACCTACCATTCTCTTTCGAAAGATCTAGAGAGAGGGGAGAGCAAGGAAGAAGAAGGAGGCTAGATCCGGATACCACGCCGCCCAAGTACTGCGCAAGGGACTCCTCTGCCATGTCGGCTCGCCTCCTCTGAAGGTTCGCGTCCTCCTGAGCGAGCTTTTGGGCCTCCACCCTCTCGTCCGCCAGTTTCTTCAGGGAGGTGGCGTTCCGCTCCAGTTGGGTGCAGCGCCTCCCTACCATATAAGCTAGCTCCAGGCCGTGTAGCACCCTCGACAACCGCCCTTTCTCGCAAATCCACCTTATAACTTTCTCTTCCTCTTGTCAGGATGCCGCGACGGCCAGTCGGATGGGCGCTGAGATCGCCACCCTTGGTCAGGACAAGTCGGTGTTGGAGGCGCGGGTACGCGAGCTGGAGGCCGCCGCCGCTGTCCCTCCTCCGGACAGCAGGGTCTGTCCGCTCGAGCACTTCTCCGACTACGACTTGGAGGTGATGATGCAAAAGAACGCCGCCAGCGCCGCGAAGTACACGATGCAAATGTTGCGACGTGCGGATCTCCTCAAGAGCGAGGCGGCGGAACTCTCGGCGGAGGACGTGGTGCCGACGCTATTTCTTCCCGTGCCGGACCCTGGGGACAAATCCTTCCAGCCCATCTAGGACTTCTCGCCCCGGATCTTGCGTCTCCCTCGCTTTTTGACATTTGTTTTTTCGATGTATATTGCCATGTATGTTTACCTGTTTTGAGATGTACGCGCGGGCTGCGCCTAGACTTCGCGATTTTCACCTGTTATTGCTTTTATAAATGCTCTCTCGCACGCCTTATTCGTATATTTGCTATTGCCGTGCGGGGCGACCTGCCTCTGCGGCCCAGCCCTGATGATGCGGCTGCTCGCCCGCCAAGCGAGGCGAGTTGGCTCTCCCTCTGCCTGAGTTATCAAATCTCTTGCGGGTTCTCGCCTAGGTGCCCGCCTCCGTTCGGCCGTCTTTCTTGGGGCTGGGCGGTCGTGTTAGCCCCCTTTTTGGTTTATCTTCGTGATTCCAATCTTCTATTAACGTCATTCGAGTAGTTCCTGGCTTGGCCGGCTAGGAGGAGCCCGGCAGCGTGATTCGTTGTGGGTCGCCAATCATTGCCATCGAGTGACATCCGGCCCTACCAGCTAGGTGAGAGCCTGGCAGCGGGATCTTCTCGAGGCTAGGGATGACACCGAGTGACTTCCGTCCCTGCCAGCTAGGTGGGAGCCTGGCAGCGGGATCTTCTCGGGGTCCAAACACATTCCATCGAGTGACTTCCGGCCCTGCCAGCTAGGTGAGAGCCTGGCAGCGGGATCTTCTCGAGGCTAGGGATGACACCGAGTGACTTCCGGCCCTGCCAGCTAGGTGGGAGCCTGGCAGCGGGATCTTCTCGGGGTCCAAACACATTCCATCTAGTGACTTCCGGCCCTGCCAGCTAGGTGAGAGCCTGGCAGCGGGATCTTCTCGAGGCTAGGGATGACACCGAGTGACTTCCGGCCCTGCCAGCTAGGTGGGAGCCTGGCAGCGGGATCTTCTCGGGGTCCAAACATATTCCATCGAGTGACTTCCGGCCCTGCCAGCTAGGTGAGAGCCTGACAGCGGGATCTTCTCGAGGTTAGGGATGACACCGAGTGACTTCCGGCCCTGCCAGCTAGGTGGGAGCCTGGCAGAGGGATCTTCTCGGGGTCCAAACACATTCCATCGAGTGACTTCCGGCCCTACCAGCTAGGTGAGAGCCTGGCAGCGGGATCTTCTCGAGGCTAGGGATGACACCGAGTGACTTCCGGCCTTGCCAGCTAGGGGGGAGCCTGGCAGCGAGATATTCTCGGGGTCCAAATACATTCCATCGAGTGACTTCCGGCCCTGCCAGCTAGGTGAGAGCTTGGCAGCGGGATCTTCTCGAGGCTAGGGATGACACCGAGTGACTTCCGGCCCTGCCAGCTAGGTGGGAGCCTGGCAGTGGGATCTTCTCGGGGTCCAAACACATTCCATCGAGTGACTTCCGGCCCTGCCAGCTAGGTGAGAGCCTGGCAGCGGGATCTTCTCGAGGCTAGGGATGATACCGAGTGACTTCCGGCCCTGCCAGCTAGGTGGGAGCCTGGCAGCGGGATCTTCTCGGGGTCCAAACACATTCCATCGAGTGACTTCCGGCCCTGCCAGCTAGGTGAGTGCCTGGCAGCGGGATCTTCTCGAGGCTAGGGATGACACCGAGTGACTTTCGGCCCTGCCAGCTAGGTGGGATCCTGGCAGCGGGATCTTCTCGAGGTCCAAACACATTCCAATTCTCTATGCTAGCTGGCTGCGGCAATACTGGGGGGGGGGGGGAAGGAATTCATTATAACCAACGTGTTGCTTACAGGTGCTTAGGGAAAAAAACTTTTCAGGTCGTCTCCACTCCAGGTGAGACTCAGGGTCTCGCCCTCTACATTTTGGAGCCGATAGCCCCCTGACTTCAAAGCTTCTTTCACAATAAACTGCTCCTCCCAGCTGAGGTTGAGCTTCCCCACGGACGCTGACCTCCCTGCCGCGTCCACCTTCTTCAGCACCAGGTCTCCTTCCGCGAACTGCTTGACCCTGACATGCTTGTCAAAGTATTTTGCCATCCTCCTTTTGACCTCCTCCTGTCGGATGGCCGAAAGGTCCCTCAATTCTTCCATCATGTCAAGGGAGAGTCGCAGCTCCCCCTCGTTCTCGGCTCGCCATTCCTCTCGGCCCTCCCTGGCCGCCCCGACTCGCGGCGTTTGGACTTCAAATTCTATGGGGAGCACCGCCTCGCACCCATGGGAGAGCTTGAAGGGGCTCTCCCTCGTAGCCGTGTTAGGGGTGGTTCTTAGGGCCCAAAGGACTGCGGGGAGCTGCTCTACCCAGCTCCCCCTCAAATTTTCCACCTTCTTCTTGAGGAGATTGACGATGATCTTGTTCGCGGCCTCCACCTGCCCGTTACTCCTGGGGTGGTGGACCGAGGCAAACCTGAGGTCGATTCCAAGCTGTTCGCAGAAGCTGGTGAACTCGGCACTGGCGAACTGGGGTCCGTTGTCTGTGACGATGGCCTGGGGCAGCCCATGGCGACAGATGATCTCCCCCCAAACAAAGTTCCTGATCACTTGGGAGGTCACCTTGGCCAACGCCTTCACCTCCATCCACTTCGAGAAGTAGTCGATCATCACTAGGAGGAACCTTCTCTGACCGCTGGCCTGGGGGAACGGTCCAACCAAATCCATTCCCCAGATTGCAAAGGGCCAGGGGGCCGTGATACTCTTGAGCTGTTGGGCCGGCTGTAGCTGGAGGGGGGCAAACAGCTGGCACTTATGACATCTCCTTGCGAACTCCGCGGCGTCCCGGCCCAGGGTGGGCCAGAAATACCCTTGCCTGACTATCCTCCCCTCCAGGGTCCGACTCCCGGAATGACTCCCGCACTCCCCGGAGTGGACTTCCTCCAAGATCCTCTGTGCCTCACCCTCGGCTACGCAGCGAGCCAGCATCCCGGAGAGGGTCTTCCTGTATAGCTGCCCGTCCTTGAGGAGGTAGTAAGCGGACTTGTGCCTCAGCTTCTTCCTGTCTACCCCCTCCGGATATTCTCCCGTGGAGAGGAAAACTATTACTGGATCCATCCACGAAGCCTGCTGGTCGATCTCCATGAGCTCCCCTTCTTCGATGGAGGGGCGGAACAGGTCGGTGATGGTGCCCCCGACCCGGGGGCCATGCTTTGCTAGCTGGTCGGCCTGTTCATTCTCTCCCCTTGGGACGTGTCGGATGGAGAAGGTCTGGAAGGTCCCTATGACCCCCTTCACTTTGGCCAAGTATAACTTCAGAGTGGGCTCCCTTGCTTCGAACTCCCCGTTGATCTGGGAAGTCACCACCATGGAGTCGGTTAGGACCTCCACATCCCGCACCCCCAGCTCCCTGGCCAGGCGCAGCCCCTCTATCACTGCTTCGTACTCGGCCTGGTTGTTGGTAATGGGAAAATGCACCACCACCGTCTGCTCATTCTGAGTCCCTTGAGGGCTTTCCAGAACCACCCCCACTCTAAGAGAATGCCTCCCTGAGGCTCCATCCACCCTCACCTTCCAAGGAGTCGGGCGGGTGAGCTCCTCCTCCGTTACTTCTACCACGTAGTCGGCCAGGAAGTCGGCCATCGCCTGAGCTTTGATCGAGAGCCGCGGAACGAAGGAAATATTGAACTCGCTCAGCTCCACCGACCACTTGGTCAGCCGGCCTGAATGCTCCACCCCCTCGAAGATGTTGCGGAGAGGATGGTCGGTCACCACTCGGATTGAGTGCGTCTGAAAGTAAGGTCGCAGCCTCCGAGCTGAGATGATTAGTGCAAATGAAAGCTTCTCCAAGATCGGATACCGGAGCTCGGCCTTCCTCAGGACCCGGCTGACGTAATAAATAGGGAGCTGCCTCTTCCCTTCTTCACGAACCAAGATGGAGCTCAAGGCCTCTGTCCCGACTCCGAGATATAAGAACAAATCCTCCCCCTCCTTCGGTCCTTGGAGCAGCGGAGCCTGTGTCAACTGCGCCTTGAGGGCCTGGAACGCCTCCTCGCATTCCTTGGTCCATTCAAACCTTTGACCACCCCTCAGCATTTTGAAGAAGGGGGAGAACTTCTCCCCTGCCCGAGAAAGGAAGCGACTCAGCACTGCTAGCTTCCCCGTCAACCGTTGGACCTCCTTTGCATTCCGCAGGGACCCCAGCTCCAAGATAGCCTTGACCTTGTCCGGATTCGGCTCGACCCCCGCGGGGGTGAGGAGATGCCCCAAGAACTTTCCCCGGCTGCCCCCAAAGACACACTTAAGGGGATTCAACAGCATCTTGTATCTGCGTAGGGTGGCGAAGGTCTCCTCCAGGTCCCGGAGGTGGGAGTCCACATCCCGGCTTTTGATCATGAGGTCGTCCACGTACACCTCCAAGTTCCTTCCCCTCTGCTCCTTGAAGACCCTATCCATCATTTTTGGTAGGTGGCCCCAGCGTTCTTCAGCCCGAATGGCATCATCTTGTAGCAGTAGCAGCCGTCCCCTGTGATGAATGAGACATCCTTGATGTCCGGGGGGTGCATCCTGATCTGATGGTAACCTGAAAAGGCATCTAAAAAACTCATTACAGAAAAGCCGACGGCTGAGTCAACCAGCGCGTCGATCCGAGGCAAAGGATAACAGTCCTTAGGACAAGCTTTATTAAGTAAGGAAAAATCGATACACAATCGCCAGCGGCCGTCTCCTTTTTTAACCATCACAACGTTGGAGACCCAGCCGGGATACTGAATCTCGGACACGAAACCAGCCTTGAGAAGCTTCGCCACCTCCTCCCTGATGGGTTCCGCCAGCTTGTCTGCCGTGGATCTCTTTTTCTGCTGGACGGGGCGTGTCCCCGGGTCCAAGTTGAGGCGGTGGCAGGCCACATCCGCATCAACCCCCAGCATCTCCGCGACGTTCCAGGCGAAGATGTCCACGTTCTTCTGGATGCACTCTTGCATCCTGCCTTGATCCTCCGGGGTCAGCCCTCCGCTGACGCGAACCTTCTCCATCCTTCCTCCCCGGGTGAGCACCTCCAGCTCCACCACTTCCTCTGCCGCCTCCAGCCTGGACCTCTCCCCCCATCCTTCGGCGTCCCCTTCCTGCGGAACGAGGACCTCTACCTCCATCTCTCCTCCCACGGCCCTTACTTCGGCCACCTCCTCCAGATCTCCTCCTGCCGCCTTCT
Organism: Platanthera guangdongensis; assembly: GCA_039583875.1. NCBI lineage: Eukaryota > Viridiplantae > Streptophyta > Magnoliopsida > Asparagales > Orchidaceae > Platanthera > Platanthera guangdongensis. Next base: position 57,386,671 of record CM077148.1, on the reverse strand, counting down.
CTGCGCAGTCCTTCACTCCCAGCTCCTCCCCTCCTGCTTCCTGCTCGACCTCCTCCATCCTCCGCCCCATCTCCTCGGCTCCCTCCTGCCAAGAGATGGTGTTCACCGCAGTGACATAACACTCCCGCGCCACCTTTGGGTCCCCCCTAACCCTGACCTGCACCCCCTCAGCGTTGAACTTCAAGCACTGATGGAAAGATGAGGGGACGCAGCGGAAGGCGCTGATCAGGGGCCTCCCGAAGATTGCGCTGTAGCTACTGGGGGCGTCCACAATGACGAACTTGCAGTTTCGGGACTGCCTCCCCAGGGTGACATGGAGGCCAACTCCTCCCTCTACTTCCTTCCTTTCTCCCGAGAACCCGAATAAGGGCCCGTCCGAGGCCAACACCCTCTTAGCCTCCACCTTCATCACGTCAAATGCCTTTTTGAAGACGACATTGACGGAGCTCCCATTGTCTACAAGGATTCGTGAGACAGTGAAATTCTCGATGGCGGCCTTGATGACCAGCGCATCACAGAACGGATCCTCGTGGTCTGCCATATCACTTTTGGAGAAGGTGATCCTCTCCTCCGGCGGCGGGGTTTGGGATGTAGAGGCGACGCTCCGCCGGTACATGGTGTAGAGGCTTGCCTTGCGGGAAGCCTCGATCCCCACTCCCTCGTGGATCACTCTGATCCCTCCTCGGGTCCCGACATCAACCCTGTCCTCGCAACGATCCTCCTCCGCCCGAGGCAGGACCTCCTCGATTCTCACTTCTTGCCGCGCCTCCTCCTGCTGCTGCTGCCGCTCCCTATTCCCTCTCATCTCCAAGAATTCCGGGCACGTGGCTGTTGCGTGCCCCTCTTCCTGATGGAAGTCGCAATAGGGCAGCTCCACCCTGAACTCCCTTCTCCTCCTCCTCATGATCCCCCTCCTTGCTCCCAAAGCTATGGCCATGGCCTCCTCCTGATCGGGGAGCCGGGGCCTCTGACCTTACCTCCAGCCCGGTGGGTGGAACTGGTCCTGCCTCCCATGATAGTGACCCCTTCCGAAGTACACTCTCTGCGGCCCTTGCCCCTGCCCTTCAGGTCTCCAGCCCAGCCAACGGTCGGGCTCCTGGTGCCCCCACCTCGGCTGCTGCTGCCACTGGAGCTGCCTCTGCTCCCTCTGCCTAGGCTCCCCTCTTCTCTCTTCCTGTCCTCTTCCTCCCTTCGACTCCTTTTCCTCCTCCGTCGCCCACCTGGCCAGCTTCCTTGCGAATTCCGGGTTCGACGTCTCCCCGTCGACCTCTCTTGCCGCCCTCTCCATCAACTCCTCATAGGAGAGAGGGGGAACTCTCTTCAGCTCCATTCAGAAAAAACCCTGCTGCAGGCCCAGGGTGAAAACCATCATCAGACTATGGCCCTGCATCTCCTGGACCTGGGTAACCTCCTCCTGAAATCGATCCACATAGCTCCCCAACGTCTCATTCACTCCTTGCTTAATGTGGAACAAGGACTCAGACTCCTTCTTCCTCTTCTTCGAAGTAGTGAACCTCAGCATGAATCCTCGGCGTAGGTCCTCAAAACAATAGATGGAGCTGGCCAGGAGCTGGTGGAACCACTCCCTTGCCTTCTCTCGGAGAGTGATGGCGAAGAGACGACACTTGAATCCGTCTGACATCTGACGGATGGAGACCACGTCTTCGAACCATTGGACGTGCTGGACCGGGTCTCCCTTCCCGGTGTAGTAGGACATCTCGGGCTCCCTGAACCCTTCTGGTACTGGTGCTGAGGAGACCAGCTCGCTGAAAGGACTGCCTCCCCCACTGGGCGAGCCGGCGAATCTCGCGGACCCAGCTCGCCGAACCTGCCTCGGCTTGCCGAGCCCGGGAAAAGCTCGCGCCCCGAGAGCTTGCCCCCTTGGCCTTCCTCGGCCACTTCCTTCCCAGCGCGCTGACTAGGGGCGTCCTCGCCCAAAGAGGGGGCGGCCGCGATCTGGGCTGCCGGAGTCGAGTACTCGGCCCGCGCGCCGAGTGCGATCCTGACGAGGCCCAGCACCTCGTTCCTGAAGTCCTCCAACATCCCCACCATTGCGAGAGGCGGGGGGGGGGGGGGGGGGGCGGCGAGTCCTGCCTGTCAGATCCTTGTCCTCCCGTCATTGAGCTCGCCGAAGCTTTTCTACACTGACCACTCTCCACGCTCACCGCACCAAGATGTTGAAACCGGAATCTGGCCTCTTGTGGAGTTCGACCCTTGGGGAAGGGGTGGTCTCGCGACTACTTTGCTCCTGCAAGAAAAACAACGAAGAAGACAAGAAGAAACAGACCCAAGGGCTCGGCGGGGAGGTCCCACCACAAACCCGGAAGATCTCTGAGCGCTTCCCCTCCTTAGCCAGAAGCCGAGCTCAGGTACCCTCAGAGAGCACTTGAAAACGAGAGTAAGGAGGCACTCAAAGCGTGTCCTCTGAGGTACCCCTTGGGCCTTATTTATAGTTTTTTGGAATCTGAACTGCCAATAACCGAAAGAACTGACCTGAAAATACCAAAAAGCCCTTGGTTGGGTCTGCCAACAGCCAAACTCCGCTCTTCTGAGGGGCTATGCGCAGTCCAACCTGTTCTGCCAACAGCGTGGCTCCACTGTGCTGAGGGGCTATGCGCACCCCTTGGGAGTCAGCTCGCCTCCAATCCTCTTCCGCGGGAGGCGAGCGCGACCTGGCTCCAGCTTCCCGCCTATTCTCCCCTGGCGAGGGCGAGCCGGACCGTCGCGACCTGCCTGTCTTCTGCCGGGGCGGACCGGCGGCCAGGTCGCGTGTGGGGGCTGGCCGGCGGCCACCGCAACCCCCCGATCGGCTCGCTAGTCGCGGGTCGCCAGACCCATCCGCTTTGGTCAGTGATTGGACGGTCGATGCATCGACTCCAATACGTTGACTCGGCAAATGTGGTTTAGCACTTGGCCAAATAAAGTCTGGTAGGCTAGCAGGTAAGAGTATGCAGGAGCTCCGCTTAGTGCACCAGCGTTGAGGCATACGATAGGTCTGACTGGTAGTACAATTACTGGATTAGAGGTGGGCGAGGCCCAACCCGCCGCTTCCGTTTGCCACTACGGAGGTTTCCTGGGAGGTTTGGCTCCCAAAAGGCGGAACCAAAGGTCTGTGTACACAGAGTCGATTTTGTGAGTTGCATTTGCATGTTCACATCATGGCATAATTGAATTTCATAGCATAACCATTGCATATAACCCTGACACCTATTATATAAGTGGTATGGGATGCTTTATACAATAGGCCCTGCGAAACGACCCCTTGGTTTATAAGTTCACGCGAGCGTGCTTATATGTTAATGTTTTTATTCAGTAAATATATATGTATGCTTGCTAGAAAATCGACACCCTATCGTATAAATTGGTATGAGACTTTTTATACGATAGGATCCTTGCAAAAGATCCCTTGGCTTATGTGTTTTCATATAAGTTAAGGTTACTTTTTCGTGTTCAGTCTTTCTTATCTTCATTCTATCTTATACACTATATAACTGTTAGATTAGTTCCGCCGCCACCTGCTTATATTTGTTATTCTCCACTTTCATATCCTCTCCTCTCCTCCTCCCCGCTCGGTGCCTAGGAGCTATGGGGGAAGGGGCGGGGGATGATAGGACTTAGTCTTTTAGACTAACGGTTTTCAAACCAAATCATTTTAGGGGACCGTGGAGCCCAGCATGGAGGAGCAGCCCCGGAGGTCGGCACGTTTGGAGATGAGACAGTCTAGTACCGGAGTTCAGACAACAAGGACTGTGAGTCCTGATCGCTAGTAGTTATTTTAGTTTTGCTTCTGCGATGAGAGATATATAGTGAGGACATTGATGTATTGGGCATGAGCCCAAGTTTTAGTACTTTTATTATATCTGTGGACACTCCCTTCGTAGAGATTATTTTCTATATATATGATGTTTGTAGACTTGCCTTTTATTATTTTTCTACTGTTGTGATCGATTTGGCCGACAGGAGCGGTGTTCTGTAGTGATGACCTTCCCGGGCATGAAGGTGTCACCGCAAAGCGGCGGTTCTGGGCCTAAGATTCCGGTGTTTAAAAAGAAAAAAAGGGGGGTCTTACACTATTGCTCAAGCGGGGTGACCTAGTGTTGTGGACTTCTTTCTCATATGATAGTTTGTCGCTCTAATACCAGTTTGTTATACCTAGCAATTTAGGGTTAATCTTAGGACTGCACATGGAATGCCCGGTGAAGGGCTCTCGGGGGCACTAAGAACTACGACGGGCTGAAGCCCAAAGCTCCCTTTCTCAAGGATATTTACTTTTATCAATGTCTACCCGTGATCCATACCAACACTCATTGTTACTCTGGGACAAACCTAATAGTTTAGAATGTTATCAGGAGAGAAGCGGTCTTCCGCCGATCTGCATTCTAGCCACTATCCTTGGGATTTTGCACTCTACCACTCGTTATCAAGAAGTGACCTATTGGACACCAACCAGGGTATATCTTTCAAACATCGATTCCATCTCAGCCGACAATCTTATCCCCTGAGGATCCTAATATTATGTGTTATTTTTACTAAGCGCATCCATGACCTAATGTTGACCTGTATGACGTGTCTTCCAAACTCTTGGGTCAACTGCCCCTAATTATTTATCATAGATTACTTTGGTGTATGATGTTGACCATCCTAGGTTTCACTATTTTTCTAAGGAGTTAAGGGCCTAAATTAATTCTTTTAATTGAGTGACCTGGGTTACCTTGCACATGATGTATAATCTATAATTGTCCAACCTACCTAAGAAATTTATCAGATGTTCCATGAGGTTAAATATGACATCCTACCAAGTTTAATTTTCCCATGTGAAATTCCATTTAATATCTATTTAATAATAAACCACAAATTGACTAATGTCCAAATGAAGTACAGTATTTATACAATCAAAAATTCTCGGAAAATTATTGAGGATCTATGTTGATATAATAAAGCTAATATAGAATTTCAAAATCCCAAACAGTGATTTGACCTAACTTATATCCATATAAACAATATTACAGAAATGCCATTATTAGGGTTTCAGCATATAGAGACATCCAAAAATTCTCAAATATTTTAACCGGGATTTAATCACAGAGATAAACTACTGTATATTTTTCCATAATATTTAAACAATAATTTCCCTTATTTTTAATTAATTTCCATAATGGGCAAAATGGCAAATTCTACTTAAACTCCAAATTAACATTACCTAACAGTCCCATAGATTTTTTCAATGGTGTTCTATGTCCTAATAAAGCTTGTGACAAAATTTTAGAATTTAATAAATTCATATGCCCTAGATTCAAATTTATTTCCTAACTCGGTATATTTTCCAATAATTCCAAATAATGGGATTTGTTATCCCAAAAATCCCAACCTTCCTATGGGAGGTATATTTCATCCTTATAAACCTCTTTCCAGAGTTTCATGGACATGCAATGATCCAAATGGGCTAAATTCTCATTTTTTTTTCTATTTTTACTATAGGCACACCAAATTGAACATACCTATTTCATGCATGCGGGATTTTCCAAATATGTAGATGTCAAAATGACCTGAATTTTCTACCATGATTATATATTGACCTAATGGACATGAAACCCAAATTTGGGGTCATTTGAAGTTGTAGATCTTTAAAAATTCAATTAATTCAATAAATGATATTCCTCCAAAAATTATAGAAAAATTCTTTCCAAAAAATCACATTTTTGGTAAGTACCTAAGTACGACCTAATCACATGTATTACAAAAATCTTAGATCATGTGGACTTAGGGTTTGGCTTGGGCACTCATTTAAAGATCTACCCTAGCCTAGGACCAGTCGTGGTAGAATGGCCTTATAGGGAAGCTATATTGCTCCAAATTACAACGTTAGGGTGTCATTTTAAAGGAAAGACCTAGAGCTACATTTTATATGTTGAACATATTTTCGGAATATGCATCTAAGAGGCATACAATTAGCCCTAAATGTACAGTATAAAGTGTAACAGAATACTAAAGTTTGATATATTAATATAACACAAATCTCAAAGCCATAATGGAGGGCATCCGTTCATCTTCCTCCTCCAGCCAAGGGCCGAGATTGCCCCGACCTGGAGCACCTTCAACTTGCATTTCCCGTCCATCCGGCCACCTCCCTGGCCGGCCACCACCACCACCACCTTCGTTGAGATGGGGGCTAATGTTTGGCGGCGACTTGACTGCCGAAGGCGCGGTTTCCGGCGAACCCGAGCTCCATTAAAAACCATGGATTTTCTCCCACACCTCACATGGATCCAAGCTCAATTGAGCTTGAAATCTCACCTAAATGATCTAGGAAGCTAGCACAAGGGGATAGGAGGAGAAATAGACCTTAATCGGAGCCCGACGGTGGCGGCGACGGCTGTTGGCCATGGAATTTCTCCTCTCCGGCGAGCTTGCTCCCGAACTCGTTTCTCCACCAAAAGCTTCGATCCAGATATCTAATTCAGCTCCTCTCAAACTTCTGAAGCTAATGAGAGGGTTGGTTTTGGCTGATATGGGACATATAAGGAGATATTACTATGGGAATTTCGGTCATGCCTTGGATGCTTCACCTTGAGCCCCAACTGTCATGAAATTGGGTGGGAAAGGCTAAAAATTGATGTGTGGGTTCAGATGTAGGCCTGGGAAGAGAGGAGGAGGGCCACATGGCCTCCATCCCTTATTTCCCTATCTTCTCACTCCTCATTTTCCCCAAATTTCCAAAACTACCCCCTTCCATGCAATCTCTCTCTAATTTCAGGGGGTAGCGGCTATCATTGACCATTTAGGCTGAACATGGGCCTTGGCTCATGGGCTTTGCCCATTTGGAATGGGCTTAGCCTTCCATTTCTTCCTTTAGGCTTCATGTTGACTTTGTTGACTTTTAGAGTTGACTTGGTCAACTTGATGAGTGAGATGACCCCACTTGATGGTTATGGACCCTATGGCACCACCCAAGATGGATTGGGCCATGGTGGTGCCCCACTTTGGCTAATTGGGCCCATTTGTGTGGATTTGATCAATTTAGGGTTTAGGGTTGACTTGAGTCAACTTAGGTCAATGGGTGACCCAATGATGTGTCTTTTTGTTCACTTACATTGCTTTTAGTGTTAGGGGCATAGTGGTGGGGCCATTGCGTGCTTATGACTCCATATTGAGCTAGTTTGACTTGAGTTGACCTGGGCCCTATAGTGGGCACTATGTGAATCCACCCTAACTCCATGTGTCAAACCTAGCCTAACCCCCATTCACCCACCACATGTACCTAACCTAATCTAAGTTTAGGGGGTCTAGTAGGGAAGGGGATGTTACACCCAGTGAGCTACAATTTGTGAGACCTATCTCTAAGAGACCTAGGGGCCATTGTTTTGAAAGAAATGGTGTGTACCAGCCTAAAATGGTAAAGAAATGATGGGTACCAACCTAAAATATTAAAGAGAACTGTGATGGCCAATTACTGTGCCATCAAGTTAAGTACTTCTGAACGACTGGGTCGTCAAGTTAAGTACCTTTGAATGAGCAGTCGGTCATCAAGTTAAGTACATTTGAACGACAAAGTCGTCGTCAAGTTAAGTACCTCTGAACGACAAAGTTGTCGTTAAGTTAACGACCTCTGAACGACGTTGTCGTCAATTTAACGACCTCTGAATGACATTGTCATCAAGTATGCAACTTTGAACTGTGGTGTTATATGGGAAAGTCCGGTACACCAAAAATGTGCCATGAGTGCTCGGGGCGTATGGTCGTTGAGCCTGCATCTGTGGTGAATGGTGCTTAAGTGCACTTTATTTTTGTCACCATACATATATATTCTACTGTTTGCAGGAAAGGAAAATTGCCGCCCCGAGTAAGGGGTGAGTTTGTTATAATTTGCTCAGCAAAATGCTGACCGTTGCTTTGTTTGCCACGTTTGTTTGGGCTGTTTGTGCAGGTACTGGAGATTCGACTATAAAGTAGCGGACTGAAGCCCTTATGCTGCGATTGGCTGGCCCTTGAAGGCCCAAAAGCAAATAGTTACTATATTCATGTGTGGCTGGCCTGCGTGCCGAAGTATGAAACCAGTTTTTGTTAAATGAAACAGTTGTTATAAGGCTACGAACGAAACATGTGTTATATGTATATATCTCATTCCTGTTGTGTAGTGGACATTCTTATTATGTATGGGTTCTTAACCTACAAGCTTCCGCTAGAATGCTCTGAGTTAGGATGTGTTTGTAAATGGAAATGAATTTGACAACAATATGCAATATCCTTACCTTTCTGTGGTATATGACATCAGGCTCCGGCCGGACCTTCTGTCATATGCTATGCGACGGATGGGGGCGTTACCCAAGTCATCAGAGTGAAACCGCCAGATCGTCCTGTCTCCAAACCACCTGACACAAGCCGCCAGACCGCCTGGTTTCCATACAGCAACACTCCCCCTCAAGCTGGAGCATATATATCAATCATGCTCATCTTGTCGCAAATGTGAAAAAAGGAAACAGACACATACATGGTGAAGATATCTGCCAACACTTTGTTTGAAGTAATGAACAGAGTGTAAATCTGTTTTTTCAAGATCTCTTCTCTAATGAAATGGCAGTCAACTTCGATGTGCTTTGTTCTCTCATGGAAGACCGGATTTTTGGAGATAAATATAGCGACCTTATTGTCGCGGAATATAGGTAGAGGATGGTTTTAGACCTCTCCTAAATCAAGCATGATAGTCCGTAACCACTTTAATTCGCATATGGTCGACGCCATACCTCTATATTCCGCCTCTGCATTAGACCTGGAGACGACAAACTATTTCTTGCTCTTCCAACTCAAAAGGTTTCCCCCCACAAATATGCAAAATCCCTTTGTGGGATTACGATTTCCTTTGTCATCAACATAGCTAGAATCCGAGTATGCTTTAATCTTTACATGACCATTTTTCTAAAACAGTAGTCCTTTACCTGGTGATGCTTTAATATATTCCAATATTCTCAGGGCAGACTATAGGTGACAATCCTTAGGAGCTTGCATGAACTGACTAACCTTGAGTACAACGTAGAAGATGTTGGGTCTGGTTACCGTGAGATAAATGAGTTTGCCAACCAGATGTCTGTACCTCGTAACATTTGATAGAGGAGGAGAGTCATCTGTCCAGGGTTTATCTTCTCAAATTGCCATGGAGCATCAGGCAGGTTTAGCCGCAGTCAACCATATCTCCTTTAGAAGATCAAGAGCATACTTACATTAGGAGAGGACCAAGGAGTTGGGCTTTCGAGAGATTTTTATCCCCAGAAAGTATTTTGGGGATCCCATATCCTTCATGACCTGGTGTTGATGAAGATATTTCTTTGTCAAGGCTACCCCAGCCTAGTCATCTCTAGTGAGAAGAATATCATCCACATATACAGTAAGAACCCCCAGACACAGGGAGGTTTTGCGAATGAATAATGAGTGATCGGCAGAACTTCTTGTAAAACCCACGGATGCCTCAGTGCCGCTAAACTTGTTAAACCAAGCCAGAGGGCTTTGATTTAGGCCAAAAATGGCCTTCTTTAGCCTACATACCCATGTCTCCCCTGAGCAACATACCCAGGAGGTTGCTCCATGTAGACATCCTCCTGAAGATCACCATAGAGAAAGGTATTCTTGACATTAAGTTGGGAAATGGGCCAATCCCTGTTGATAGCCACAGAGAGGAGTACCCCAATAGTGCTGAGACGAGAAACGAGAAAGAAGGTGTCAAAATAATCAACACCATAAGTCTGAGTGAAGCCTTTGGTGATAAGGCATGCCTTATAATTATCCACACTACTGTCCGGGCTGAACTTCACAATAAAGACCCAGCGATAACCAACAACATCGGTGCCCAACGGTGGAGGAATAAGGGTCCTTGTACCCCGCTTAGTGAGGGTGGTAATTTCCTCATCCATGGAAGCCTTCCAATGAGGAACAACAAGGGCTCCCTAGTAGGTGGGAGTAGAGGAGGTAGCAGAGATAGCCAATGCAAAAGTCCTGCGAGAAGGAGTAAGACGAGCATAGGAGACAACGACAGTAAGAGAGTGATTGGTACATGTCCACACCCCTTTACGAAGAGCAATGGGAAGATCCAGGTTGGTGTGTTCCTCAATATTATGTGCATCCGTGGCAGAGAGAGCTGGCGCGGGAGTAGAGAGAGATGACCGTGGAGAAGAGGAAGACAGCGGAGGCAGAGAGAGAGGAGGAGGAGGCGGTTGAAATTGTGGAGGAGATATCTCAGTAGGTGTACACGGGATAGAGGGGACGGTAGGAGAAGCAGGAACATAAGGAAGAAAGGAGTAGTCGCGAGAGAAATAGGTTATATTTTCGAAGAAGGTTACGTCCGCAGAGACGAACTGCTTGCGAAGAACGGGGTCAAAACAACATTAAACTTTTTGTGTGGTAGTGTAACCCAGAAAGAAACATTTGGGGGCACGTGGGGAGATTTTGTCACGGGTGGCGGAGGGAGCATGCACAAAATACGTGCACCCAAAGATACGTAGAGGGAGAGGAAATGGATCCTTGCCCCGATAGAGAATGGAGAATGGGGTTTGAGGAGCGGCGGGCAACAATGACTGAATCTATGACTGCATCACAACTAACTACCTCGACAGAGCTTCATTGCTCTGGCGCAAACTCTCGATCAACGCCTCACTCTACACACCCGACGACTCACCCTCTGACTGGGGAGTCGACCTCGTTGCAGGACTCTTTGCAGTATTCTAAAAGGAAACAAACAACTCATCAAAATCCTAGCTTATAACTAAGCCACTCAACTAGTTCAGACCATACTTAAAGACACTTGCTTGTGCTGCAACTTGCTCTGGGATTTTATAATGATGTTATGTCCTATTTAGGATGACATTCTCTCATCCCATTTACTCATGTGCCTATGATATAAATGCATGAATTCTTCATTCTTCTTTAAAATCGTGTGTGTACATATGTCATCATGTAAACCTTAACTTAGCACGCGTGCTTATGCGATTATATGCTATTTCTGTAGTGTTATGCATTCTATAAAAAGGTCTTAATGCATGCATGAGCGGCGTACACATAAAATATTATCAATCTCATACTACATAACATCGCATGCAACGAGAAAATAAAACGCGCTAATGGGCACCCATGTGATGATGGTTATGTATCCCATACTACATAACCGTCACATGTTGTCTCCTATGGTGGATCCATATACAAAAACATATTATGCATCTCATACTACATAATATGCCCCGTATACTTCTTATCGTGCTATGAGTGTAGTGACTATGCTTTTGTTAAGACATGCTGATGACACATCGGTGTGTGTATGCAAATGAAAGAAGGAAACAAACTAAACGAGATTGGTTGGATCGACCAACTAATCAAACAAACCTCTCTCTGATACCAACTATCATAACCCGCATTTTCACCACCAATAAAGATGTATCAGAGTAAGGGAAAAATGTGCGGCATGATGCCACATCATCAGGGGATAACTGCGGACGCTCAGGAAAAACTCCTACTTAACCATGAAGAAAATTCTTTAAGTTATTTCGAGATAAAATCAGTTTAAGTATAGTAGTTATCCGTATCCCTCAGCTTAGCAGCTTATCTAGTCCATAAGAAAAGTAATTAAATGCTACGGAAAGTAATTTTTTTATCCATATTAGACATCCTACATGAGCTTAGAGATTCCCAGAGGACACCTCAAGGTATACAGGTTCTAAATTTATAATAGCAATACAAGTAGATTTTTTACGGTCGCTAAATATAGTGATTTAACATTTTGAAAATGTGCATTGCATGAGGTAATAGTAGTAGTTTTTATACTTGAAAATAACTACCTTGTAATCCTAACATAAAACATCCCAGAGAGTAAGTAATCCACATCCACAGAAAGAAAACTAAGCAACTAGCAAGTATCTAAAAATAACAATCATGTGGGCGTCAACAAACTGACACGAACCCACATAAAATAAGTATGTGTGAACTAGAAAAGTAAACAAAATAACAATCTACCTCGATATGGCGAGGCAAAAACCACAACCAATACAGCTCCCCAAGAAGTCCAAAACATCACGGCTACCGTCTACAGCTCTGAACCTGAGGCATTCCAAAGACAGAACACCTCAGAAAGAATGTACAAGTGATGGCAGAAAGTAAGCCAAAAGTAATCAAAGACAAGGGGTACCGACCGAAGACCAAAGGAAAAATACTAAAATAAGGTACAACAGTAAGGTACAAAAGTAAAAGGGGAACACTTACGTGAACCATCACATAAAACAACCGCACCCCAAATGCACGAGAACAAAAAGGGGAAAAAGGGTCAAGATTAAATGATCAGGAAAAGGAACAAACCCCTACTAGCCACTTATGGTCAACTCCACCAAAAATCCAAAACAGGCAGGGTGGCCAACCCCAAAGATAATTCATCCATCTAAAAGCGAGGGATACTGGATACTCCATCATACACTGCAAATGCCCAAAAACATCCGGTGGAGCCCCACAAAGTACTAATAGGGAGAATAACATTGCGGCGGTGGTTTCGTCCACAAATAACACCCGCAACAAAGGAAACCCAGAAAGAAAACCCCGTAACGACCCGGTTTTAGAGCTCAGAGGCCCACCATAACCCTCCATGGTCTGGAGGCGTGTCTCGCCCCACAGCATCACCCTAAAGGAAACCATGATAGAAATCTCAAGATAACAATGGCACATCAGATTCTACTAGACAATTCTAGAATGAAACAGTTGATCAACCTTTAGGAAGAATTTACAATCCTAAATAACTCTAATGCATTCTACATGAAAGTTATGGAATTGTAAGAAGAGTGATATGTAATCTCATCATCAAAACATATAGCACTTTCAAGGTTAGGTAACCAACATCAAGAATAGGAAATTAAAATGGAAATGGACAAAGATCTTATCAACACTTTAACCAGCAAGTTATTTATTAATCGTGATAGCAAGAAATTAGAAACCTCTACAAATCTGGATAAAGAAGCGAATGGGAGGAGAAAAACCATCACTTGCCTTTTTTTAACCAGAGAAAGATGTCCAAACCACTCCTTGACGTAGATCGGGATGAAAGAAGATGAGGGAAGTCGAAACCTGACAAGAATGGCCGAAAATAACAGTTAGGGACAAAAACCCTAGCGAGGAAATCTGAAGGAAAGGGGGAGATTTTACCACGATGGTGTAGCTCTTGTTGAGAGTATTCCGGATCTATATTCGGTTGATGATTTTGAGCACCGGAGCATCGTCGACGGCCACCGGAAGAATCACGAAAAACTCTCTCTCTCTCTCTCTCTCTCCCACATCGCTCTGGTACGGAAGATGAATAGGAAATCAGTTCAAAGTGAAGGAGGAAAAAGAAGATAAGAATATATATACTAAGGGTAAGATTAAGATAACCGTACTTAAGAAAAGATTTGAGATCAGCTGAACCGGACATCCCGAGAAGAGAGAGGGGTTTTCTCGAGAACAAGCTGACTATTCTCGAGAAGAAAGAACGAATTCTCGAGAGCAGGTAATACCTCTTGAGAACAAGGAAGCCCTTCCCTAGAACAAAAATCACTTCTCGAGAATAGGAAGATCACTTCTCGAGAACAAAAATCACTTCTTGAGAATAGGAAGATCACTTCTGAAGAACAAAATCACTTCTCGAGAACAGGAAGATAACTTCTCGAGAACAGAATGTAGTTCTCGAGATTGGAAAGACACACCTCTTCGGAACAGAAGATTTCTCGAATTCAAGGAGGAAGAACATCCCGATCATCGCACTCAGTTCGAATTTCATCGAATGCAAAGGCCATTCGACGAAATCAGTTCGAACATCGTCGAACGCAAAAGGGAAAACCAGCTCGACGAAACAAATTTCAGAATTCGTCGAACGCAATATGAAAGTGATGTGTTAGATCTAATATACACTAGAGGGAGGGGGTGAATAGAGTATTTGTAGGTCCTTATAAAACTATTACAGCTTCTGCTGTAATTAAAATGTGTAGAATTAAACTAAAGTAAATAATCACACAGCAGTCCTAAAAACACAAGCACAGCAAGAACAAAAAAAGGGGCAACCAGACGACACAAGAAATTTTATAGTGGTTCCCCAACCTGGGTACATCCACTCTTCTACCACCCTGGTAGGAATCCACTCAGGTTTTTTATCAGGTGCCTGACACAAATGAGCTTTTGATCAGGTGCTCAAAAACCAAATCCTCAAGTCTTTTGATCAGGTGACTTGTAACCGGGAATCACTTTTGAAGGGAGATGACAACCCTTTATAGAGGTGGGGATGAGAGAGTGATGAAAGTCTTCTTTTCTCAGTCGTAATGAGAAGACTATGTGGATTCAGTGATGTTGTCAAAGCTCCCCCTGAGATGTAGAAGAGTTCAGGAGAACTGGAGCTTTGCACAGGGTGATAGACCTTCAAGCTTTCAGCCTTGATCAGTGAGATCTTCAGGAACTTCTTTGACAGATGGAAGATTTGTTGTCCTGTGAAGTGTCCTGGAGAGTTTGAAGAATGAAGACTCTTGATTTTTTGAATGATTGTTCTTCTTCTTCAGTATCAGAAATCTTGTGTCAGACTGAGAGCAGACGGGTTGAGTTTTTCTTGTCTGATTCAGTATTCTTCTCTCTGTATGTGTTTCTAACTTCTTTCTATCGGTCTGTTGTACTGTCTGTCTATGTAAGAGAGAAGAGAAAATCTTTTTTTATATTTTCCTGGGGAAATTGGTCTTTTAAATTTTGAATTCCTTCTTCATTCAATGCTGGCGGCCTAGAGAATGAGCAGCATTGAATAATTTCCCAAACTGTCCCGTGGAAAAATGGCAAGCAATAATCCTGGGGAATATCCTAATCAATGCTCCTCTAACGGTTATATTCAGAGAATGTTAGAGAATTGATTACTCAGGAATTATTGCAGTAATCATGGGGACAGGGCTGGAAATGACTTAATCTGAAATCGTCAAACAGTTGACAGAAATCGTCGAACTGAGTCCACAGTTCGTCGAGCTAAGATGTTGTGTTTGTTGACCAGATGGCTTCTGTTCGTTGAGCTGAGTTCCATGATCGTCGAGCTGGAAACTGAACTGCTGTCTCTTCTGAACTTTGCCTATTCTGCGTCTGAAGTTCGTCGAGCTGAGATTATAACTTCGTCGACTAAAGTTCAGTCTGGACTTAGAATAATTTATGAATGAAAGTTTTGAAGTGTAGAGTCCAGAATTTGTCGGGCAGAGAACTGAGTTCGTCGACCTGAGACTAGAGAACATAGTCTTGACAGAATGTTGTAGTAGTCCAAAGATTCATCGACCAAAGAATAGAGTTCGTCGAGCTCAGAACTAAGTTCGTCGACCAAAGTCTGATACTAAGGACTTAGAATATTTTGATGTTTTCTGAACTTGAAGTGTTGTTATAGTGTCCAATTTTTCGTCGATCTGAGTACCACGTTCGTCGAGCTCAGCTCAGAGAATTTACTCTGAGATCATCGAGCTGAGCATGACTATCGTCGACCTGAGTTTGACGAACGTCGAACTCACTTTATAGAGTCTTGAAATCTTCTAAGTATTGGGTCTCTAGCAGTTTTGTTGGTAGCTGGTCCATGTGATGTTGACTCTAAGGACTTTGCCTAGACTCTAGGACACAACTATGACCCTGGCTATACATTATGCGTCACATGATCCTAAGTTAGTGAACCTAGCCCAAATCAAACTAGGGAACCAACAATCTCCCCCTATTTGGGTGAGGTTACTAACTACAGACTCAGACATAAACTGAAAATAAACAAAGCAGAAAAAAAACATATATCTAGTAGAGATAGATAACACATGCAACAGATATATATATACATGAGCTTTGTTCAGAAAATATAAAGCAGTTATAAATAATTCAGAAAGATAAATAGAGTTCAAAATCACTTTTTCTGCTTCTTTTCCTTTGGCATTGCATCCTTGCTCTTGTCTGCTAGCTTTGTAAATATTATTTCTCTGTTAGTATCTGGAGCTTGCACACTGATCATGGTCATGTCAGCAGCCCCTAAAATCTTCAGAGATGTAGCCCTAAGGACAACTGCTTCAGGATGAAGAGACATATACTCTAATGGATTAAATACTTTCTTGCTGACTTGCAATCTGTTAAGTTCTTTCTCTCTATATGATGACATAGTAGTGAATTTATTGGGGTCTTGACCTTCTTTCCTGGCTTTATTCATTTGAGAGAGCCCAACTAATTCATTAAACCTTGCCATTCTGAAGTTGGGGTCAAGCTCAGGATCAAGAGGAGGAGAAGGAGGTCTCTCTGAATTTGGTACCTGGTCTGTCTTTAGAGAAGAGATTCTGAACTGAGTAGATTGGTCCTGGAAATTTGTAGACACTGTATGTTGCTATTTCTGACTAGAGTATAAAGACTTGGGAGGTGGGACTTCACTAAACTTTCCTTTTGACTTTCCTGAAGTAATAGACCTTTGAGAGGATGAATGATTATCAGATGATCCAGCTGGAGGAGGATTTGAAGATCTGTCTTGCCTTTGATAGGTCTGGGTAATAGAAGGAGATCTTTGATATGCTAATCCAGAGGTTCCTGCTGCTAGAGGAGGAGGAGGAGGAGGTGGATCTTTTTTGTATGTTTGAACTGGAGGAGGAGAGTATCTTCTGCTTTTCTTCCTCTCCTTCTGATAATTCTTGGACAACCACATCCAAGCTGGCATCTCTTTATATGGTGTTATCTTTTGAAGAATGTAATAGGGAGTGTCATTGTTTGGGTTAGGCTTAGGCGCAAGAGGAGGAGGGGTTTTTCTTTTCTTGGATACTTGCTTCCTCTTTGGTTCATCATCAGATTCATCATCATCATCCTCGTCATCACTATCCTCATCATCAGATCTTTGAGGATTATCATATAAAGCATTCAGAGCCTTCAGTGCCTCGGCAGAGATGAAAGGCTTTTCAGGTTGAGAAGGAGCTTGAGCAGGAATATCAACAGAAGCTAGAGTAGAAGCCATAGAAGAAGCTGGAGTGTCATCAACTCTGACAGTGCTTTCAGCAGCTGTTTTTCTTCTTGTTGAATGTCAGCCAAGATCATATCATCCAGATTTGGTAATGGAGAGTCATCCATGACATAACTAGGAGCAGAAGAAATTACTGAAGGAGCTGGAATAACTGTGAGCTCAGGAACATCAAAACTATCACTAAGTTACTTTGTAACTTGTGGACTTACTAGAGATGTATATGGTAAAATAGCCAAGTATGGCTTAGAAGTATGTTCTGCTGTAAGACATCTCAAAACAGCAAATTCAAAATTCTTCAACAAATTTTCTAAATCAACTGTGGGATTAATGATGTAATCACCACAAGTAATTATTTTCTCAGAGACTGACTATTCCAAGTCCATGTCAGTATCAATAAAATTAATAAAATTAATATCATTTGTATCAATATACTATGTACAATCTGTTGCTACTGTTGTTGCCTCTACTGCTGGATCTTCTACTGCTGGAACTACTGCAGCTACATCATTAGACATCTCCCCCCTGCATGGTTTCAGTAAGACCTGAAGCCATGCCCCTGACTGAAGATAAGACAGTAATGAGGGCAGTGATCTGTGTAGATAGGGTAGTAATTGAAGTAGCAAGAGGTATAATGGCCCCTTCTATTAGGGTTTTGAGAAGGGGAGTGAGGAGGGTTTTGAGATAAGTAATTGTGGAGGTGTCCAATGGTGGAGTGGTAGATGGTGTTACAGAAGGTGTAGAAGTGGGAACTATGGGAGGGATAGGAAGTGGAGCATCTGGTATGTGAACATCTGGAGGGGATGCATGTTGAGGGATGGTTGATGTTGCTGGGGATGGATGGGTGGCATCTTTCATGTGGGTGTTTGGAGGAAAAGGGAAATTGGGAGGTGATGGAGGTATGTTGAAAAAGGGTATGGAGGATAAATGAGGAGGAAGTGGAGATGATGGAGGAGTTGGTGCTGGTGAAGCATGTGGAGATTTTGGTGGAGTAGGAGGTTGAGTAGGGGATGATGGAGGTGTGGATGAGGGATGGATTTGTGTTGCTGGAAGGGGGGCTTGAAGAGATGGTGGTGTTGGATGAATCTCTTCAGTAGGGTGGGGAGTGCTTTAACAGCCCTGGTGCCTTCAGAAGCTGGGATGGAAGAGGTAGAAGCCTTGCATGGCTTAGGTATGGTCCTCTCCCATCTTTGAAACAAGGCACATATAAGACTTTTCCTGGCATTAATGAATATGGTCTGGGAGACCAGGGATTCTTCAGCCTTCTCCTTGAGGAAGATCCCTAGGATCCTTCCAAAACACACTTCTTTCTTATTATTTTTCTTCTTTATCAGATCAAAGAGGATCTGAGCCCAATCCACTGGCTTCTTATTTCTCACTGCACACATGACCAAGAACTGATGCCTTGTGATGTAGTCATGGGAAGTATGCTTGCCAAGCAAGACCTTCCCAACAATGTCTGCCAGAAACTTGTATGCTGCAGACAGATGTTTCTTCAGCAATTTATTTGCGTTGTCACCAACATAACCCATCAGATTTAGCATCGTATCAAACTGTTCAGAATCAATTTATAATTCCTCTTCGCCATTTGTCAAACCAAAGATTTCAGTTAAAATTGAGGGAGTTAAGGAAACGGTGTTACCCGCTATTGATCCTGTCATAGTATTATCTTCAGAAGTGGATGAAGTATAGACCTATTCTAGGATTTCTGTTCCTGCCAACTTTATCCTGGTAGTCATCAGGTTCTTCAGGTTCTCTTCTTCCAGAAGTTCCAGAATATATAAAAAGATGGGATCCGACTGCTAGAACGATTCGAAGTCGACATCAAACCAGGTGTCAAATTTTATAGCGGCTAGAGCTCCTACTGGAATCGCCATGGAATCACCTGCAAAAGAGAGAAACGACGATCAAGTGGAAGAGAACAGAAAGCGCGGGATGGAGTTCGAAGAAAACCTAGATATAAGGTTTTCCAGAATAAGAATCGACAAACTCCGTTCCACGAATACAAAAATAATTCTTCCAACTGAGTTCGACGAAATGATTTAGAAGTAAATAATTCATCGATCTCATCCGGAAGAATTGAAGACAATTCGTCGAGCGCCGTTCGACGAATATCTTCTGAAGCAAGTTCGTCGATCTCCGGTCGATGAAAATTGTTTCACTCACAGAGCGTTCGTCAACCTCTGTTCGACGAAGATCTCTCAAACTTTCCCCGGTTCATCGAGCTCCATTCGACAAACTTTGGAAAATTCATCGAGTGCAGATAGAACTTAAATTAAATCTTCTCCATTTATCATGCCAAGCTGATTTATAAAGAATACATGATTTTTCTCATCCAGAGGTTTGGTGAATATATCAGCTTTTTGTAAATCAGTTTAGATATAGACAAGATTTATTTTATTTTTGTCTACACACTCTCTAATGAAATGATGCCTAATGTCTATATGCTTTGTCCTACTGTGATGGACTGGATTCTGTGCTATGGCTATAGCACTTGTGTTATCACAAAGTAGAGTTGAATTATTTAAGTTGAGACCATAGTCTATTAATTGGTTTTGTATCCACAGCATTTGTGAGCAAAAGCTACCAGCTATAATGTATTCTGCTTCAGCAGTGGAGGTTCACACAGATGATTGCTTTTTACAAAACCAGGACACTAATCTCATATCAAGGAACTGGCAAGTTCCTGAGGTACTTTTTCTGTCCACCCTGCATCCAGCAAAAGCAGCATCTGAGTATCCAGTTAACTCAAATTCTGATTCTGTGGAATACCATAGGCCTAGACTAGGACAACCCTTTATATATCTTAAAATTCTTTTTAGGAAAATAAGGTGAGATTCTTTAGGGTTCACCTGGAACCTAGCACAAAGGCATGTGACAAACATGATATCAGGTCTGCTAGCTGTGAGATATAGTATGGACCCAACAATGCCCCTATATAGTTTCTGATCTAAAGGTTTCCCTGATGCATCAGAGTCAATCACAACATTTGTAGCCATAGGTGTCTTCTTTGCTGAGGCATCAACCATCCCAAACTTCTTTATTAGCTCTTCAGCATACTTAGCTTGGGAGATGAAGATGCCATCAGTGAGCTGTTTCACTTGGAGACCAAAGAAATTAGAATGCTCACCCATGCTACTCATTTCAAATTTGGAATGCATGAGGTTAGAAAACCTCTTGCATAATTTTGAATCAGTAGACCCAAAGATGATGTCATCCACATATATTTGTACTAACAAGATTTGGTCCTTATGATATCTAGTGAAAAGTGATTTATCTACTATGCCTCTAATGAAATTATACTCTAATAAAAAGCTTGTTATGGTCTCATACCAAGCTCTTGGAGCCTGCTTTAGACCATAGAGGGCTTTATGAAACTTGAATATATGCAAAGGATGGGTTGGAGAGACAAAACCTGGAAGTTGTTCAATATAAATCTCTTCTTTTAATACTCCATTCAAGAATGCACTCTTCACATCCATTTGGTAGACCTTGCATTTCTTATGGGCTGCATAGGCTAAGAATATTCTTATGGCTTCTAACCTTGCAACATGAGCAATGGTTTGATCATAATCTATTCCTTCCTCTTGTCTGTAGCCTTGAGCAACAATCCTAGCCCTGTTTCTCACAATAACTCCTTGGGCATCAAGCTTATTTCTGTATACCCATTTGGTTCCAACAACTGGGTAGTTTTGTGGTCTTGGAACCAAATCCCAAACTCTACATCTCTCTAACTGATTTAATTCCTCCTGCATTGCAATGATCCAGTGGGGATCTTGCTCTGCATCATGAATGGATTGAGGTCCAATCTGAGAGAGAAAAAAAACATGCATCACTTCTTGATTGAGTTGATGCCTTGTCTGTACACCTACTGATATGTCTCCAATCACTTGAGATCTGGGATGATCCCTAAGTGTGACAAGATCAGTGGGTGGAGTTGGTTGTGCAACAGCATTTGAAACCAATTCCTCTTGTGGAATTATGTTGGCTGTTGGAGGAGAGTCAATCCCTTCAATGCTTTCTTCTTCACTATCTTTATTGACTTGTGGAGAAGGATGAGTTGGAACCCCTTAGGTAAGGTTTAGGTCATCCAACTTCTCACACAAGTGAGGTACCTGCAAAGAGTTACTGGTAGAAACTTCTTTCTCCTTGCAATACATGTTAGTCTCATCAAATCTTATATGAATTGATTCCTCAATTTTCAGCGATGATTTATTAAAGACCCTATAGGCTTTGCTTACTTGGGAATATCCTAAAAAAATTCCCACTTCAGCCTTAGCCTCAAACTTTCTAATGTATTTCTTGTTGTTATTATGTATATAACAGGTAAAACCAAATACTTTAAAATTGTTTATTTTAGGTTTCTTCCCTTTAAGCAATTCATAGGGAGTCCTGTTCTTTAGTTTATGAATTAAACTTCTGTTCAGGACATAGTTTGCAGTGTGTACAGCCTCAGCCCAAAAGGTTAGTGGCATGTATGCATCAGCAAGCAATGTACCTGCAGCTTCAATGAGTGTCCTATTTTTCCTTTTTGCTAGCCCATTTTGTTGATGAGTTCTAGGAGTTGAGAAGCAATGCCTGATACCTTCCATCTCACAGAACTCATGCATAAGAAGAGACTCAAACTCTATGCCATGATCACTTCTGATCAATGCAACATGAGTAGAGAACTCAATCTGTATGGTCCTGAGAAAATCTGTAAGAACCTTGAAGGTATCTGACTTAGATCTCAGAAAGGATACCCAAGTGAACCTAGAGAAGTCATCCACAATAACCAAAGTGTAGGATTTCCCTCCTAGGCTTTGTACAGCAATGGGTCCAAATAGATCCAAGTGTAGTAAATACAAAATCCTAGGTGAATCACTTTTATTAATGGATTTGAAACTAGATTTAGTTTGCTTGCCTAATTGACAAGCCCTGCAAAGGCCTTCCTTCTTGTAGGGACCAGGAGGTAGACCTCTAACAAGGTTATCTTTAGATAGCCTAGCAATGTTTTTCAGATTTACATGACCTAGTCTTTTATACCATAAATCATTCTGGTTACTAGTTAAATTAAGTAAACAGATATCAGAAGTGGCAGATAGAAAATTAACGAAGTATATATTGCCTTGTCTATTTCCAGTTAAAACAGGTTTATTTCCTTTAGATGAAATAATACAAGCGCTAGAGTTAAAAGTTACTTGATAACCTTCATCGCAAAGTTGACTTATTGAGATGAGGTTATGTTTGAGTCCTCTTATATATGTTACTTTCTTGAATGTAACTGCTCCAATCTTCACTGCTCCATATCCTTCAGACTGGCCACTTTTTAAATCACCAAAGATCACCTTTGGCCCTAGCTTGGACTTATAATTGGTGAGATTGTCCTTGCTACCTGTCATGTGTTTGGAGCATCCACTATCCAGGTACCGTGGCTGATTCACTCCTGGACAGCTCTTCTCCTGCAATGAAAACAGTTAAATATTCCTGACCCAGGTTACCTTGGGTCCTTTGTTTTGTTGATATAAAAAACTAGAAATAACTGAAAATTCTAGTTGGGACTTATATCATAGAGGGTGATATCTTCTAGGTGGTATAACCCAATCAGCTAGAGGATTAAAGGATTTTCTAGAATTATTTAAGTCTCAGTTGTAGTTAAAATTTTGGTTAAGTCTTTCTGGGTTCGACGAATTTCTGTAAGTTCATCGACCAGAGTTTGACGAATTGGGTTGAGATCGTCGATCTCTGCCCAGAGAATGAACATATTCATTTTCTGTGCCCCAAGTTCGTCGACCTCTGCTCGACCAACCATACAAATTTTGTCGATCGCAGTTAGATGAATGATTATTATTGAATTTTGCGTTCAGAGATCGTCGTTCAGAGTTCGACGATCTGTTCCTATATGGTCGATCTGAGTTCGACGATAACTGCTGAACATTGTTATTTTTATCATTCTTCTGGTTTTTAATTTTGTCCTTAGCTTCAATTTGTTCTAGAATTTTATTAACATTATTTACTTGTTCAGTGTTTTTCTTTCCTTTATCTGAGATAAAATTTACAGGTTTTGAAAGATGACTCCGTTGGATTAGGGTTGGTTCACTAGATGTGGCTCCTAATCCTAATCTGCAGTTATTAGTTCTAGCATTTACTGTGCTGGTTATATCTAGAAATTTCAAACTTCTGCCATTTAATGATTCTTCTAATATCTTAGCTTTGCTAAGTTCTGATTTCAGAAAAGTAATTTGTTCATTTGCAGATTTCAGTTCACTAGATAGATTTGCATTTTCAGAGATAATTTTATCTAGATCATTAAATTTATCTCTGAGAAGTTTGATTTCCTTCTCAGAGCTTATCAAATCTAAGCATAGGTTTTTAAATTCAAATTTAAATTCATCAGATTCAAAATCATAAGATGTTATTACCTGATCTTCAGCTGACAAGTTTTCTTCATTATCAGATTCATATGTATCTGATCTGCTAATGCTTGCATCAATTGCCATGAGGCAAACCTCCTTTTCCTTGGCCTCCTCTTCTTCTTCACTAGAGCTGTAAGATGTGGATTCATCTTCTGTGTCACTCCATGTTTCAGCCACAAATCCTTTATCCTTCTTTTTGTGCTTGCTGGAAGAGGGCTTGCTGTAAAGATTGCTTCTTGATTCCTTCTCTTTTCTTCTTTCCTTCTTTTGGATTTCAGGACATTCAAACATGAAATGTCCTGGTTTCCTGCACCCATAACACACTACCTCTTTAGTGGGGGTTTTGTCATACCTTGGCTGGCTGTCATTTCTGGATGACTTCCTTCTGAAGTCTTTCCTTGCCAGTTTGAAGAATCTCTTAGCAAAGAGACTCATTATCTCTTCATTGACTATTGGGGCTTCAGTTTCTTCAGCAGCCTTGAATACAATGGATTGTTCTTTCCTTGCTGGAGGAGGAGTCCCGTGTTCCACTGCTTCTCTAGACTTGATTAATTGCTCATAATATTTGAGCTTTCCCAGGAGAGATTTAGTTGAAATCTCATTCAAGCTTCTGGCCTCTTTGATTGGCCAGATCCTGGTGTCCCATGAGCTTGGGAAGCACATTAGGATCTTGTCATTCACTTCAGTCAAGGTGATTTCTTTGTCTAAGGTCCTTAGCTCACTGATGATGGAGCTAAGCCTGTTGTACATCACTTCAACTGTTTCTGCCTCATCCTTCTTGAAGTTTTCATATTGTGTGATGAGGTTAGATCTCCTATCTTTCCTCTCATCTGCTGAGCCAGCAACCATTTGATTGAGTGAGTCCCAGATTGCTTTTGCAGAGGTGCACTCAGCCACCTTCCGAAAGATGTCATCTGACATAGTCTGAGCCAATATGTTCATGGCTTTGGCATCAGCAATCTTTGCTTTCTTCTGGGCTTCAGTCCACTCAGGTGGTGGGACTGCATTGTTGCTGGAAGATGTTGTAGATGTAGATGCCTGTGGGGGGACCTGTCAAAATAGAATTGTAGATGTCTTCATCAATAGAGTTCATGTACAACTTGATTCTTGTCTTCCAGATGGCAAACCTATTAAGGTTGCAAACTGGAGGTCTGGTGCTTGCATAATCCTTATTCTGTGCCATGACTGTGTTTATAATCTAAATGAAAATGAAATAATGTGTAGATCTAACAAAGGATCTTTGGTTCAAGGTTTAGTTTATACAACCAAAGGAACCTGCTCTGATACAACTTGAAAGTATTGTGTTAGATCTAATATACTCTAGATAGGGGGGGATGAATAGAGTATTTGTATGTCCTTATAAAACTATTACAGCTTCTGCTGTAATTAAAATGTGCAGAATTAAACTAAAGTAAATAATCACACAACAATCCTAAAAACACAAGCACAGCAAGAACAAAAAGAAAAAGGGGCAACCAGACGACACAAGAAATTTTATAGTGGTTCCCCAACCTGGGTACATCCACTCTTCTACCACCCTGGTAGGAATCCACTCAGGTTTTTGATCAGGTGCCTGGCACCAATGAGCTTTTGATGAGGTGCTCAAAAACCAAATCCTCAAGTCTTTTGATCAGGTGACTTGTAACCAGGAATCACTTTTGAAGGGAGATGACAACCCTTTATAGAGGTGGGGATGAGAGAGTGATGAAAGTCTTCTTTTCTCAATCACAATGAGAAGACTCTGTGGATTCAGTGATGTTGTCAAAGCTCCCCCTGAGATGTAGAAGAGTTCAGGAGAACTGAAGCTTTGCACAGGGTGATAGGCCTTCAAGCTTTCAGCCTTGATCAGTGAGATCTTCAGGAACTTATTTGACAGATGGAAGATTTGTTGTCCTGTGAAGTGTCCTGGAGAGTTTGAAGAATGAAGACTCTTGATTTTTTGAATGATTGTTCTTCTTCTTTAGTATCAGAAATCTTGTGTCAGACTAAGAGCAGATTGGTTGAGTTTTTCTTGTCTGATTCAGTATTCTTCTCTTTATATGTGTTTCTAACTTCTTTCTATCTATCTGTTGTACTGTCTGTATATGTAAGAGAAAAGAGAAAAATCTCTTTTTATATTTTCTTGGGTAAATTGGTCTTTCAAATTTTTAATTCCTTCTTCATTCAATGTTGGCGGCCTAGAGAATGAGCAGCATTTAATAATTTCCCTGATTGTCCCGTGGAAAAATGGCAAGCAATAATCCTGGAGAATATCCCAAATAATGCTCCTCTAACGGTTATATTCAGAGAATGTTAGAGCATTGATTGCTCCGAAATTATTACAGTAATCATGGGGACAGGGCTGGAAATGACTTAATCGGGAATCGTCGAACAGTTGATAGAAATCGTCGAACTAAGTCCAAAGTTTGTCGATCTGAGATGTTGTGTTCGTCGACCAGACGGCTTCTGTTCATCGAGCTGAGTTCCATGATCGTTGAGCTAGAAACTTAATTGCTGTCTCTTCTGAACTTTACCTATTCTGTGTCTGAAGTTCGTCGAGCATAGATTATAACTTCGTCGACTAAAGTTCAGTTTGGACTTTGAATAATTTCTGAATGAAAGTGTTGAAGTGCAGAGTCCAGAATTCGTCGGGCAGAGAACTGAGTTCGTCGACCTGAGACTAGAGAACATAGTCTTGATAGAATGCTGTTGTAGTCCAAAGATTCGTCGACCAAAGAATAGAGTTTGTCGAGCTCAGAACTAAGTTCGTCGACCAAAGTCTGATACTAAGGACTTAGAATATCTTGATGTTTTCTGAACTTGAAGTTTTATTGTAGTGTCCAAGTTTTCGTCGACCTGAGTACCAAGTTCGTCGAGCTCAGCTCAGAGAATTTACTCTGAGATCGTCGAGCTGAGCACGATTATCGTCGACCTGAGTTCGACGAACATAGAACTCACTTTACAGAGTCTTGAAATCTTCTAAGTCTTGAGTCTCTGGCAGTTTGTTGATAGCTGGTCCATGTGATGTTGACTCTAAGGACTTTGCCTAGACTCTAGGATACAACTATGACCCTGGCTATACATTATGGGTCACATGATCCTAAGTTAGTGAACCTAGCCCAAATTAAACTAGGGATCCAACACAATACCTATCGACGAATCCCGCTCGATGCTTCGTCGAACTCAGAACTCAAAACTGCTTGTCGCTTCGTCTAGCTCAGCTTGATGTTTCGTTGAGCTCCATACATCACCCAGAAAACATCGTTAAGTTTGACGAAACAAATTGAACCTACAGGGCTTTACGAGAAACAAGAGTTCTATCAAAAAAATTTAAAACAAGTCATACAGCTAGAGCAATATCAACAGAAATAATCAGATTCAAATTGTTGAACAAGTAACTGAGAGTTCAAAACAAAGGCCCAAACATACCAAATTAAATGAATTCAATCAGCGATGACAAACCTAGAATCCGACGTACAATTCTTGAGACTCAATCATCAACTGCTCACACAAGCAAAGAAAATCCTCACAAGGATCCAAACATGCGCCGAGACTCCAAAATGCTCGGAACACAACAAAACCGGACAAGTCCAAGTCCTCAAAACCTCTACCTTTACAACAGGGAAGACATTCCAACCCAACAGAATCCAAAAATATGGGTAAATAGGCCCGACGGACGTGAAAACGCATAAATGACACAACGCCGTCAACAGAACAAAAAAAGGGTAACGCCCTGACGTTGACATTATGACGTCGACAAACCAAATAATGACATCAGAAAATTGGGGGCGTTACAGTGATTCTCCCATAAGACGATTCCTTCATTGAGCGGTGCGTGATCGGTGCTAAAGATCTTTGCTCTATTGCACTCGATCAAATCTTCTTGATCATTGTAGTCCTTTGATCGACGGAGATATTCGCGTATGAATGGGAGGGAGGCAACATTCTCTTCCTTCAATGGAGACGGTGGAACGTTGCTTTGAGATGACACACGAACCCTAGAATCAGAATATGTCTCTCTCTGTCTCCTGGAAAAGAGGCTCGATTTTATACGTCTTGAGAAAATAAACTACTGTTGGCGGTAGAGTTAGCGCCTGATGTTAGGTCGATGCGCGTTGATGCGATAGCTGCCCAGCTGATTTGGAAAAATATCCAAAAATAATATTTTTTCGCTTTTTTGGACTATCGCGGTGCGGTACTGAGCTATCGCCTGACGATAGCATGATGTCTCGACTCTATTTTAGAGAGCTAATGCCCTGTGGTATGGAGCTATCGCTCGGCAGTAGGTCAAAGAGTGCTTGTCCCGAATTAATTCCAGAAGCTAGCGCGCGCAGTAACACTAGCACTCTGCGATAGGTTCTAGAACTTGATTTTCTCATTCTTTTTGTACCTGTAAAGCTACGCACTATACCCAAACCTCATATGATCAAATATAAAACGGAATTTGATATTGTCGAACAAAAGAGATGCAAATCATAGGCTCCAACAAACTCTCCCTTTTGATAATATAATATTTTGTTCATGAGATATAAAAAATAGCATGGTATAGTACACTCCAATTAGTAATCGTGAAATATCTCAGGTTGAACTTATCAATATAGAAATGATCAGAACGGCTCCACCTATAGAACGGATCCCCCGATGTGTGTGCTCCCCCTATGCGTGTGCTCCCCCTACACGAGATCTTCCCCTAGATGACTAGAACTCACACCAAACTAGCATAGGATATACTTACTTAGCTATCATAAGATATAATCATAAACACTCACTTCTCCCCTTTTTGATATTATTGAAAGGGGATAGGGGTTAACGAACCTGTCTCGTGAACACTCACCTCTCTCCCAATGTTTTGAGATATTAAAAAAGAGAGAATGAGCGCACATGCACACAAAAAATCATAAGCAATATGAGCAAAAATTAGAGCGGAACACCATGAATATTGACCTACCCAATTAAAAAATCATTTGATATGACGAGTTTTTTAGAGTAAAAAAAATTTGGACAGCATAAGTGAAACTAAATACACAATTGATTTGGAGTACAATGATAAGAGATTTATAACGGTAATATATTGTAACATAGTAAGTGTTAGAAATAGAAACTGTGTACTGGTACATATGCACTATAAACATATAATGCAGTGGAAGTTTAATTCTTATGCATGGAAGCGTTAGATACAATAATGACATGTGTACGTGTAGCATCAAAATAAAAATATCCAGTAGAAATAATATTTAGTTCGTGTTTAATCTTAATGATTCAATATGCTAGCACAAGAGAAATAAAGTGAGAAATCATGTCACATTGTTATCTACTTCATACCAAGAGTCGAACATGGGGCAATGACTTAAGTTTTAGTATTTGCACAGGATCGAAACAATTCTTTTGACCAAGGTGCTCATCCTCATAATGCTTATGAAGACTTATCAGGAGCAGCGAGCAATGCTTCGGGGGGGGGGGGGGGGGGGTATCCTTGACACATGATTTGATAACATATGATATACTCATGTTTTCATTCAATTTTTTCACTATCATATATTTATATATATTTGAGTTCAAGGATCCCGAATCAATAAAAATCTTCCAACATGGATAGATAAACTTTAACTTGTACACAAGAGACTTATGCACTACAATTTTGGCCCAAAGTTCTAGCTTTATATAAAAACATGAACACCGTGACATTGATTATTCAAGTTATTTCTAGCATATACACATGATTTTCTGCATGAGTGCATTTTCCAGGGATGTGTGAACAGTGTTCTGTCATTACTCTACCTAAATACTCACACATACCTAGAGGCATATTAACATATATTATCCTATCTAGTCACACTCAGTAGTAAAGTACTTATAGATTCGACACATCATGACATAATCAGACAATTTTAGCAAGGATTAACAATCCTAAATAAAACAATGCACGTAATCATTATGCTCAAGGTTCTAGTCATGCATGTCCTTAGAGTGAATGTTCCATTTTTTTCTCATTTTGGGTTATGTATATATTGTTTTAATAGGAAATAAAACAAATCAAATTGAAATAAAAATAAAGACATTTTTTGAGATTTTTGTTTGATTTTTGCAGGCATACAAACAGTGCACACTAGACAAATGAAAACACACAAAAAACAAACACAATGAACAAGCAGACACAGGATAACGCGATAGAATATTATGCATGATATTAATGAACATGAGACGTGAAATAATGATCATGCTATGTATATAAAAGTCATGAGAATGCTCAAGATTTAAATTACCCAAGCTATATGACGTCACCCTAGCCCCGTACTAAGTGACAAATGGGCATGTAGAGCTGCACGAAGTGTCGTAGGTTTGAGTGTTAATACCATATGCATATAAAAGAGCCCATTCTACCTAAAACTCTTCCCCCCTAACACCATTGAAGGGCCAATTGGAACCCTCCCCGGTAAGGACAAGATGTTGTTTACAGGTTAACATCTCTAATGCACACACACCTACGTCCCCGCTATTGTGAGTCGCAATCAATTGGTTAATGATCGTGGTCATACCTATGCATTTAGTTCTAAAAGATTCATATATAGTGTTGGAATCCCACCTGTTTTAGGGTTGATTTGGGCTAGGTTCACTATTATGATTGCTTAGATTGACCAACATTGTATATTCGAGGGTCATAGGTTTTTGTCAGATTATATGTCAAGACATCAAACCTAGAATGATTCGTTTTCAACTTCAGAAGACTTAGAAGACAGAAGACCCCCCAGAGAAAGCAGTTTTCTAAGAGCAGAAAAAGTCATTCGGAGATTGCTGAACTAAGCTCGACTTTCTTCGATCGAAGTTCGACAAACTCAGTTATTTCTCTGAGCTGAGTTCGACGAAATCCTAGCTTAGCTCGACGAACTAAACTTCTTCTTTGAGCTGAGTACGACGAAATCTTAGCAGAGATCGACGAATTTCAATTTCTTCCCAGAAGTTTAGCACGACGAAAAGACTATCTTAGATCGACGATCTTGCTTCAGAAATTTTTTGTCGACCTGAGAACAACGAAAAATTTTTTCCCTCTTCCAACTGAGATTGACGATATCATTTCTTCATGAAATTTTTTGACGACCTGAGAACGAAGATTTTTTTTTCTTTCGCAGGACAGAGTTTGCCACTTTATATTCTGAAAATCCTATAACTAGATTTTCTTCGAGCTCTATCTCGCACTTTCTAGTTCTCTTGCACTTGATCTCTCTCTCTTATTTTTGCAGGAAAACAATGACGATTCCGGCGATTTCTATCTCCAGCATGAAATATGATACTGGATTTGACATCGACTTTGATTCATTCAGCCATACCTATCAGATATTCATTGATATTCTGCAACTGTTTGAAGAACAGTAACTGAGGAAACTTATGACCACCAGGATCAAACTGCCAGTAACCGAGATAAGAGAATGGGTCTACACTACAACTTCCCCAGATGTAGAAACAATTACTATTACCATCGCAGGCCATCAGGTTACTCTAACACCTACTATTTTAACTGATATTTTTTATTTGGTTAATGGAGAAGAGGATATAGAATTAGACAGTTCTGAGTATGATTCCATGATAATTAAGATGGGTCACCAAGAGGGAAACCCTAATAAATTATTAAAGACAAACTTATCTGTAGAATATAAGTTTCTGGCTGATGTAGTAGGGAAAGTGTTGCTAGGAAAGCACACAGCCCATGATTATATTACCAGGCACCAATTCTTGGTGATGTTTGCACTGGTTAATAAGAAATTAGTAAATTGGAGTTTGTTGATGTTTGAATTAATCAAGAAGAAAAACTCAAATAAAGATGTATGTTTTGGGAGGATTTTGGAAATTTTCCTCCAGGCTAAGGCTCTAGAGTTAAAGGTCTCCCAGACCATTTTTATAAATGCCTCAAAGAGGCTAACTTCTGCCTTATTTGGCAGATGGGAGAGGACTATGCCAAATCCCTCTAGGGCCTCTTCTTCCAGGATTACTTCTGAGAGCACCAGGGCTGATACAGCCACTTCCCCATCTCTTGAAGAAGCTCCTGCTCTTCCTCCCTCTCCTTCTCTTCAACATCAATCCATTATTCTTGAAGAACTCGCTTCCTCTTCCACCATTCTGGAAAATCAACAACAATCAACAATCATTACTGAAACCCCATCTACCTCCATTCCTTAAGTCTCACCAACACCACCACCATCTCCACCACAATCATCCATTCATGTTCATATGGATACACCATCTCCACCTCCTCCATCAAAAATTCCACAACATCATGATGACATTCCATCCACCTTTACCCGTCCAAACTTCAATCTTCTGTCATCTCCTCAACCATCCCCAACACACTGTCCAATTCATTCATCCACTCAGGAAATCCCTTCATCCTTAGATGATCCCCTCCACTTACCTGACATTCCTTTTACAAATATCCAATCTGGATTCTCTCTCTATCCCAAATGTGGACATATATACCCCTATGCCGCTCCTAATCCAGAGCAGCTATATCTGAATTTTTCTGATATTTCAAATGATTTGCTGAAATTCATTACTCCTACTCTAAGAAAATACATAAATGAGGCTATTAAACCTCTTACTACCACCATCTCTCGTCTATCTGCTCAACTTGCCTCCATCTCTGCTGTCCCTTCTTCAAGGGGCCTGGCTTCAGGATTCTCTGAAGCCAGGCTGGGGGAGATGTTCTGTGAAGAAGTTGCAGTTGCAGCAACAGATGTTCCAGTTTCAGAGTTTATTGAAATAATTAATGATGATACAGAGATATTTTGTTTAACAGAAGAGCCAGTCTTTACTGCAGAAATAAATATTTTTGGTGTTTTCACCATAAATCCCTCAGTTGACATTCTTTCAATACTTCATTCTTTTGATAGACTTCGTAGCAGTTCTTTACCAGTTGTTAATTCAGATTTGTCTAAAGCCGTAGTATGTTACTCAGCTCCAATAAGTCCTGAAGTTTTGGAACAACTTAGGACAAGTTTTACAGTTTTTGACAGTATTATAGAGCCAATAACTATTTCAGAGCTACAAGCATTCTCTCCAGCAATATTTGGCTGGTGTGAATCCTCAATGCCAGATCTTGATGATATTATGTTTGCTGATATGGAACCAGAGGTTACCAGCTCTCATGTTCAAGAAGATCCCGTATTAGAAGCTCTAACTGAACAGCCTCAAGCTGAAGACTTACAGCCAAAGGCTCATCCACTTCTTTTTGATGAAATGCTGAAATAAATAAATGCTCTCTATGATAATCCAGCAAATTCTTCTTATGATGATGATGATGACTAATCAGATGACTCTGAAGATACAAGTTCTAAGAAAAGAAAAGCAAAGAAGAAGGTTGCTCCTCCAAAGGCTGCTCCAAAGCCTAATCCATATGCTGATACTCCATATTATATCCTGCACAATATAACTCTCACTCCAGACACCCCCAACTGGATGAGATTTTCTAAAAATGAACTGAAAGCTAGGAAGAAGAGCAGGAGATACTCTCCACCTCCTCAATTCTGGAGAGGTCCTCCTCCTCCTCCTGCAGCAGGATCATTAGGAAGTGTTGCTTAAGCTCAGAAGTCTACATCCTCTCATCATTCCAAACATTTCTATAGCAGACAGCATCACAGTTCCAGTACCAGCAGCAGACAATAATAATATCAGAAGTAAAGCAGACAGTAGAAGACATCTGACGATAATCAGCAAGATAGAGCAAGTCCAAAAAGGACTTTATCTCCAGCTTATGATCCAGAAATGGACCCTAACTCTAGAATGTTCAGATTCTAAGAACTAATAGCTCCCTCTCAAATCAGGAAAGCTAAGGAAGAAGGACAAGACACTTCTCAGTATACTACTATGTCTTCCTACAAAAAGAAAGAGTTGGACAAATATCAGGTACAAAATCTTTTTAATGTTGATACATATATGTCCTTACATCCTGAAGCAGTTGTACCAAAAGCTGCTTTTGTGACAATTCTTGGAGCAAATGATATGAAGATGAAAAAGCAGCAAGCTGCTGATCCTAAAAGATAAATCATTTTCACCGGATCAGCTTCAGATGAAAAGAAGAAAGATTCAAAGAAAGCCTGACAATTTTCTTTCTATATTTGATTTGAACTGTTATTTATTTATTCTTCATAAGGCACTATTGTTATATATCTGCTGAACAATTATAATTCTGCCAGATATCTTTTTATGCTTTGTGATTTTTCTCTTTCTGTTGTTCATAGTGACCTCACCCAAATAGGGAGAGATTGTTGGAACCCCACCTGTTTTAGGGTTGACTTGAGCTAGGTTCACTATTAGGATTACTTAGATTGACCCACATTTTATATTCTATGGTCATAGGTTTTTGTCAGAGTCGAAGTTAAGACATCAAAATTAGAATGATTGGTTTTCACCTTCAGAAGACTTAGAAGACAGAAGACCCCCCCAGAGAAAGCAGTTTTCTAAGAGCAGAAAAAGACATTCGGAGATTTCTGAACTAAGCTCAACTTTCATCAATCGGAGTTCGACGAACTCAGTTATTTCTCTGAGATGAGTTCGATGAAATCGTAGTATAGCTCGACAAACTCAACTTCTTCTTTGAGCTGAGTACGACGAAATCTTAGCAGAGATCGATGAATTCTAATTTCTTCCCAAAAGTTCAGCACGATGAAAATATTATCTCAGTTCGACGATCTTGGAGCTCAGATTGGAAGTGAATTTTCTATTCAGAGATCTTGGAGCTTAGCTCGATGAAAGAGAGGTTTTAGTTCGACGAAATTGGATCTTTGGTCGACGAAACAGATTTAGATCAACTACATTCTCACAGGTTCTGTTCGACTAATTTCCCTGCAGTTTTCCAGTATTGACTAAGGCAGTTTGATTTCAAAATTTATTATTATATGACTATAAATGCACTGATAATTAATATTCCATATTCTCAAGAATATTGTTGTTTCAAGGTAGCATTAATTATGGTATTCACAGAGTAATTATTTGGCTAAATTGCAGGGATAGTTGAGGAAACAAATTAAAGACAATTTCTAGCCATTCAACTCCCAGATTCTCTGCAGTCAATCAACGATAGAATTCAAAATTCAAATGCTAATTTCTGCAAGGAATATAAAGAGATAGTTTTCATAAGATTAACACACACAGAGAGACACACTAAAGATATATGGTCATTACAGAAGCAAAAGGATTATTTTACAAAAAACTGAAGGAAGAACAACTTTACACAAAAATCAAGTTCTTCATCAGTTTTGCTTCAGGGATTTTCAAAGAGACAAACAATCCAGTGGATTTGAAGTTGTCAAGGCACCCCCTGAGATGTATAATGGTTCAGGAGAAAGAGAGATTTGCTCTGGGTGTAGGCCTGCAATTGGAGGATGATCTTCAGGAAACTTTTCAAACTGATGAAAGTTTGACAGAGAAGACAACATTATTTTCTTTTCCTATTGTAAAAAGGGTTTTTAACTCCATTCAAAAGTTATCATCTGGTTGTCAAGTCTACTTATCAAAAGACTTGGTTCGATTTTTGGGCACCTGGTCAAAAGCTCAAAGGGTTGTGAGACCTCCCTTGAAATAGATCTTGTGGTGGCAGGGCACCTGAGCAAAAACCTATGGTGGCAGGGTACCTGATCAAAAACCTATAGTGGATTCCTACTAGGGTGGTAGAAGAGTGGATGTTCCCAATTTTGGGGAACCACTATAAAATCTTTGCGTCGTCTGGAATGCTCTATTTTTTTATTTGTTGTGCTGTGATTGTCTTTTGTGTTTATTTATTTTCATACATATAGATATCACTTATTTTAATTCCACTATAAAAATTAATTAAAGTTTTTTAAATACTCTATTCACCCCCCCTCCCCTCTAGAGTTAAGACAGATCTATCCCCTCACTTTCATATAGAACTATGGTTTCAAAGTGCAGTGAGCAACATGGTGTTTGATTTATCATCTATAATATTACATGTATTTGTAGAGGTTTCAAAAACAACACATTCAAGCACTTAAGCAAAGTTATCTAACCAAAATAAAATAGTGCTTTAAACCATCTACAAATAGAACATTTGAGATAAAAAAAATTTTCATTACCCATGTTGTCAACACCATGAATACATCCTTTGCAGTTGTATCCAACGGTCATCATGTCTCCTTTCTTCTTTTCTAGGCTAAGGAACTTGTCTTTGAGTACCACACATTTTCCTTGTCCTTAGCCCTCCAATGCACTTAAAAGGAGGACGAGGGTAAAGATCTCGTTACGCAAGTTGTTCTACCCATAATGTAGGTAGATGCCTTTGGTACCCAGATCTGCATTACTTTCTTTGAACCTCCCTTGAAGCATAAGTTGTAACATCCCATGTTACTTCTGGACCCCTCAACTTAGATTGGGTTAGGCATGAGGTGAGACCTAAGGGGATCAACTAGGTTTGACCCTAGATAGTGGGTGGTAGCCATGTGGAGCCCACTATAGGACCAAGTCAAACTAGGTCAAACTAGCCTAATTAAGGACCCTAGCCACACCATGGTCCCACCACATTGCCCTAACCCTAAAAACAATCTAAGTGGACCCTAGGGTATGTCACTGGGTCAACATTTTGACCCCAGTTGACCAAGGTCAACCTTGGGCTTAATTTGGTCAAACCCACACCCATAGGCCTAATTAACCTAAGTGGGGCACCCCCTTGACCCAAACCAAGTTGGGTGGTGCCACTAGACCCATTTCCACCAAGTGGGGTCAGTCCACCCTCCATGGTTGACCAGTCAACCTTAAAGTCAATTTGGTCAACAATTTGACCTAAAGAGAGAAAATGAAGACCAAGCAATTTTCCTTTGGACCAAGCCCACCAAATTGGCCCATGACCAGCCTTAATGGTTAATGACAGCCCCTACCCTCCTGATATTGGAGAGAGAATTCATGCAAAGGGGTAAAATTGGAAATTTTGGGAGAAGAGGAGAGAGAAAGAGGAATAAAGGGAATAATGGCCACATGGCCACCCCATCAGCTGGTTTTGGCTGCCCAAAACCAGGTGGCTGACCTCCCCTCTTCATTTCCAGCAGAATACCAGAGTTGAGAGCCACATGGCACCATGGGTGAAGCCTCCAAAGCTCAAACCGAGCTCACCTTGGAGTTAACTCCACTTATAGCCCACCTCAGTCCAAACAGACCCCTCCATTAGCTTCAGAAGGTCCAGAGGAGTGGAATTCGACTACTTACACATGGAGAATGGTGGAGAATGCAACTTTCGGGGAGGAGCTCGCCGGCGCACCACCACCACGGCAAACCGCCGCCTGACCCGCAGCCAAGCCCCGATTATGGTGCGTTTCACTTCACCTCTACCCGCACTAGCTTCTTAGATCAAATAGGCGAGAGATCGGGCTCAATTGAGCCCGATGCCATGTGAGAAAATCTAGAAAATTCTAAGTTTCTGAAACCGCTCGGGATCGCCGTCGCCGCCGTCTCCCGCCGCCCCATCGCCGGGAAATGATAGCCACCACCACCGTGAAGGTGATGGCACCATTGGCCGGAGGTGGCGACGCCTCAGCTGGCCGGAAACCGCCGGCAAAATCGCTCCAGGTCAGCTCGATCTCAGCCGTTGGCTGGAGGTAGACGATAACCCGATTCCGTCCATTCTTGCTTTAAGATTCGTGCGCCGACTTTAATATAAATCAGGATTAATAAATGAATAGTAACATTTTCTGTCACACTTAATCAGTACTGTTGCATGTTAAATTTAGGCCTCTTAGAGGCATTTCCAGAGCTTAGGCCCTTAATAAAAATTGTATCCTAGGGTCTTACCTTTAAAATGCCACCCTAAACATACATTTTGGTGTAGTGTACAGCCCTGTAGGACCTTTCTCCTAGGACTGGTCCTAGACTAGGTCAAAAATTATATTGGATGCCCTAGTCTCAATATTAGTCACCATGATCCCAAATTTTGGGCACATGCATTATTAGGGCTTACTTACCTCCTGCCAAAATTTAGGAATTTTTAGAAAACATTTTCCTATAGTTTTTGGTAAAATATCAAAATTTAAATTAATGGCATATATGGAGTTCTACTCCTCCCCATGACCCCAAATTTTGGTGGTGGGTCAGTGGGGTCACCCTTGGTGCTTGATAAAATTTTCAGCACCTTGGGATCACTGCATGTGGGAGAATCCACTTGCATGTGATAGCCTATGTTAAGGCTTGGTGTGCAAATAGTAAAAATGTAATTTGGTGAATTTAGCCCAATGGTTGCATGCAAGGATTATGAAATTTTTTATAGTGGCTCATTAGGGTAAATGGCACTCTTCAAACTAATAATGTAATTTTTGGAATCAAAATTCCATTTATTGGAATTTACCTTATAAATAGCTATTTTGGAATTAATAATTGGAAAATAGGATTCATTCAAGAACAAATCCAAACAACATTACCAAGGCATAGATTACATCACACTTAACCTAGGAAAATTATGATTTCTCTGTTTTGAAGAACCTTGGAGTAGATACCCTAAATTTCCCATTTTACCCTTATCATGATAATTCTTGAAATGATATATATATACCTCTGAAAAATTTGGGATTTATTCTACTGTCATAAAATATTGTTATTAGTTTATCATGAATTTCTCAGAATTTATTGGATGCATTACTTGTGTTAAACTAGTACAATGGCATTTTGGTAAATACCTTAAAATGGAACCCCATAGGCCATCCTACATTCAATATTGATGAATCTCTGCCAATAGCCATAATTTAGTGTCTTAAAGGCTCTGTAAATTTTCTGGAATTTTTGAATATGTAATGCTTATACTTCATGTGTAAAATGGAATTTATGTGGGATTGTTAATAAATAGAAAATGACAATAAATAATTTAAGGAAAATTATGAAATTTGGAAGGCAGCAATATTTGGTCAATATACATCTCAGGAAAAATTCCCTAAGTCAGTGGATGCTTAATTAAATCACTTCATGTGTAAAGTGGCCGAGCATTTAAATTAAGAGAATTAATTAAATGACCATTTGGCCAGGAAAAATTATGAGAATCCTTAGGGTAGTTCCCTTAGTCCATAATACCTTAGGATAAATATTTAGAGGCAGATGCCTTAAGTTTTGGAAGATCACATTTCTAGGGTAAACATAGGTCATGGTCTGCATATAACACAAATAGGTCTTGTCTTAGGGAATTACCAGGGGACTGATTATCGGCAGAAATAAGAGAGAGTTCAACATATGTAACCCTGGTGGGTAGAGTTTTTCTTAGTGAGGGATCAAAAGTGCAAGTCTTAACTAGCAACTGGAGTGGGGATCGGCGGAAGACCGTCGGTTTTCCCGGTAATACTTTAAGCCACTAGGGTTGTACTAAAGCAATAAGGAGAGCTGGGGTGATACATGGGTAGCCATCAACTAAAATAAATATCCTTGCGAAAGGGAACGTTGGGCGTAATCCCAACATAGTTCCTAGTGCCCTTTGAGAGCCCTTCACAGGGAATACCGGGGGCAGTCCTGGGATTAACCTTAAATCTCTAAGTATAATAAACCGTAGGCAAGAGTAGTTTAATAGGTTAGGACATTGTTGTACCTTCTCGCCCGTGTGGGGGCTGGAGAGATTCATGATATATGCTCACCAGTTTGGGGTTTGAGGGAGTTGACACAAAGGCACTGATGTGCGTTCTCACCCGGGTTTGGGTTTGAGGGATTCAGGACGGGTTTTTGTCCTGCGAGCGGAAGGCTCGGTATGAATTACTTGCATGTGCATAAATATCGTGGCGGGGCATGCAGTACTGGCCGTTCGTCACACCGATGGCAGTACGGTGCACCAGGCGGTTGTGGGAGTTAGAGGGGCCAGTGGGTTGTTTTACACTGCGGTCTGGAGGACGACCCCCGATAACACACATCCGACCCAACAAGACTGACGGGTTTGTCAGCAAAGTACGTACGCGAGACTCTAGAGTGCACCTTGGACGTGTACAGAGGCGTATGAGAGGGGTCTAAGGCTTGGTAGTGTGCATACCGGTCTAGAAGCGGAGACGCCCGCTCCGCTGCTGCCGTAGCCACAGCGGTGGTACCCGAGAGTGATGCTAGCTCTCAAAAAGTGGGAACTAAAGGTCTGTGATCACAGAGTCGTTGTGTGTGAGTTGCACTTGCCTGCGCATAAAATTGCATCATATCATTCATTCATAATTAGGTCATACGCTTCATAGATCCTTATCATATAAATTAGTATGGGCTCTTTTATATGATAAGTTAAATTTCCTGGAAATCCTAACTTATATATTTGTATGGGCATTTATATAAGTTAGGGTACGCTTGTGATGATAGCATAGTGGTAGCTTAGCTCATTTACTTGTTTATACTGCTGCTTCTTTACCTTTCATTACTGCACTACTTATTACTTGTTACTTGTACCGTACATAGAATTGCTAGAGTAGATCTACAGTATTTATTACATCCTTAGTTAGATATTGTCACCTGCTTCCACCTTGTTACCCCTTGTTGTCCTCCGCTTCGTCCTCCCGCTTGGTGCCTAGGAGCTGCGGGGCGAGGTGCGGAGGAAACGACTTAGTCTTTTTGACTAATGGTCGGTGACCAACTATTTTTAGGAGCCCGTGGAGATGGAGCACCAGCACGTCGAGGAGGCAGGGCATGAGGAGCAGATACCGCTTCAGCAGGCTACCACTGCTACTGTGCGTCCTCAGGTGGGACGAGACTTGATGTTCTAGTTTAGCTTCCGCATTTACTATTTGTGAGAGAGAGAGAGAGATTTGATGTACTGGGCATAAGCCCTTTTTACTCTTTCAGTTGTACTTATTTGTGGACTATATGTTGTACTATTCATCTCTTTTTTTTTTCATGATTATACAGTGGCTTGTGGACTGGTATTTTTACATATACAGTTTTACTTCTTTTCTCATATTGGCCTACAGGTTTATGATCGTATTAGCCGGCAGAATCGGCGTGTTGCGGTGTCGACTAACCCGTGAGTTAGTGCCACCGTAAGACGGCGGTTCTGGGCATAAGATCCGGTAGCCCTCCTTGGTAAGGGGGAGGGGGGTCTTACAAACTGGTATCACTTGAACAACGATCATATGAGAAAGAAGTCCACAACATGGGACCACCCCCGCCCCAGCATTAGTTTGCGGACAAACTATGCAGCGGAAGCAGTGGTGTGCCCATGTACAAAAGTCACAGAAATGGTCCACAAAGTACAATTTGATAGGCCAATTTTGCTTTAACCTTACCTTTATGCAACCTCCACAGGTCGCAGCGCCGCAAAATGCGGCTCCTCCCCCTCCAGCTGCCACTCCATTCCTACATACGGAGATGGGGCAGACCCTGACGGCGATTTTGGATGCCTTTAGAGCCCAGCAAGTCCCGGCTCCACAGCCAAATCCGGGGTCGAGCTGGCTGAGTGCATTCAAGAGCCTGTCCCCACCGACGTACCGTGGGACAGAGGATGCAGTGAAGACGGAAGAATGGCTGGAGGCCATACACGAGATCTTAGCGGGCATCAGCTGCCCAGTCGGCCAGGCAGTACCTCTAGCCACCTCCGTGCTAGAGGCCCACGCGAAGAGATGGTGGAAGTCAGTCCGGGAGACTACTTATGCGGACTTTGAGTTGTCAGAGATTTCTTGGGAGGAGTTTGGCGATGTGTTCCTGGAGCACTTCGTTTCTGCTACGGACAGGGATGCTTTGGAGGAGAGGTTTTTGAACCTCAAGCAGGGGACCAGATCTGTGATAGAGTACCAGAGGGAGTTCTCCCACTTGGCCAGGTTCGCGGGGATTCAGGACACCGACGACAGGAGGTACGCAAAGAGGTTCTACCGGGGCCTCAGGGATGATCTGAGGCAGGCTCTGTTATTCATTTCACATGGCACATCCAGGCAGATCATCGAGATGGCGAAGAAGCTGGAGGCTGACCAGCTGATGGTGCGAGCCGGAGGGAAGAGACCATTTGATGGATCGACATCAGGCGAGAGCAGTAGGGGCTCTCAGAGGGGCAGGACCATTGGATACAGGAGGGGTGGGGGACGTCGTCGTCCCAACTTCAGGCAGGAGCAGGGGCCTCCTCCAGCTTTGGCTCCCCCACCTCTACAGATGCACGATCCGAGGAGACAGGATGACCGAGGCCACCGACAAGTGGTTTGTTATGGATGCCGCCAGCCAGGGCACATCAGGTCGGAGTGCCCGCACCGATTCCATCCCCCTCCTCCTCCTCCACCTCCAGTGGCCCCAGTACA
Source organism: Platanthera guangdongensis (assembly GCA_039583875.1). Lineage (NCBI taxonomy): Eukaryota > Viridiplantae > Streptophyta > Magnoliopsida > Asparagales > Orchidaceae > Platanthera > Platanthera guangdongensis. The sequence continues at coordinate 57,345,107 of CM077148.1, read as the reverse complement.
GCAGGGCCGAGGACGAGGCCGAGGACGAGGCCGAGGCCGGGGATATCATGGCAGGAGGCGCGAGCAGGAGCAGATATACGCCTTGGATCTCACAGAGCCGAGGAATCCTGAGGAGGTCATCACAGGTACTTAAAGTTAATTTTGAGTTTTCTTAAATTTTCAATGATATATATATATAGTACCTGGAACCTTAGGGTAACCATTAACCTTCACGTAAACAAACCTCAGGCATAGTCATGATCAGCGGCAAGCCTGCCCATACTCTTTTCGACACGGGTGCGTCACACTCGTTCGTATCCGAGGCCTTCATCGACGGACTCGAAGGCGTGGAGAGGTTCCCTGGACTAGAGATGAGGGTACGCCTACCCGATGGGTCGGAGCTGCGGACTACTGCACATTGCGACATGGAGGCCGAGATTGGCGGCAAGGCTTTTGAGGCGCCGGCGACTATTCTGAAGCTGCAGGACTTTGACTTGATCTTGGGCATGGCCTGGTTGCACCGGAACCATGCCCAGATAGATTGTCCGTCCAGGAGGATCACGCTGAGACATGGCGACTCTCATGTTATCGTTGAAGGTATCCAGCCTATCTGCCACCTACTATTATCTTCTATACAGGCTGTGAAGGCCCATGAGCAGGGTGAAGAAGTCTATATTGTCTGCTTCGAGATGGTGGGGACAGAGGCGACTATCTCAGATATTCCGGTGGTTCGGGATTTCTCCGACGTATTCCCGGAGAAATTGCCCGGGCTACCGCCTGCTAGAGACTTGGATTTCAGGATTCAGCTAGTGCCGGGAGCGAAGCCGGTGTCCCGAGCACCCTATAGGATGGCTCCTAGAGAGTTAGCAGAGTTCAGAACTCAACTACAGGAGCTAGTCGAGTCAGGATTTGTACGGCCTAGTTCATCGCCATGGGGAGCGCCAGTTCTATTTGTGAAGAAGAAGGACGGATCACTGCGATTATGTATAGATTACCGGGAGCTGAACCGGTTGACGGTCCGCAACACCTATCCTCTGCCCCGGATAGATGAGTTATTTGACCAGCTACAGGGAGCATTCTGGTTCTCCAAGTTAGATCTGCGATCCGGCTACTATCAGCTCCGTATCAGGGAAGAAGACATACCGAAGACGGCTTTCAGTTCGCGCTATGGGCTATACGAATTCACGGTGATGCCTTTTGGGCTCACGAATGCTCCTGCCGCATTCATGAGTCTGATGAACCGTGTCTTCGAACCTTTCTTGGATCGCTTCGTGATAGTATTCATCGACGACATCCTTATTTATTCTCGGACTCGGGAGGAGCATACTGAGCACTTGGCACAGGTCCTGCAGAGGTTGAGGGAGGCACAGATGTACGCAAAATTTTCGAAGTGCCAGTTCTGGTTGCAGGAGGTGGCATTCCTGGGGCACACGATCAGCGGGGCTGGGTTAGCAGTGGACCCAGCCAAGATAGAGACGGTGAGGGATTGGCCACGGCCGAAGACCGCATCTGACATCCGCAGTTTCTTGGGACTAGCAGGCTATTACCGCAAGTTCGTGGAGGGGTTCTCAAGGATAGCACTCCCCCTCACGTCCTTGACGAAGAAGGATGCTGATTTTGTTTGGTCAGAGCGGTGTGAGACGGCTTTTCAGGAGCTGAAGGACCGGCTCATCTCATCCCCTATTCTTGCGCTTCCATCCGGGAGCGAAGGATTCCAGATTTACACGGACGCCTCTTATCAGGGGATGGGTGCAGTCTTGATGCAGCACGGACACGTTATCGCTTATGCTTCGCGACAGTTGAAGAAGCATGAGCATAACTATCCAGTACATGACCTAGAGCTCGGGGCTGTGGTTTTCGCCCTGAAGATATGGAGGCATTACTTATATGGGATTCATTGTGACATCTTTTCAGATCACAAGAATCTCAAGTATATCGATACTCAGAAGGACCTAAACCTGAGACAGAGGAGGTGGCTGGAGTTTCTCTGTGATTATGATTACAAGATCCACTATCATCCGGGAAAAGCGAACACGGTTGCGGATGCTTTGAGCAGGAGGGCCGGCACTTCTGGACCGGAGCCCCGATTGATGTCCATAGAGCTGCTTCAGATGATGGAGGACATGCACATTACCGTGGTGTCCGAGACCGAGCCAGTGGTGTATAGAGAGTATTTGAGCTCAGTGATCAGCTGCGATGATATACAGGAGCGCATCCGAGCACATCAGAGGCTGGATGCTGCGTTACAGCCGATTTTCAGTGCCCTAGAGAGGGGCAAGGTCGAGGACTACACACTACAGGATGATCTTCTTCGGTTCCGGGGGCGCATCTACATACCAGCAGGGGGCAGTATTCGAGATGACATACTCCGAGAGGCACATTGCTCGAGATATTCAGTGCACCCCGGCATCACCAAGATGTGGGCAGATTTGCGGAGATCTATGTATTGGCCCGGGATGAAGAGGGAGATCACGGATTTTGTGACGCATTGCGAGACCTGCCAGCGTGTGAAGGCGGAATGCAAGAGCCCAGGAGGTTTATTACAGCCACTGCCAGTTCCAGAGTGGAAGTTCGAGGACATTGCTATGGACTTTGTACACGGATTGCCTCGCTCCCACTCTGGACATGATTCTATATGGGTTATAGTGGACAGATTGACCAAGGTCGCGCGGTTTATCCCAGTTCGGAAGGATGCCCCAGTTGCAGTTCTGGTGAGACTATTTGTGGAGCAGTACATCAGGTATCATGGTATCCCCAGGACTATTGTTTCGGACCGTGATGGTCGGTTCACTTCGAGCGAGTGGAGGGCCGTGCATGCTCACTTGGGATCTCGGCTTACCTTTAGTACCGCCTTCCACCCGCAGACCGACGGACAGACCGAGCGGACCATCCGGACCATGGAGGACCTGCTCAGATTATGCATATTGGATACGGGGAGGCCTTGGGAGAGGCTGCTACCATTGATCGAGTTCTCGTATAATAACAGCCACCAGGCTAGCATCAGGATGGCTCCGTACGAGGCGCTTTATGGGAGGAGATGCCGGACTCCGCTATCATGGGTACAGGATGTGGACACCAGGGCTCTGGGATCCGATTATATAGAGGACACAGAGGCTCAGATTCGATTGATCAGGAATCGGCTACTGGAGGCCCAGAGCAGGCAGGCAAAGTATTATGATGCTCGGCACCGGCAGGTGGAGTTCCAGGTTGGAGACAGGGTATTCTTGAAGATACGTCCGGTACACGGTGTTTCACGGGTGCGGAGGCACAAGAAGCTCAGTCCACGATACATGGGGCCCTACCTGATCCTGGAGCGGATCGGCCCCTTAGCCTACCGACTGCAGCTGCCACCGGAGTTGGGTGCACTACATGACGTCTTCCATGTCTCTTCCTTACGGAGAGCTCTCCTCCGGCCGGAGCAGCACATCACTACTACAGCCGGACCGGTAGAGCCTGATAGGTCAGTGAGATTGGAGCCGATCCGGATTGACGATACAGCCATCCGAGTGTTGCGGAAGAAGAAGGTTCCCCTTGTGAAGGTGCTGTGGTCCAACCATGGACGGGAGGAGCACACTTGGGAGCCGAGAGATCTGATGCTGGAGCAACACCCGGAGCTATTCGCATCAGGTACATTTAAGTTATGCTTTTAAGATTCTTGATAATTCTTGCAAATAGAACCCCGTAGACCCGAACTTAAATTTCGGGGACGAAATTATTTTCTTGTTTATTGGAATTTGTAACATCCCATGTTACTTCTGGACCCCTCAACTTAGATTGGGTTAGGCATGAGGTGAGACCTAAGGGGATCAACTAGGTTTGACCCTAGATAGTGGGTGGTAGCCATGTGGAGCCCACTATAGGACCAAGTCAAACTAGGTCAAACTAGCCTAATTAAGGACCCTAGCCACACCATGGTCCCACCACATTGCCCTAACCCTAAAAACAATCTAAGTGGACCCTAGGGTATGTCACTGGGTCAACATTTTGACCCCAGTTGACCAAGGTCAACCTTGGGCTTAATTTGGTCAAACCCACACCCATAGGCCTAATTAACCTAAGTGGGGCACCCCCTTGACCCAAACCAAGTTGGGTGGTGCCACTAGACCCATTTCCACCAAGTGGGGTCAGTCCACCCTCCATGGTTGACCAGTCAACCTTAAAGTCAATTTGGTCAACAATTTGACCTAAAGAGAGAAAATGAAGACCAAGCAATTTTCCTTTGGACCAAGCCCACCAAATTGGCCCATGACCAGCCTTAATGGTTAATGACAGCCCCTACCCTCCTGATATTGGAGAGAGAATGCATGCAAAGGGGTAAAATTGGAAATTTTAGGAGAAGAGGAGAGAGAAAGAGGAATAAAGGGAATAATGGCCACATGGCCACCCCATCAGCTGGTTTTGGCTGCCCAAAACCAGGTGGCTGACCTCCCCTCTTCATTTCCAGCAGAATACCAGAGTTGAGAGCCACATGGCACCATGGGTGAAGCCTCCAAAGCTCAAACCGAGCTCACCTTGGAGTTAACTCCACTTATAGCCCACCTCAGTCCAAACAGACCCCTCCATTAGCTTCAGAAGGTCCAGAGGAGTGGAATTCGACTACTTACACATGGAGAACGGTGGAGAATGCAACTTTCGGGGAGGAGCTCGCCGGCGCACCACCACCACGGCAAACCGCCGCCTGACCCGCAGCCAAGCCCCGATTATGGTGCGTTTCACTTCACCTCTACCCGCACTAGCTTCTTAGATCAAATAGGCGAGAGATCGGGCTCAATTGAGCCCGATGCCATGTGAGAAAATCTAGAAAATTCTAAGTTTCTGAAACCGCTCGGGATCGCCGTCGCCGCCGTCTCCCGCCGCCCCATCGCCGGGAAATGATAGCCACCACCACCGTGAAGGTGATGGCACCATTGGCCGGAGGTGGCGACGCCTCAGCTGGCCGGAAACCGCCGGCAAAATCGCTCCAGGTCGGCTCGATCTCAGCCGTTGGCTGGAGGTAGACGATAACCCGATTCCGTCCATTCTTGCTTTAAGATTCGTGCGCCGACTTTAATATAAATCAGGATTAATAAATGAATAGTAACATTTTCTGTCACACTTAATCAGTACTGTTGCATGTTAAATGTAGGCCTCTTAGAGGCATTTCCAGAGCTTAGGCCCTTAATAAAAATTGTAGCCTAGGGTCTTACCTTTAAAATGCCACCCTAAACATACATTTTGGTGTAGTGTACAGCCCTGTAGGACCTTTCTCCTAGGACTGGTCCTAGACTAGGTCAAAAATTATATTGGATGCCCTAGTCTCAATATTAGTCACCATGATCCCAAATTTTGGGCACATGCATTATTAGGGCTTACTTACCTCCTGCCAAAATTTAGGAATTTTTAGAAAACATTTTCCTATAGTTTTTGGTAAAATATCAAAATTTAAATTAATGGCATATATGGAGTTCTACTCCTCCCCATGGCCCCAAATTTTGGTGGTGGGTCAGTGGGGTCACCCTTGGTGCTTGATAAAATTTTCAGCACCTTGGGATCACTGCATGTGGGAGAATCCACTTGCATGTGATAGCCTATGTTAAGGCTTGGTGTGCAAATAGTAAAAATGTAATTTGGTGAATTTAGCCCAATGGTTGCATGCAAGGATTATGAAATTTTTTATAGTGGCTCATTAGGGTAAATGGCACTCTTCAAACTAATAATGTAATTTTTGGAATCAAAATTCCATTTATTGGAATTTACCTTATAAATAGCTATTTTGGAATTAATAATTGGAAAATAGGATTCATTCAAGAACAAATCCAAACAACATTACCAAGGCATAGATTACATCACACTTAACCTAGGAAAATTATGATTTCTCTGTTTTGAAGAACCTTGGAGTAGATACCCTAAATTTCCCATTTTACCCTTATCATGATAATTCTTGAAATGATATATATATACCTCTGAAAAATTTGGGATTTATTCTACTGTCATAAAATATTGTTATTAGTTTATCATGAATTTCTCAGAATTTATTGGATGCATTACTTGTGTTAAACTAGTACAATGGCATTTTGGTAAATACCTTAAAATGGAACCCCATAGGCCATCCTACATTCAATATTGATGAATCTCTGCCAATAGCCATAATTTAGTGTCTTAAAGGCTCTGTAAATTTTCTGAAATTTTTGAATATGTAATGCTTATACTTCATGTGTAAAATGGAATTTATGTGGGATTGTTAATAAATAGAAAATGACAATAAATAATTTAAGGAAAATTATGAAATTTGGAAGGCAGCAATATTTGGTCAATATACATCTCAGGAAAAATTCCCTAAGTCAGTGGATGCTTAATTAAATCACTTCATGTGTAAAGTGGCCGAGCATTTAAATTAAGAGAATTAATTAAATGACCATTTGGCCAGGAAAAATTATGAGAATCCTTAGGGTAGTTCCCTTAGTCCATAATACCTTAGGATAAATATTTAGAGGCAGATGCCTTAAGTTTTGGAAGATCACATTTCTAGGGTAAACATAGGTCATGGTCTGCATATAACACAAATAGGTCTTGTCTTAGGGAATTACCAGGGGACTGATTATCGGCAGAAATAAGAGAGAGTTCAACATATGTAACCCTGGTGGGTAGAGTTTTTCTTAGTGAGGGATCAAAAGTGCAAGTCTTAACTAGCAACTGGAGTGGGGATCGGCGGAAGACCGTCGGTTTTCCCGGTAATACTTTAAGCCACTAGGGTTGTACTAAAGCAATAAGGAGAGCTGGGGTGATACATGGGTAGCCATCAACTAAAATAAATATCCTTGCGAAAGGGAACGTTGGGCGTAATCCCAACATAGTTCCTAGTGCCCTTTGAGAGCCCTTCACAGGGAATACCGGGGGCAGTCCTGGGATTAACCTTAAATCTCTAAGTATAATAAACCGTAGGCAAGAGTAGTTTAATAGGTTAGGACATTGTTGTACCTTCTCGCCCGTGTGGGGGCTGGAGAGATTCATGATATATGCTCACCAGTTTGGGGTTTGAGGGAGTTGACACAAAGGCACTGATGTGCGTTCTCACCCGGTTTGGGTTTGAGGGATTCAGGACGGGTTTTTGTCCTGCGAGCGGAAGGCTCGGTATGAATTACTTGCATGTGCATAAATATCGTGGCGGGGCATGCAGTACTGGCCGTTCGTCACACCGATGGCAGTACGGTGCACCAGGCGGTTGTGGGAGTTAGAGGGGCCAGTGGGTTGTTTTACACTGCGGTCTGGAGGACGACCCCCGATAACACACATCCGACCCAACAAGACTGACGGGTTTGTCAGCAAAGTACGTACGCGAGACTCTAGAGTGCACCTTGGACGTGTACAGAGGCGTATGAGAGGGGTCTAAGGCTTGGTAGTGTGCATACCGGTCTAGAAGCGGAGACGCCCGCTCCGCTGCTGCCGTAGCCACAGCGGTGGTACCCGAGAGTGATGCTAGCTCTCAAAAAGTGGGAACTAAAGGTCTGTGATCACAGAGTCGTTGTGTGTGAGTTGCACTTGCCTGCGCATAAAATTGCATCATATCATTCATTCATAATTAGGTCATACGCTTCATAGATCCTTATCATATAAATTAGTATGGGCTCTTTTATATGATAAGTTAAATTTCCTGGAAATCCTAACTTATATATTTGTATGGGCATTTATATAAGTTAGGGTACGCTTGTGATGATAGCATAGTGGTAGCTTAGCTCATTTACTTGTTTATACTGCTGCTTCTTTACCTTTCATTACTGCACTACTTATTACTTGTTACTTGTACCGTACATAGAATTGCTAGAGTAGATCTACAGTATTTATTACATCCTTAGTTAGATATTGTCACCTGCTTCCACCTTGTTACCCCTTGTTGTCCTCCGCTTCGTCCTCCCGCTCGGTGCCTAGGAGCTGCGGGGCGAGGTGCGGAGGAAATGACTTAGTCTTTTTGACTAATGGTCGGTGACCAACTATTTTTAGGAGCCCGTGGAGATGGAGCACCAGCACGTCGAGGAGGCAGGGCATGAGGAGCAGATACCGCTTCAGCAGGCTACCACTGCTACTGTGCGTCCTCAGGTGGGACGAGACTTGATGTTCTAGTTTAGCTTCCGCATTTACTATTTGTGAGAGAGAGAGAGAGATTTGATGTACTGGGCATAAGCCCTTTTTACTCTTTCAGTTGTACTTATTTGTGGACTATATGTTGTACTATTCATCTCTTTTTTTTTTCATGATTATACAGTGGCTTGTGGACTGGTATTTTTACATATACAGTTTTACTTCTTTTCTCATATTGGCCTACAGGTTTATGATCGTATTAGCCGGCAGAATCGGCGTGTTGCGGTGTCGACTAACCCGTGAGTTAGTGCCACCGTAAGACGGCGGTTCTGGGCATAAGATCCGGTAGCCCTCCTTGGTAAGGGGGAGGGGGGTCTTACATAAGTTGGGCGTGTGCCCAAATTTATTACACTTGGTAAACTTAAAATAGGCGGTGGATACCACCTTATGTGATGTATTGGGGCTCATGCTGGAAGATGGATGTGAGTTTCTAGATTTAATGTGATTAGCATTATGTTTTATAAGTTTTTTGGCTGGATTTATTGGAGACAAGCTATCACTGGTGGTAGAAATACCGTTGGGAGATATTTCAAGGTGTTTGTATCCCAGCCCAAATATTCCAGATTTCTGACACTGAAAGCCAGTAGCATATCAAGCAATTTTTGGTAAATTCCAAACTTTTGGATGACATGTTTTAGGTCATGGATCTTTGCTTTTAACGCGGTGTTCTCTGTGACCAGCATCACACACCTATTTTCGAATTGCTTTTTCCCATTTTCAATGTGGCCAAGAGAAGCTTGAAGCTTCCTTTCCAAGTCCTTCCTCTCTTTGGTAATTGTTTCATTTTTGGAAGAAGTCTTAAAGAGTTTATCTTCCAGGTCCCTTATCGTTCTCAAGGAGTGAGAGTACTCTTGGCACTCGACCTTCTCTTTTCCATATTTAATAAGTTCAGTGAAGGAAGAGCGATCGACTGCATCCTATAATTAATAACAGAAATATAACTTAACATATAAAAATTCTCATACATATTTATAAGTTAAAGATCGGCTTAAGGAAAAGTTACTCATCATATGAAAGTGCCCAGATAAATTTATATGATGAGGATATTATGAGGTGCAATGTAATGTTATGATATGAATGTAATATGATGACTCACACATGCTCACACACACTCACACTGCAATGTCGACATAGTCCTTTTAGTTCCCACTTTTCGAGCAGCTAGCTAACCTCTCAGGCATCATCTGTCATGGACAAACGGTGACAGTAGAGTGGGCGTATCCACTACTAGGCGGGTATCCACACTACCATGCCAAGGCCTCTACGCCTTAATGCTAAGAACACAACAATGGATCCCCTATGTACTATGGCTTTGAGGGATCTCAGGTAGATGTGCACCAACAACATAGCCCAACCAGCCTATCATCGTGGCACAGAAGGAGCCTCTGGGAGTGTATCATCAAAGGATCAAGCTCAACCGTCTACTGGCAGGGAAGAAGCCCCGGGAATGAGCACTGAGGACCAAGTCCAACCTCCCAAGGTCTATCTGTAAACTCCCATCAGTGTGATGACTGGAGAGCCAATAGACCTACCGCACTATCCTTAACCCAGGATTATGACACCACGTGTAAACTCACACTGCATGCAATTTCACTTGGCCATGCCATCCAAATCCAAGGGATCCAATCGAGTTCCTTACCATCATACCAGTTTAACGCTCGGATGCACTCAAGCATATCTTAGCATGGGAGGCTAATCCTCCTAGTTGTTAAACCCGTCATATCCTCATTACATGAGATAACTGATGAACACTTCACATGGCCATAGGCATTTTCTCATCTAGCCCTTCTTTAAAAGTTAGCATGCCCTGCACATCAAATCGTACATATTTCCCCAAATTACATTCCATTAAACTCTTAAGCTTCAACATGATCAACCTAACCTTTCAAGGAATACATTACATGTTCTCCCAGTAATTGTGAATCACCACATAGCTATAGACAACACATTCATGTAATATGCATCACAAATTCTTCATTAACTCATAACGTTCATTGCCTTGATATCAAGTGCACCTTCACCGGATTTCATGAATACCTTATTTGAACAATAAAGGTTCACCCAAAACCATTAGCTTATCCTGGTCACATATAACAAATCCACTTGCTGAGTTGTAAATATACGTATTTTATGTACAATAAATAAATCGTTTTAGTTTATTTTTGTCATTTTTAGTTATTTTTCTTTAATAAGTTGTTCCTTTTTGTAAATATTGTACTAACTTAACTTTAAATTTATTTCCTGAAATTTTCAAGAAAATTGTTAAAAAGTGCATAGTACACGCCCGTGTACTTTGGGTCACGCCCGTGACCTGGGCGTGATTCTTCACTTCCTGTGAAATCAACCATTTTTTGAAGAAAAATCATGACACGCCCTACGACACGCCCGTGTCAAATGAAACGCCACGTGACCTAGGCTCGTGTCGCTCCCTCGATGAACCGTGCACGACGATTGTCGACCCGACCCGACATGCCCGTGTCAAGATGCGACACGGGCGTGTGCTTCTCCACCTGGCCCAGCACGAGGTCTCCGATGACTTGTTGACAAGACGCCGTCCCCAGATCGACCTCCTTGAAACGCCCACCGACACGCCCGTGACCTAGGGCGTGACTTCCACGTGGACCACCCCGAAGTCAAATTAGTCGTCAAATCACCTGATCAACTCATGTACAGTGCTGACACGCCCCCCTATACGCCCGTGTCACCGGGCGTGTACCTTGAAAAGTTTTCCTATAAATTGAAGTTCTCTGTTTGGAGTCCTGTTCTTTTTTCTTGAACCATTTTGTCTTTAGGAGTGGCTGCTTAGATGATTACAAAGCCTTGTAAGGGAATTTTCTCCCCCTATCTTTTATTTTCATTTTAGCTTTGTAATCGTCTTTTAGTATTAATAAAATTTATAGCTTTCCTCTCGTTATATGGTTTTAGAATGCATTTATGTGCCCATCTCTTAGGCAATCTTACTTTTACTTGTTTTTTTTGTTTTTTTTTTGTTTTTTTTGTTCTTTTAAAATGGGTGTGTGTGTGTGTATGAGACTAGATTTCATGCTTTTATACTTAGTTATTTTTACTTAGTTTTGTTAGGTTTAGGATTTTATAGCTTTTCGCTTATTCCGATAAATCCGTAAAACTGTTTTCAAAGTGTTTTTCATTTTTCTCTAACTTAGATTTTCTCGTTTAGGTCGTAAAACTTTTCCTTCTTTTTACTTTATTTCCACTTTCATAGCACTTTTACAGAGTTATAAGAATGAATATATAGTCGTTTTAATTTTTCGAACACTTTGATTTTCGTTTTAAACTTTTGCTCGTTTAATTTTTCTGTACTCTTTTTATGCATTTGTACCGCATTTTAGCGGTAGAAATGTATTCGTTTTAATTTTTCGAGCATTTTGATTTCCCCTTTATTTTCAAAAACTTTTGCTCGGTTAATTATAATTTTCATTTTTTACGCATTTCTACCACATTCCAGCGGGAGAAATGTAGTTGTTTTAATTTTTCAGTAACTTCATTTTTCGCTTTTTTTCGTATATGTGTGTATGTGTATGAGTTTGTATTTATAGCTTACTTTTATTTCAATAGATTGTGTGCGTGTATGAGTTAGTATTTATCGCTTTCTTTTCCTTTCTGTAAAGTGCGTGTGTTGGCTTAATTTCAGTTGAGTGCGTGTGTTTTTATTTTCAGTAGAGTGTGTGAGTATTTCATTTCATGTCGAGTGTGTGGGTGCATGTGTTTTAATTTCTGCAGAGTGAGTTTGTTTTAATTTACTGTCAAGTGTGTGCGTGGGCATTTATTTCCTCCTACTCGTTTGAGTAGGGCTCGCTTTCATTTCCTTCCCACTCGTTTGAGTGGGACTTGTCATTTACTGCTTTCTTTACATATTTCCTTTATTTCTTTCCTTTTACTGCTTTCCTTTTATTGCTTTCATTTTCTCGCTTTTTCCCGCAAGTCGTCCCCATTCCGATGAGTGACTAACCGCTCTTAGCCCTCATTATGGAAGAGCATTGGGACAGATAAAATTGCTTTAAATAATTAAAGGTCCTGTTTTTCTAATTAATTAAATTAACTTAAGGTTTGCTTTGGGTTTACGAAGCGTAAAATCATATAATCGATGCGTGGGATCTATTTCCGTAGTCCATATGCTAGCTAGCCTAGAGGCCGTGTGTATGGACCGATCACCCCTTGGTAAATAGAATTTCGCACAAACCCTCGAGAGAGGAGGCACGTAAACTCTACCGGATTGTGTTCCCCACCCAATAGAGGGGTTCTTAGCATAATGCGGGCATTAATAGGAATCCTTCGTCGGACGAGAGCCCGGTTGAATAGTCTTAATGTTTAGGTGAGCGATAGTCCTAGAGATAAGCGAGCTCATTTTAGTGGAACCTCCACGGCAAAGTCTCTGCCTTAATTAATTTGAAATTTAGGATCTCTTTTTATTAAAAGTATATTTTAGTTCAAATTCTTTTAAATTCAGTCGTGCTATGTTACTCATCGGCTCCATCTTTAATGCTTTCATTTTATGTTTTTATACATATAAATATTAACAAGACAAGTTAATTTTCGGTAAAATAATAGTCTCATGCAGGGAAGAGTAAAAATAATCAGCCAGTCCCTGAGAACAATACGACCTCGATATTTTGTACAGGAATATCCTGTACTACACGCGATAGGTGCACTTGCCTCCTTTCGTTAAAACTCGATTTCAACTGTTTTATATCCAAATAATAAATCTGCACGCCCCGTCTTTCTAAATAAGACCAAATCCGCTTTTTAAAAATAAACACGCCTGGGGCGCCGTGTGCTCGAAATAATTTTCGGAGTTTTAACACGCATCAAGTTTTTGGCGCCGTTGTCGCGGATATTACGTGTTGTTATTTCGAACTCTGGACATCTATTAGTTTTATATATATATATATATATATATATATATATATATATATATATATATATATATATATATATATATATATATATATATATATATATAACATATACATATATATATATATATTTCAAAAAAATGGCAAACAAAATTAAAAATAAAAATAATTATTATAATAAAATCAAAAAACAAAAAAAATACCAAAAATTTATATTATTATTAACTATAAAAACACATAAATAGAATGACGTCGTTTCCTAATAAAAAACTAACTACAAAACCAAAAAAATCTACAAACTAAAAAACTAAAACATATACCAAAAACTAAAACCACCTAAAAAATTTTATCTTATTATTATTATTTCATATATTTCTCAAAAAAAAAACTAACAACCAAAAAAAAACCAAAAAAATCTAAAAACTCAACAACTCTAAACTCTAAAAACTGAAAAATTCTGAAAATCTAAAAACCTAAACAACTCAAAAAATCTAAAAACTACAAAATCTTAATAACCTAAAAAAACAAAAAACCCGCAAAAAATAAAAAAACCAAAAAAACACTAAAAAAAACTTCAAAAAAAACTACAAAAACAAACCTACTTCAAAAACACATACGAACAAAATACATATATAATAATTTGTTACAAATGTATATATCTATAGCACAAAAAACATACTAAAAACCACGACAAAAAAAATATATATCCCATATTTATGTTTTATTTTAACTTTTTTTATATTTTTAAAAACCCCCCAAAACAAAAAAAAATTTACAACAAAATAAATAAAAAAACTATCTATATATACATAGGTAAATAAATTCCCGTATTTAACTTTCTTATGTTTATATTATTAAATATTCTATATCTATTTTTTCTCTTTGGGGCGCTTCACGCATTTGTGGGCACTAGGGAACGCATATCTGTCACGCTCATATAGCTAAGACGTTAGCTTACGAGTCACATACACTTGCCCCTTACTGTCCACAAACTTTTTGTCGAATTTATCTCTTTCATTTTTCTGTTCTTTTTCTTTCCTTTTTTATTAATAATGCAGGGTTTCAACCTGGGCCTCCCCGAACTCATTTCAGGGAAGCTTCTACCCTCCTTTTTATTTTTGTATATAATTTATGTTGTCTATTATCATTCCACATACTTAGATTGCAACATTGGGGACAATTGCAGATTTAAGTATGAGGGTGTTTTCTTATTTTGCACTTTTATATTCTGCACTAATAAAAACATTTACAAAACCTTACAAAAATGCTAAAAAAACGATAAACTTCAAAAAAAATTTCCTTTTTTATAAACAAAAATTCAAAAAATTTAAAAACATAAAAAAATCACAACAAAAAAACTTATAAAACAAAAATTCAAAAAAATGTTGTTTTTACTTTGTAAAGTTTTTGTAAAAAAATCTCTCTTTCCCACCTCTTGTCTTGGTAAAACATTTTCTCTTTTCACGTCTCTTCTTTGTAAATAACACTAATTTCTCTCCCCTTTCTTGTAAAAAATTGATTAAAATGTTAAACAAAATCAAAAAAAACTTTAAAAACTCAAAAAAAAATGTTAAAAAAAAATAAAAAAAAACTTTAAAAACTCAAAAAAAATTTAAAAAATTTCAAAATCCAAAAAAATAATAAGTCTTAAAATCCAAAAAAAAGATAAAAATCAAAAATACAAAAAAGTTAAAAATCAAAAATATAAAAAAGAGAGATAAAAAACCAAACATCCGAAATATATTTTGTTAATTATGTAACGAATAAATCGAATATCTCGTTCTTAACCCCTTTTCGCTGTCCAAAATCTAGTTGCGAGTTTATTTATAAGCGAATTTTATTAATTCTTTGCTTACTATTCGTTTATTAATTGGAGATCGGTACATTTGGATATCTGGGGTTAAGTTTTGAAGAATTTTTTATGCTTTAATTTTTTTTATTTAGATAAGGTACCTATTTTCAGCAACACTTCTAACTCATCTAAATAGTTGCACATTTATTTTGTTAGAAAATAACAACCTTAGATTTCATATTATGTTACTCCAAGCCTTTTTTTTGAAATATAGGAATGTTTAATTAATAAAGGTTGCTCTCAAAAATATTTTATTAAACCTGGTTTTCTTTTGAAAAAAAACATATCTCCTTTTTTCATGTCTTACTTGACATGATTTTGATCCTTAAAACATCTAATGTCAATGGGAATAAGATTTCATTCCCTAAATATAGGCATCCAATATTTTAAAAGATTATGTGTTACAGAGTAAGAGGATAAAATTTATTACTCATATACATATACATTGGATTATTATGAAGTTGTTAAAAAATATTATATGTTATGGAAAATAAGATTTCGTTTTCCTAACATCTATATTCGAACCAAAAAAATTCATTAGAGGTTTGAGCAAAAAAATAAACCCTCGCCTCTAAACCAAAACCTTCTTCATATACCACGACATCCCCCTCCGCCAATTTCAAATGATGCTAGAATTAATTTTAAATTTTTTTTGACAGCATAATTCTTAAATTGAACTATTTCCTATAATTCTTACAAACTAAAGTTTTCATAATTCAATCTATTTTTGTTAACCTAACAAATAAAATTTTTTGCTATCTTTTTGATTATATCAGAAGTCTTTAGCTGAAACTTCCTTTATTTAAATTTTTGTCATAATTTAGGACTTAACTCTTATACCTCGGATATTTATTTTGATCTTTCTTTCAATTAATTCAAGCGGGAGCTAAACTTAGGATTTCTATAATTCCTTATAAGTACATCTCCAACTTTTGCTCTGGAATAACAAAAACTTAAGTATGGTGGTATTTGATGAGTTGTAAATATACATATTTTTATGTACAATAAATAAGTCGTTTTACTTTATTTTTTGACATTTTTAGTTATTTTTTCTTTAAAAAGTTGTTCCTTTTTGTAAATATTGTACTAACTTAACTTTAAATTTGTTTCCTAAAATTTTCAGGAAAATTGTTAAAAAGTGCATAGTACACGCCCGTGTACTTTGGGTCACGCCCGTGACCTGGGCGTGATACTTCAATTCCCGTGAAATTAGCCGTTTTTTGAAGAAAAATCATGACACGCCCAACGACACGCCCGTGTCAAATGACACACCTTGTGACCTAGGCCCGTGTCACTCCCTTGACGAAGCGCACACGACGATCGTCGACTCGACACGCCCGTGTCAAAATGCGACATGGGCGTGTGCTTCTCCACCTGGCCCGACAAGACGTCGCCGACGACTTGTTGACAAGACGTCGTCCCCAGATCGACCTCCCCGACACGCCCACTGACACGCACGTGACCTACGGCGTGACTTACACGTGGACCGCCCCGAACTCAAATTAGTCGTCAAATCGCCTGATCAACTAATGTACAGTGCTGACACGCCCCCCTACACGCCCGAGTCCCGGGGCATGTACCTTGAAATTTTTTCCTATAAATTGAAGTCCTCTGTTTGGAGTCCTGTTCTTTTTTCTTGAACCATTTTGTCTTTAGGAGTGGCTGCTTAGGTGATTCCAAAGCCTTGTAAGGGAATTTTCTCCCCCACTCTTTTATTTTCATTTTAGCTTTGTAATTGTCTTTTAGTATTAATAAAATTTATAGCTTTTCTCTCGTTATATGGTTTTGGAATGCATCTATTGACGTAGGGAGTGTCTGACATTCGGAATGTGAACGAACAAAAAGTAGACCTATCATGCCCAACAAGCCTTAGTCATAGCGCACCTACACAAGCATCTATCATCTCGTTACGGATCGGCTCAAAAGCAGCACATAAGACAATAAGGAGGAGAGATCGACTCTAAAATAACGATCAAGAAAAAGAGTCGGATGATTCCCCAAATTAACATAAAGGTTGCCACTCCTTTTTGAGAGTAAAATCTTGGCTATAGGCCAAGATCCACTCAAGCAAATAGGATCTACCCGATCCGGATTATAGAAGCTTATCAACAATGAAATCAATTTCAAAAATGGCTAGAGATAGTATTTAAAATCACGGAAAACAACGGTGGTTCATGCTCCACACAATACTAAGCAAGAAAACACAAGGATGAGGGAAGAGACGTTACCCAACCCGTTTTCATGAACACATTAGATAAGGTGGGAGAATCACTCTCTCCACGGATCCGCCGGTTTCGCACCGAATGGGGCTGCAACCTTCTTCCTTGGAGACGCACCAAAGGAAGCCATGCTGGAGTCGCACCGAAGTAGGGTGGAGGGAGCAGTGGGCAGGGGGCTTCACACCACAGGCGGCGGCTGGGGAGAATCCCCTTGGCCGAAACTCTCAAAGAGGGTTAGGTTTTTTTTGTTCTCTTCTTCTCATTCTAATAAAAGGGGGCTCCTAATATAGGAGTTACAAAAACACATCTAACCATCCAAGATGGAGATGAAATCTCATCCATCCGGGCGGCTAAATACACACCAAATGTTTTGTTAAGATGCAGGAAATAAATGTTACAAAGTCCCTAAATGAATATAAAATTATTAACCAAGCTTGGAATAATTTTATATTCTCACATATAAAAATAAAAGTAATTAGAGCATGATATTTTAAGTAAAATACTCTTCAAGTGGACTTAGCACGCCGCCGGCGGAGGTTGTAGCGTTGTCTTCCGTTAGCGTCATCATGGCTCCGAAGGTGTTTATGCTGTAGCGCCTCGACAACTGGATCATCTTCAAGTGGAGGTAGCGGGGCGGTGGCATCAATCCTCCCCCGCTCAAAATCACGTATCTCGAATGCATGGTCTGAGATATAGCGATGGAGAAGAGCGGCATTCAAGCATCGAAGCTCCGTCTCGAGGACCTAAGAGTCATTCGAAGGGGGGTGGTCACGCCAACAAACGAGGAAGCGGTAGGTAGCACCATCAGGAGTAACAAGTGGCTCAGCTGCCAGGATACTATCTGGAGTAAGGAATGTGTTGTAAAACCTAGGAAACATGTTAGCAGTAGGAATAAAGGAATGCAACTCACCATCCGAGGAGATACCCGTGGCGACCGTAAAAGAGAGATCATCCGAACTACCACTCCCCAACCCATTAGAAAGTTTAGTGGAAGGAGAAGACGATAAAGAATTCAACTCTGGTGGAGGCGAAACAAACAACGTCAAACCCAAGATATTAAAAATGGGGGAGATACCCCAATCAGCAGGCAAATCCAAAACGAAGGCATTGTCTCCTAGCTTCTTTATAATCCGAAAAGGGCCGGCGCGTTTTGGTGCTAACTTTTTAACGGTGCCAGTTGGCAGTTGTTTGGGAATTAACCGGACTAAGACCAGATCGCCAATCTTAAAGTGTGACACTCTCCTATATAGATTAGCGTGCGCTTGATAGGACTCGTATTGAGAAGCCAAGTAGCCCGTATACGTGCATGTCAGTCCTGAATGTGTTGGGCAAAGGATTGTGCAAACTGACTTGCTTTGTACGCTGGGGGCAACAGAACCAAGTCAAGTGGCACCGGGGCCTTGTACCCGTGAACAATCTCGTTTGGAGACATACCCGTGGACCTATTTTTGGAATTATTGTAGGCTAATTGGGAATGGGTAAGAAGTAAATCCCATGTACCTTTGTGGTCGCTTACAAGACATCTTAGAAGATTTCCCAAGCTCTGATTAAGCACTTTCGTCTGCCAATCGGTTTGGGGATGATAGGCGGCGAAAAACAATAATTTGGTATCCATTAAAATCCATAGCGTTTTACAGAAATAACTCGTAAACTTGACATCTCTATCCAAGACTACTGTCTTCGACACTCCACGGTGGCTAACAACATTAGTAAAATATAATTTTGCAATGTGAGACGTATCGTTAGTCCTACTACACGGAAGGAAATACGTCATTTTATAAAACCTATCCACGACTACAAAAATAGAATCGTGACTTCGAAAGGTGATGGGAAGGCCTAAAATGAAATCATGCCAATGTCTTCCCATGGTATGGAAGGGATGGGTAGTGGGGTGTATAACCCAACATTATATTTAGTTCCCTTAGAGACTTGACATGTACGACAACTACTCACTACTCCTCCAACCATTGTCTTAAGTTTAGGCCAATAAAATTTCTCCTAAACGAGTGCAATGGTTTTATCCCACCCAAAGTGCCCACTTAAACCACCGTTATGTAATTCCCAAATAATGAGATGTTGTAACGAGGAATGCGTAATACACAACTTCCCGTACCTAAAGAGATAACCGTCCTGAAGAGTAAATGCCGAAATAGTCGTGGGACAGCTGTCCTGGGAGGATAGATACATCTCTTGAAAATCCGAGCAAGTGGCGTATTCATCTTTAATGCGCTCGAACCCTATAATGTGGACTTTCATGGTGGATAGCAATAGGGTAAGGAGGCTAAGAGCATCGACAATGCGATTTTCAGACCCCTTAAGGTGCTTGACAGTAAACGTGTATCCTTGTAAGAAGGCTACCCACTTAGCGTGACGCAGACTTATTTTGTGCTGACCGTTTATAAAACGCAAAGCATCATGGTCGGAGAGGATCAGAAATTCCTTGGAGAGAATATAGTTCCTCCAATGATTCAAACAACAAACAACAACATAAAACACCCTATCGTAGTTTGAATAATTCAACTTGGCACCCACTAACTTCTCACTAAAGTAACTGACCGGGTGACCTTATTGACTTAAGACACCTCCTATTCCCACCCCAGATACATTGCAAGCTCAAAGACCTTGGTGAAGTAAGGTATACGTAACACCGGTGCCTCGGTCATAAACTTCTTAATATGTTGGAAGGCAGAGGTGGCGGACTTCGTCCATGTAAACTCACCCTTCTTCATGCAATCACTAATAGGAGCCATAATGCTACTAAAGTCCCGTATGGAACGGAGATAGAAAGTAGCTAATCCATGGATACTACGCACTTCTCGTAGGCTAGTGGGTTCGGGCCAGTCCCTTATCACTTGAACCTTTACAGGGTCAACTCGTATACCCTCAGACCCGATTATATAACTTAAGAACTCTACCTTAGTAACATAGAACGTGGACTTCTTAAAGTTCAGAAATAATTTCTCCTTCCGCAAGGTGGAAAGAAACACCTGCATGTGGGAGATGTGCTCGGCAGCAGTGGTGCTACAGACTAGGATATCATCGAAATAAACTACCACAAACTTCCCCATGTATGGCTTAAAGACGTGTGTCATCATCCGGGAGAAGGTGTTGGGTGCATTGGATAACCCGAAGGGCATCACATGCCACTCATATAATCCATCCTTAGATTTAAACGCAGTCTTGCACTCATCTCCCTCACGGATCCTAATCTGGTGATACCCACTCCGTAAATCTAACTTCGAAAAGATGGTGGCACCAGATAAGATATCTAAGAGGTCATCTAATCTGGGGATAGGAAACCTATACTTGATGGTAATCTTATTGATAGCACAGCTATCAATGCACATTTGCCATGTTCTATCCTTCTTGTGGGCAAGCAGGGCTGGAATGGCACATGGACTCAAACTAAGCCGAATGAACCCCTTCTTTACCAAGTCCTCAATCTGTGTTTGTAGTTCCTTATGGGCAGCGGGATGGAGTCTATAATGGGGATGGTTGGGTATGGACGAACCGGGGATAAGATCTATCGCATACTGTATATACCGAAGCGGTGGTAACGACGAGGGTAGCTCATCCGGCTAAATGTCCTTATATTCTTCTAACAACACTCGTTGCCCCCTAGGTAAATCACCCATCACTCCCGAATTAGTCCTCGTACTCATAAGTACGAGTGCATACATCACTCCATCAAGAAACAGATCCTTCACAAAATCTTTCCTACCCACTAGACTCAGCGCCTTCCTCTCAACCAGAACAATAGTGTCCTTAATCGACCCTACAGGCTCCCTTGGAACAGTTAGTCTCAACGTAATGACCTTGCCATTAAATTTAAATTCGTACGTGTTGGCTCTCCCAAAGTGTGTCACATTGCGGTCATAAAGCCAAGGGAGGCCTAACAACACGTGACAAGCGTCCATAGGGAGGACATCACACCACACCTCATCTGTATAGGACTTGAATGAGAGGGGCACTAGGCAATGCTTTCTAATCGGAATGGTAACCTTGTTGATCCAAGCTACCTGATATGGAGTTGGGTAGGGCTGTCTGGTCAGGGCCATACGTGTAACGGCATTTTCGGAAATGACATTCACACAACTACCACTATCAATGATCAACTTGCACAACTTCTCACCACTCTTAAAAATAAAGGAAAATATATTCGTTCCCTTCCAGTCATCTAGCGGGCAAGGAGTGGTCAAGATACAACGCATCACCATAAGGGGGGAGTCATCCTCCAAATCACTAGGGACTCCATCTGGATCACTCTCTTTAGTGGCCTCGTAAAGTAGCTCAGCGGGGTCGGTAGCTGAATCTAATAGGGCTATGGCCCTAGTCATAGTTGGGAATTCAAAGGCATAGTGGCCCTGGACACCGCAAGCATAACACGTTGTATTGGACTTACTAACCTTTCCTATGGGGATATGCTCACTGGCGGGATTCCTATCATTCCTAGCCATGATAACTACCGATTTAGACTCGTTGGACCGAAACTTTCCTTTGTCCTGATATGTGAATGAGGATGTTCTAGGCGTGGACTTTACTTTTGCATTGGAATAACGGGAGTGAGTCTTAGAAGCTAAATGTTTTTTAATGTCGAGGGCTGCATTGAGAGTTGTGTTCAAATCCGTATGTCCGTAGCGTAGGAGTTTCCGTTGGATATCAGAAGATAGTCCCTTACGAAATCTAGAGAAGGTGACCTCTGGGTTCTCCCTAAGATCATAATGCACCATATGGTCCATCAACTCTCCAATATATTCAGCTACTGAATTTGAGCCCTGCTGCAGGGTGGAAAGCTCATCGAACATCTGTGTGCGATGGTACAAGGGAACGTAGTGATCGGTGAATAAGTTCTTCATTACGGCCCATCCAATAACTGGGACCCCGTGCCCGATTCCTAGCCTATGCTCCTCATTTAGCCAATAAGTTTTAGCACGACCGGTTAAATTCATCCGGGCAACCTGGAGCTTTTGCTGGTCCGTAAGAGTGTGCCACTCGAAGTAGCACTCAATATCCATTACTCAAGTAAGGAAAATCTGGGGATCTCCCAAACCATCATAAGTGGGGGCGTCGATCTTAATGGATCTAGTAAGATTGAAGTCATGCTCGGGGCGGTGTTCTCGAGGAGGCAGTCGGGGGGAGTCTCCATCAGAATCTGAATCATGGGCCGGTTGGTGCCGGTTGGGCTGCCCAACATTATCGGGTGGCAGTGGCGGCCCTTGGTTTGGTAGATGAGGACCTCCTTGATTTAGAAGGATTTGTGCTAGCATGGTCCTAAGCTCGGTCATATCATTACACAATCCTTCTATGGCCTCAGCGTTGGGATCCCCATGTTCATTCGTAGCCATCCTAGACAACGAAGGTGTAGTGTACTCTGTTCCTAGTCTAGTGCACATACTGGTTTATAAAATATTTTGAAAAGATGATTTTTCCTATGGCTGTACCTATACTGAGGACAAAATATTTTTATAGTTTCCCGAAGTGATTAAAACGTAGAGCGTGAAGAATTTGTTTTTTAATTTTTCGCTAAAAAATAAACTGTTTAGAGCGCTATTGGCAGACCAGAAAAAAATTTTTTAACTGCGCGTGCTGAGAAAATTCATGCGAGGACGTGTCAACTAAGAAGTTGCGACAACCTTGCTTTGATACCAATTTGGCGTAGGGAGTGCCCGACATTCGGAGTGCGAACGGACACAAAGTAGACCTACCATGCCCAACACGCCTTAGTCCTACCACACCTACACAAGCATCTATCGTCTCATTACAGATCGGCTCAAATGCAGCACATAAGACCACAAGGAGGAGAGATCGACTGTAAAATACTGATCAAGAAATAGAGTCGGATGATTCCCCAAATTAACATAAAGGTTGTCACTCCTTTTTGAGAGTAAAATCTAGGCTATAGGTCAAGATCCACTCAAGCAAATAGGATCTACCCGATCCGGATTATAGAAGCTTATCAACGATGAAATCAATTTCAGAAATGGAAAGCGATGGTATTTAAAACCACGAAAAACAACAGTGGTTCATCCTCCACGCAATACTAAGCAAGAAAACACAAGGATTAGGGAAGAGACGTTACCCAACCCGTTTTCATGAACACACTAGATAAGGTGGCAGAATCACTCTCTCCACAGATCCACCGGTGTTGCACTGAATGGGGCTGCAACCTTCTTACTTGGAGTCGCGCTGAAGGAAGCCACGCCGGAGTCGCATCGAAGTAGGATGGAGGGAGTAAGGGGGGGTCGGCGGCTTCACACCACAGGCGGCGGCTAGGGAGAATCCCCTTTGCCGAAACTCTCAAAGAGGGTTAAGTTTTTTTTTTCTCTTCTTCTCATTCTCATAAAAGGGTGCTCCTAATATAGGAGTTACAAAAACACATCTAACCATCCAAGATGGAGATGAAATCTCATCCATCCGGGCGGCTAAATACTCACCAAATGTTTTGTTAGAATGCAGGAAATAAATACTACAAAGTACCAAAATGAATATAAAATTATTAACCAAGCTTGGAATAATTTTATATTCTCACATATAAAAATAAAAGTAATTAGAGCATGATATTTTAAGTAAAATAGTCTTCAAGTGGGCTTAGCACGCCACAGGCGGAGGTTGTAGCTTTGTCTTCCGTTAGCATCGTCATGGCTCCAAAGGTCTTTATGTTGTAGCGCCTCGGCAACTGGATCGTCATCAAGTGGAGGTAGCGGGGCGGCGACATCAATCAAGGTGCCCATCTCTTAGGCAATCTTATTTTTACTTGTTTTACTTTTGTTTTTTTCTTTTAAAATGGGTGTGTTGTGTATGAGACTAGATTTCATGCTTTTATACTTAGTTATTGTTACTTAGTTTTGTTAGATTTTGGATTTTATAGCTTTTCGCTCATTCCGATAAATCCGTAAAACTGTTTCCAAAGTGTTTTTCATTTTTCTCTAACTTAGATTTTTCTCGTTTAGGACGTAAAACTTTTCATTCTTTTTACTTTATTTCCACTTTCTTAGCACTTTTAGGGAGTTATAATAATGAATATATAGTCGTTTTAATTTTTCGAGCACTTTGATTTTCGTTTTAAACTTTTGCTCGTTTAATTTTTTTGTCCTCTTTTTATGCATTTCTACTGTATTCTAGCAGTAGAAATGTATTCGTTTTAATTTTTCGAGCATTTTGATTTCCCCTTTATTTTCAAAAACTTTTGTTCGGTTAATTTTAATTTCCACTTTTTACGCATTTCTAACACATTCTAGCGGTAAAAATATAGTTTTTTTAATTTTTCAGTAACTTAATTTTTCGCTTTTTTTTCGTATGTGTGTGTGCGTGTATGAGTTAGTATTTATAGCTTTCTTTTATTTCAGTAGAGTTTGTGCGTGTATGAGTTAGTATTTATCACTTTCTTTTCCTTTCTGTAGAGTGCGTGTGTTGGCTTAATTTCAGTTGAGTGCGTGTGTTTTTATTTTCAGTAGAGTGTGTGAGTATTTCATTTCAAGTCGAGTGTGTGGGTGTGTGTGTTTTAATTTCTGCAGTGCGAGTGTGTTTTAGTTTACTGTTGAGTGCGTGCGTGGGTGCATTTATTTCCTCCTACTCGTTTGAGTAGGGCTCGCTTTCATTTCCCGACCACTTGTTTGAGTGGTACTTGTCATTTACTGCTTTCTTTACAGCTTTCCTTTACTGCTTTCCTTTTACTGCTTTTCTTTTATTGCTTTCATTTTCTCGCTTTTTCCTGCAAGCCGTCCCTATTCCGATGAGTGGCTAACCGCTCTTAGCCCTCAGTATGGAAGAGCATTGGGACAGATAAATTCGCTTTAAATAATTAAAGGTCCTGTTTTTCTAATTAATTAAGTTAACTTAAGGTTTGCCTCGGGTTTACAAAGCATAGAACCACATAATCGATGTGTGTGCTCTATTTCCGTAGTCCATACGCTAGGTAGCCGAGAGCCTGTGCGTATGGACCGATCACCCCTTGGTAAATGGAGTTCCGCACTAACTCTCAAGAGAGGAGGCGTGCAAACTCTACCGGATTGGGTTCTCCACCCAATAGCGGGGTTCTTAGCGTAATGCGGGCATTAAGAGGAATCCTTCGTCGGACGAGAGCCCGGTCGAATAGTCTTAATGTTTAGGTGAGCGATAGTCTTATAGATAGGTGAGCTCATTTTAGTGGAGCCTCCACGGCCAAGTCTCTGCCTTAATTACTTTGAAATTTAGGATCTTTTTTATTAAAAGTATATTTTAGTTCAAATCCTTTTAAATTCAGTCGCGCTATGTTATTCATCGGCTCCATCTTTAATGTTTTCATTTTCTATTTTTATACATATAAATATTAACAAGACAAGTTAATTTTCGGTAAAAATAATAGTCCCCTCCAGGGAAGAGTAGAAATAATCAATCAGTCCCCGAGAACAATACGACCTTGATATTCCACACCGGAATATCCTGTACAACAGGCGATAGGTGCACTTGCCTCCTTTCGTTAAAACTCGATTTCAACTGTTTTATATCCAAATAATAAATCCGGAGCGCCCTGTCTTTTTAAATAAAACCAAAATCCGTTTTTTTTAAATAAACACGCCCGGCGCGCCGCGTGCTCGAAATAATTTTTGGAGTTTTAACACGCATTACCACCTAATCTAAAATATCATTTAGTTACGATCTTCCCATTGAACACAAACATTTGGATGCATGAGTAATACACAACTTACTTATACAAAAAGTGTATTTCGGTCTTTTGTTAGTTTAGACAAATCACAACAGCGCATAGTTTATTATAGGACATTCACTTCGACTGAACATTCCCGAGGCTACTCTACTCCAACAACAATGGGCAAATATCTGTTAGAAAGGTCTTTCCGAGGGCTACAACTTTCATGTTCAGCCCAAGACCTGGAAGTACTCGGTTCATGGCATAAATCATGCTTGAAGGCTACTGCGTACAAAAAATAGATTTATGCACGCATCTTAAAGTAAAACGAACGACATCGGTTCGTCTTCTTCCTCCAGCCATTCCTACAAAATTAGACTCAGCTCTTTCTCCTCCCTTATTCACCCTCAATAGACCACCATTCTTCACAAAACAAAGTCCAACAACTTCATAATGAAGAGAGGAGAGGTTGAAGACAACAAAATTCTAGGAAAAGGTCCTAGCGTGGTCTCTACCTAGGAGATCTTCATTTCGCACCAAGTCATGCTCTCTTGAGCCGACATCTCTCCTATTTCATAACTAAAGATCTATCACCAAAGGAGAGGGTAGGAAGCTCGCCTCATTTTCGGCTATAGATCTCATTCTTCTTCTTGGCGGCATGGTCGTTTTCCTGCTTTGGCGATCTATTCTCGTTCCTTGTCCTTCCAAGAAAAGCTCAGTACTCTGTTTTCTCACGGCAAGATCGAAGAAGATGGCTAGCGTATAAGACTTGGAAAACATATATAAAGGAAGCGGCCAAATAGATCTAGGATTCCCATTCAGAGGGCTACTGCCGTGAGTCAGCGTGCTACTGCCGCGCGATATTCTTCAAAAGTGACTTCTTCCGCAAGACACCATTCGAACTGTAACGTCCCAAAATTCAAAAGAGAGACTAACAGCGTCGAGAGCCAAGTTTGGGTCTTGGCAGGGTCACACGGCCTGGGACACGGGCGTGTCCATTGCTGTGTCATGCTCGGGTTCGATGGAGAACTCGGGTGGTCAACGAACTGCGCTCGTCGAAGTGTCGAGACAGTGAACACGGCATGGGACATAGGCGTGTCCAAGGCCGTGTCGTGCGCGTGTTCGACGAATTTTCCGCGAAGTCGACAAAAGGGCAGTCGACGATCGTCGAGTCTTCGAAAATGGCCTGTGACACGGGCGTGTCCCAGGTCGGGTCCTGCGCGGGTTGTAAGTAGGGTCGTGTAGGGGGATTGAATATGGACTGGAGCCCGGGCGTGTTCGGCCTGACACGGGCGTGCCCAGTGCCCATGTCTTGTTCTAGGTGCGACGGTTTCGGGGTCGATTGAGGCACACGGCCTTGGATACGGGCGTATCTCAAGCCGTGTTCGGCCCAGGTGTTTTGGTTTTAAGTGCGAATCGTGGCCGTTCGTTTCCTTCTTTTAGGATCTGATGGTTCAGGGCTGTCTTGGCTGTGTTATGTCTGGGAATACTGTTTGGACACCCTCATTCTTCATCAAGTACTCTCTTTCTAAGTTCTAGAGAGAAGGGAGAGCAAGGAAGAAGGTGAAGTAGAGATCCGACTGCCGGAGAAGCTTCGGGGCCCCAAATTGCAAGCCAAGTCCAGATCCGCGGAGGCAAGTCCGTTGCGGTGGTTTTCATTCAGCTAAGTTTCCATGGATAGGAAGAGGGGTCGTAAGGTAACGACACTTCTCCTCTTGGTTAGGATGCATGTTTAGCATCTTTTCTTTCAAGCTTTTGGGCACCGAATCTCTCAAATGAGAGGGGTTTGGGTCGCCATGGCTCAAGAGGAACCTCCGGGTCGATTGAGTCCGTCCCTGGCATGTTTTTGCATTAGAGATCCGCTCTGTTAGTGGATTAGGTATTGTGGGTGAAGCCGTATTCGCGACCGTTAGTCCGACTCAGTGATGTTGCATACGAGCTTTAAGGATTTTGTAGAAATCCATTGCGGCAAGATTTCGTTTGTGATGTTTGTGTTTTCCCCCTTTTCTCGAGTTAGTATGTGTGGCCGGAACCGGACAAGGTTAGCTCAACAATGGCAGTAGATGGTTTCCTTGGTGGATAAGGTTAGCTCCGCATTGCCGGTAGATGGTTTCTTTGGTGCGCGGGGACGTTGCAGTACAAGCGAGGGATTAGGGTGGTAACATTTATGGATTGTGATGTGCTAAGGCGCGGCTTTATCTCCGTGGTCGGCTAGCTATCCCGTGACGTGCAAGTCATGTGCAGAGAGTGTCCCGGCAAGACTAGTCCCCTTCTGTGAGACTGACGAGAATGCCAAGCATGGGGCAAGCCCGGGCAATGAGGCCATGAGCGGGTGGGGTCTAGCAAGAGTTCTTAGAATCGGTCAGTGTGTTAGACAGAATGCTGATATGAGAAGTCAGAGCTTGCAGGCAAGCCCGGGTCTAAGACCATGAGCGGGCGGGGCCTTGGCAAGAGTTCCGTGTGGCGGCTTGTATGCCGTTAGGGGAATAGCAGGACCCTTTTTGTTTGAGCCTTAATGCCAATGGGGAAATTGGAAGTACCCAGATGTTTGGTGATGTGCTAGAAGCATATGGGATAGGGTGCCTTGGGTGAAGCCCGGGTTTTGTATACATGCTGCATAGTAGGCCCCTTTTTATTATATGCTTAACAATAGAAAACGTGCATGTTATGTGAGACATCCAAGCCTGTTCTTTTATTGCTTTACTTGTTTATGTATATGGTATACAAAGTGCTGACTTGCAGGTTGGAGGGGTACCCCAGGGTCCGCTAGGGGAGGCCGGGAGGAGATGTGTTTGTTACAAAGTTTGAGGTCAGCCTTTGCTGACCCAAGTTACAACCAATTTTTACAGGGCAAGGATCGCAAGTAGGAGCTAGCTCGGCGGACAATAAGGCCTAAGCTTCACGAAGTGTTTCAAGTTTTGTACTAGCTTTATTTTGGTGGCCTTGTATGCTTGACGCATTTGTTTTCCTGCTTGCATGCCTAGGTAGCCTAGGAGTGTTTATGCACATTATTATTGATGTTAACTTTTGGAGTTTGGACTCTCTTTTGTTGTAAGCCCATAAGGTTGTTTCGATACTCTTGCGCAACTTTGTGTTAGTGTCCGGATACCCCCGCTAGGGTACTGTTTTATATGGGAGTGTCGCATCCTTTCTTGCGGAAAGCTTTATTCGGAGAATTGGAGTTGAGTAGTTCTCGGCGGACGCAGAACTGAAGGTGCGCATGCCCAATGGGTCATCCATGACCACCGGGGAAAAAGGGCGCATTTGTTGGGAGCTAGGCAGAGTTGACTTTGTGTTGATAGCAGCAGTCCTACCGTTGGTTGAGTTTGATGTGATAGTGGGAATGGACTGGCTGGCAGAGCAGTGTGCCAGTATTGATTCCCTATCCAAGGTGGTGACCCTAAGAAGCGAAGGGCAGACAGAAGTAAAGTTTGAGGGCCTTAATAGAGTGGCCTGTTCCCTAATTTCGGCTATGTAGTTGGTACGAGCAGTTAACCAGGGTGGAGTAGGTCTTCTAGCATTATTGGAGGTTCCCCTTTCCAAGCTATCGCTTGGGGAAGTGCACGTAGTGACAGAGTTCACGGATGTGTTTCCGGATGAAATTCCTGGAGTGCCTCCTCGATGAGAGATCGATTTCACGATTGAGTTAGTACTAGAGGCTAGGCCGGTGTCACGTCCTCCGTTTAGGATGGCACCAAAGGAGTTGGCCGAACTCAAGGTACAGTTGCAGGAATTATTGGAGCAGGGGTATATTAGACCCAGTTCTTCACCGCGGAGCGTGCCTATGTTGTTTGTGAAGAATAAATACGGTAGTATGCGGCTGTGCATTGACTACCGAGAGTTGAATAAATTGACTATCAAGAATAAGTATCTGATTCCTCGTATTGATGACCTATTTGACCAGCTGGTGGGGTCAGTGGTGTATTCAAAGTTGGACTTGAAGTCGGGATACTATCAGTTGCGCATTCGAGATGAGGACATACCCAAGACATCGTTTGGTACGAGGTATGGTCACTTTGAGTTCTCGGTGATGTCGTTCGGGCTGACGAACGCACCATCCGTATTCATGGATTTGATGAATCGAGTATTTCAGGAATACTTGGACTCTTTTGTAGTTGTCTTTATTGACGACATTCTGGTTCACTCCAAATCGGAGGTGGAGCATGAGACTCACTTGAGAGTGGTCTTGCAAGTGTTGAGAGAGAACCGGATTTATGCAAAGTTCTCGAATTGCAAGTTCTGGCTAGAGAAGGTGGCATTTTTGGGCCACGTGATTAGTGGGGATGGGGTGGCGGTAGATCCAACAAAAGTGGAAGCCATCAGAGATTGGTCGATTTTGAGAACCATGGCGGAAGTCCGAAGTTTTCTTGGACTAGCCGGGTACTATAGAAGATTCGTAGAAAACTGTTCACGGATAGCTCTACCCCTCACGTCACTAACTCGTAAGGATCAGAAGTTTGTATGGACTCAGGAGTGCAGTCAGGCACTTGAGACACTGAAGTAAAGGCTGATGACGGATCCAATCCTAAGTCTACCGAAAGGGACCGAAGGATTTCAAATTTTCAGTGACGCATCTGGATGCGGTTTGGGTTGCGTATTGGTGCAACATGGCAGTATGATAGCCTATGGGTCTAGGCAGCTGAAGCCTCATGAGAGGAATTACCCCATCCATGACTTGGAGTTGGCGGCGGTAATTTTCGCGTTGAAATTGTGGCAGCACTACGTTTATGGTGCGAAGGTGGAGATCTTCACGGATCATAAAAGCCTGAAGTATCTTCTAGATCAGAAGGACTTGAATATGCGGCAGCGAAGGTTGGTTAAGATCCTTGGAGACTACAAGATGGCGATTCAGTATACGCCAGGCAAAGCAAATGTGGTGGCAGATGCCTTGAGTAGAAAATACTCGGGTCAATGGAATTGGATCAAAGCTCATGATGAGCGGTTGGTGCTGGACTGGGAGTCCCTCGGCTTAGAGTGCGTAGCAAGGGGCGAGTCTAGCATGGCTCACTTGAACTGGATTGAAATGCAGAATGATTTGTCTGAATGTATTCGGGAAGCGACTCGTTTGGATGTGGAGTTTCAACCATATGTGGTGCAAGCTCAAAAGGGTGAGAGCAGCGCCTTGGAGTTGATTGATGTGATTTTGAGGAAGGACGGAAGGATTTGTATACCGCAGTTCGGCAAGCTTCACGAGGAGTTGATATTTGAGGCTCACTTCACAAAGTACTCCATTCACCCGGGCAGTACAAAGATGTACTTGGATATGAAGAAATCCTTTTGGTGGCCTGGACTGAAGCGAGATGTAGCTTTGTACGTGAATCGATGCCAAACATGTGCCTTGGTGAAGGCCGAGTGTCAGAAGCCGGGAGGGTTCCTGAAGCCTCTTCCTATCCCCGAGTGGAAATTCGATGACATCTTCATGGACTTTGTGCATGGGTTACCTAGATCGCAGCAGGGTAACGACGCAATTTGGGTGATTATGGATCACTTAACCAAAGTGGCTCACTTCATCCCAAATCGGAAGGAAGACAGCATGGAGAAGCTGGTAGAGTTGTATGTTCGCAACATTGTGTGACTATATGGGATGCCTAAAAGTATAGTTAGTGATCACGATGGTTGTTTCACGTACAAGGACTGGAGGTTGGTTCAAAAGAGTTTGAGCACGAAGCTAAAGTTCAGTACGACTTTCCATCCTTAAACTGACGGGCAAACCGAAAGAATGAATCATACTATGGAGGATATGTTGAGGATTTGTATTCTTGATTTCGGCAATAAATGGGAGGATCACCTCTTCATGGTGGAGTTTGCTTATAACAACAGTTATCAAGCAAGTATAAAAATGGCGCCATACGAAGCTTTGTATGGGAGGCGTTGTCGAACACCGATATCTTGGACAGAGGTGAGAGAAACCAAACTTTTGGGAAAATAAGTGGTAGCTGATGCATGTGAGTTGGTGCGAACCATTCAAGAGCGCATGAAGGTGGCTCAAGATCTACAAGCAAAATATTTTAATGCTCGCCATAGGAAGCTGGAGTTAGCGGTAGGCGATTGGGCTATTTAAAGATCAAGCCATTCAAATGCGTTTCACGGATTCGCCGACTCAAGAAGTTGAGTCCGAGGTTTTTTGTACCTTTCGAGGTTGTAGAACGGGTGGGAGAAGCGACGTACCGGTTGACGTTGTCCGCAGAGCTGAGTGGATTATACAACGTCTTCCATATCTCCATCTTGAGGAAAGCCTTGGTAGAGGCTAGTGTGGTGATCGAATCAGCATCGGTGCCGATAGAGGAAGAATTGAGGACGAGAGTTCGTCTAGTTGCTATAGAGGATTCAAAAATTCGGCAGTTGCGGAACAAGGAAGTCAAACTCATAAAAATCTGATGGGACAACTGCGGTCGTGAGGAGCTCTCGCGGGAGCGAGAACAGACCATGCTGGTGGAATATCCAGAGCTATTCCGGTAAGGTATCATCTAAGTTTTGTGTACCCCTTTTTTCTTTCTATAATTTCGGGACGAAATTCTTTTAATGGGGAGAGAGTTGTAATGCCCCAAAATTCGAAAGAGGGACGAATAACGTCGAGAGCCAAGTTTGGGTCTTGGCAGGGTCACACGGCCTGGGACACGGGTGTGTCCATGGACGTGTCGTGCTCGGGTACGATGGAGAACTCGGGTGGTCGACAAACTGCGCTCGACGAAGTGTCGAGACAGTGAACATGGCCTGGGATACGGGAGTGTCCAAGGCCGTATCATGCGCGTGTTCAACGAATTTTCCGCAAAGTAGACAAAAAGGCAGTCGACGATCGTCGAGACTTCGAACACGGCCTGAGATACGAGCTTGTCCCAGGCCGTGTCTTGCGTGGGTTATAAGCCGGGCCGTGTAGGGGGATTAAACACATCCTGGATCCAAGGCGTGATAGGCCTAACACGGGCATGTCCAGTGCCCATGTCCTGTTCTGGGTGCGATGGTTTCGGCGTCGATTGAGGCACACGACCTTGGACATGGGTGTGTCGCAAGTCGTGTTCGGCATAGGTGTTTTGGTTTTAAGTGTGAATCGTTGACGTTCGTTTCCTTCTTTTAGGATATGATGGTTCAGGGCTGTCCTGACTGTGTTATGTCCAGAAATAGGGTTTGGAAACCCTCATTCTTCATCAAGTACTCGCTTTCTAAGTTCTAGAGAGAAGGGAGAGCAAGGAAGAAGGTGAAGGAGAGATCCAACTGCCGGAGAAGCTTCTGGGCCCCAAATCGCGAGCCTATTCCAGATCCGCGGAGGCAAGTCCGTTGCGGTGGTTTTCATCCATCTAAGTTTCCATGGCTAGGAAGAGGGGTCGTACGGTAACGACACTTCTCATCTTGTTTAGGATGTGTGTTTAGATCTTTTCTTTCAAGCTTTTGGGCACCGCATCTCTCAAATGAGAGGGGTTTGGGTTGTCATGGTTCAAGAGGAACCTCCGGGTCGATTGAGTCCGTCCCCGACATGTTTTTGCATTAGATATCCGCTCTGTTAGTGGATTAGGCATTGTGGGTGAAGCCGTAGTCGCGACCGTTAGTCCGACTCGGTGATGTTGCATATGAGCTTTAAGGATTTTATAGAAATCCATTACGGAAAGATGTCGTTTGTGATGTTTGTGTTTTCCCCATTTTCTCGAGTGAGTACGTGTGGCCGGAACCGGACAAGGTTAGCTCCACAATGACGGTAGATGGTTTCCTTAGTGGATAAGGTTAGCTCTGCATTGGCGGTATATGGTTTCCTTGGTGCACGTGGACGTTGCAGTACAAGCGAGGGATTATGGTGGTAATGTTTATGGATTGTGATGTGCTAAGGCGCGGCTTTGTCTCCGTGTTCGGCTGGCTATCCCGTGACGTACAAGTCATGTGGGGAGAGTGTCCCGGCGAGACTAGTCCCCTTCTGTTAGACTGACGAGAACACCAAGCGCGGGGCAAGCTCGGGTAATGAGGCCATGAGCAGGTGGTGTCTAGCAAGGGTTCTTAGAATAAGTCAGTGTGTTAGACGGAATCCTGACATGAGAAGTCAGAGCTTGCAGGCAAGCCCGGGTCTAAGACCATGAGCGGGAGGGGCCTTGTCAAGAGTTCCGTGTGGCGGCTTGTATGCTGTTAGAGGAATTGTAGTACCCTTTTTGTTTGAGGCTTAATGCCAATGGAGAAATTGGAAGTAGCCAGATGTTTGATGATGTGCTAGAAGCATACGCGATAGGGTGCCTTGGGTGAAGCCCGGGTTTTGCATATATGCTGCATAGTAGGCCACTTTTTGTTATATGCTCAACAATAGAAAATGTGCATGTTGTGTGATACATCCAAGCCTGTTCTTTTAGTGCTTTACTTGTTTATGTATGTTGTATACGAAGTGCTAACTTGCAGGTTGGAGGGGTACCCCGGGGTCCGTTAGGGGCGGCCGGGAGGAGATGTGTTTATTAAATAGTTTGAGGTCAGCCTTTGCTGAACCACGTTACAACCAATTTTTACAGGGCAAGGATCGCTAGCAGGAGCTAGCTCGTCGGACAATAAGGCCTAAGCTTCACGAAGTGTTTTAAGGTTTGTACTAGCTTTATTTTGGTGGCCTTGTATGCTTGATGCGTTTGTTTTCCAGCTTACATGCTGAGGTATTCTAGGAGTGTTTATGCACATTGTTATTGATGTTAACTTTTGGAGTTTGGACTCTCTTTTTTTGTAAGGCCATAAGGCCGTTTCGATACACTTGTGTTTGTGGATAACTTCTAGTCTTGGTTGATGTTTCCGCTGTTGTTTGATTTTGAGTTTTGAGATTGGATAGTTATATCATCTTTTAATGGTAAAGCTGTGGCGTCTGTATGTTGTGGGGCCCCGGCCGGACCCATATTATACGAACCGACCTCTCAGGTTCCACCACCTGTACTTCTACCACCATATGGTATTCTTCTACCCCCACACGGTATCTCACCGAGCACAATGATCTAATGAACCAATCATTGGTTTAAATTAAACTTTGACGTGTTAATAATTCATCTTAATCAACTCAAATGCTAAGTAGTAACCAACATCTTTTGGCTCAACCTAATTGGGTAATTCCTCAAAATATTCCTAGACACAATGATCTAATGAAATGGGACAATTAGTTAACAAATTGGTGGAGACCAGTTCTGATCTGGTCGATAAAAATTCCGACGCCGACGCCGCGCCAATCCGGACCTCTATCGGCCCTGACTTTCATATTTGCTTATTTGTGTCTCTTTGACATTTTGTGTAATTTTGCAAAACATTTTATGTGTAATTATATATATATATATATATATATATATATATATATATATATATATATATATATATATATATATATATATATATATATATCTATTAAAAATTAAAACACATATATATATATATATATATATATATATCTGTGTGTGTTAAGTTGTCGGTTTAGCAAAGCTCCAGCCGGCCCTGCACAGTTCTCCCCTGGTCCTCTTTCTCGATTCTGGCTGCGCAAATAAAAATAGCTGCTCCTTTTCCTGGTTTAGGCGCGCATTAGGGCTCGACTTCAAGTGTTTTAAGTTTTGTACTAGCTTTATTTTGGTGGCCTTGTATGCTTGATGCGTTTGTTTTCCAGCTTACATGCTGAGGTATTCTAGGAGTGTTTATGCACATTGTTATTGATGTTAACTTTTGGAGTTTGGACTCTCTTTTTTTGTAAGGCCATAAGGCCGTTTCGATACACTTGTGTTTGTGGATAACTTCTAGTCTTGGTTGATGTTTTCGCTGTTGTTTGATTTTGAGTTTTGAGATTGGATAGTTATATCATCTTTTAATGGTAAAGCTGTGGCGTCTGTATGTTGTGGGGCCCCGGCCGGACCCATATTATACGAACCGACCTCTCAGGTTCCACCACCTGTACTGCTACCACCATGTGGTATTCTTCTACCCCCACACGGTATCTCACCGAGCACCGTGACAAATAATTCAGTGGGGCTACTGCCAGCGCTATCACTAACGTTGGGAGGTTGCTCACCGAGCGATACGCCGACACAGAAAGCATCCCACACTAACCGCGTGACCTCCCGGACTGAGCACACCTAGACTTGGTATAAATCAAGACCAAATCCACACCACCGGCCATACCTAGTGCGAACGCAGCACCAGCGGATACAAAATCTAGTCCACACAAACCGGCGAACTACGCGGTTACCACCAAACCGCACCAGAGAAAGGACAAGGCACAAGACCACGCCGATCTTCCGAGCTCCACACCAGTCCGCAACCTGGACTCAGCATACTCCGTGGATAAACATCCTATCCGCCCGGCTACCTCCAGGTAGCAAGCCAACAATAAAACCACTGGCTGATAAGGCTAATTGCCAGTCCTATCCGTAAAGACAGCACGATCAAAACACCCAGATCGGGACAATTGTCCGCGCAGACCGCCACAACTGTCCGCCAAGACCGCGCTGACAGTCCGCCCAGGCTGCCACTTTCACTTCAAAAATTTCAACATTGGTCGAGCCAATTAACTCATTGACAAATCTATTATGACCTGACAAACCAATTAACTCATTGTGATACCCAAATGATCATTATTAGTCCATTGAAGAACCTAATGTAAGTTCAGTTGTGCCAATTGACTCATTATGGCTTGGTAAAGTTTATTGCCTCATTGGTCAACTAGAATAGTCCTTGATGACATAATAGCCTTATTGACAAGCCACATAGATCGTATAGCCAAAATCAACTTTACAAAGAGCTATATCTCTTTGCTAGCTCAGCCAACTATTGCCAAACCAACGAGAGCTAGCTAAGCTACTGGACCACTATAAACCAATCATTGGTTTAAATTAAACTTTGACGTGTTAATAATTCATCTTAATCAACTCAAATGCTAAGTAGTAACCAACATCTTTTGGCTCAACCTAATTGGATAATTCCTCAAAAAATTCCTAGACACAATGATCTAATGAAATGGGACAATTAGTTAACAAATTGGTGGAGACCAGTTCTGATCTGGTCGATAAAAATTCCGACGCTGGCGCCGCGCCAATCCGGACCTCTATCGGCCCTGACTTTCATATTTGCTTATTTGTGTCTCTTTGACATTTTGTGTAATTTTGCAAAACATTTTATGTGTAATTATATATATATATATATTATCTATTAAAAATTAAAACACATATATATATATATATATATATATATATATATATATATATATATATATATATATCTGTGTGTGTTAAGTTGTCGGTTCAGCAAAGCTCCAGCCGGCCCTGCACAGTTCTCCCCTGGTCCTCTTTCTCGATTCTGGCTGCACAAATAAAAATAGCTGCTCCTTTTCCTGGTTTAGGCGCGCATTAGGGCTCGACTTCAAGTGTTCTAGCCACAAGTTTCTCCCTGATCCATCAGCACTGTAGGTGTTTCCTGATTTCGTCGCTGCACGCGACTAAAAGCCCGCGCGTCTCTTCCAACCACCATCCACGACTGCAGATCCAGCCACGACAACAGCTCCAACTGCCGCCAAAGCCATATCCTCCACCATTCTAGTGCTACCTCCATCGTGAAGAAATGGGTTTTATTATCTTCTTCCTGTTTTCCCTCGGCCTTGTATAAAAGGGATAGGATTTGCTAGTTTTTGGGTGATCGATGAAAATATGAAATTGAAGATAGATGTATGTGATTTATGTGTGAGGATTTCTGTGTGAATTCCCGTAGAATTTAGGCGTGTTTCAAGCTCTGTGTGAGCCCTGTGTAGGTTGTGGTTATTCAAGCTCTGTTCCTTTTTCTTACTCTTGTTTGCCTCGAGAAGATGATGAACAGTGTTTGGTTAGAATATGATTGTTGCTTGCATTTGTGATTTCCCGGAGTCTGTAGAGGTTCCTGATGTGGAAGGATTATTGATTGCTTGATGCCAGTGTTTTGATTCCATGAATGTTGAGATTGTTAATGTTACTGTCGATGATTCATGTTTCCGAAAGCAGTGAACATTGTTGAAGTTAAAGCTTCCTCCTTGTTACCCGTGAACAATGGAATTGAACATTTGGACAATGTTAAGAAAAGTGCCAATTGGGTTCTGTTTGCTTTCCAATTGATAGGAGAAATTGGCTTAATGTTTCTGTGTGAGTAGTGGAAAGAGATTGATTTTCTTCTTTGTTAGAGTAGCTAGAGATTTCGTGGAACACTTTGTTAGAGTAGTTATGGATTTCGTGGAGCCACTTGACTGTGAGAGGGAATGAATTTTAGGGTGTTAGTTTATGTCTTCCTTGCTTTATTGAGTGATTCCGTGGAACCATCTCGTGTGAAGGAGTGAATTAATTCCTTGGTGCCCGCATGCGATAACGGCCGACCTCGGACTAGAAGATCGGAGGTGACGAGGAGTTTCTCGTGTGATCTCCATCGACTTCGAATATGGAAGATGCTTCTTCTGTGGGTAATTGTTCTTTCTCTTCCTTTGTGTGTGCCTCGATAATTTCTCGTAGAAAATAGCCTCATTGCTGGGTTTTCGCCCGAGTTTCTTCAGCAAACGCTACGTCAAAAACTCCAAACGCAAACATATTTGGAGTTCACGATTTCCGTTTTGCTACGACAAGGGGAACAGAACGAAAGTTGCAAACTTCCTTCTCTGAATTTAAACTGAACCATTTTAAAGAAATTTTAATTTTAAAACAAAATATCGATTTTCTGACGTATAAAAAAATTAGTTGCCTCAATTTAGGTTCGTGCAAATTTCACTCAAAACTTTGCAAAAGTTAATTTAAATCATCGCATGCATTTAGGGTTCCTAGGGAAAAAACCGATGGGCGTGCAAACCCTATGCGTCGTCCTGCATCAATTTGGTATCAGAGGGAGGTTGTCAGAATCTTTCCAAATTTTGGGATCCGCTCTTCGTAGAATAGGAACTCGCATGTCATTTTAAATTATTTTCAAAAAAAAGATAATTTTTTTAACTGCATATTCATACATTACATTTGATGTTTTGTTCACCTGCATCGGCGTAGTGTTAGAATGCGTCGAGTTGAGCATGATCAACTGAGTCATAGGAATGAAGGGAATGAACCACCCCCGTGGATTCTACCATTCACTCACCAAATAGCCAAATTGAACCTGGCCATGCGAGAAGGATTTGAAACTTTAGTATTATGACGAATCGTTTAGAATGACCCCCTCGAGCGTCAATGTCGCCTCAAATTCGAGATGAGCATTCAGTCTGTGCATGTTATGATGTTCCACATCACTACGTGGAAAGGACTACTTTTAGGAGAAATCCACTATATGAGGATCACTACATTTACACTCACTCTTATAGTACAACGTCACGGTGATCTTTGCGATACTTTGATGATTATACTAGAGCACCGTATACCACTTCTAGAGATCGTGTTGACCCACCAACACATTCTCGTTATATTAGAGACGATCAGTACGATGACTATCGCCGTTATTATCCTCATACTCGAATGGATCATATTGGCCCTTCGACACCATATCATGAGGATAGTGGTCGATATCACTCTAGTTATCAATACTACACGTCTCCTTTATATGAGGAATATGAGACTGCATATGTGCGACCACCATCACACATTCGTAGGACTCATGATTATCCACGAGCATGACATGATTATGATATGGACGATCATCACGACTACACTCACGAATCTTATAGAGGTCACTATCGTCAAGAGTACATCACACCGAGTGATCCTCCTAGTGTTCCGATGATGAACATGATGATAGATATTAAGGGTCAACAAGAGCATTCCACTGCCCACATCAGGGAGTCATCACCCATTCTATCTGAGGTTCTAATACAAGATGTGTGGAGTCAACCCCCATGTGAGTCTGCTCCAATTAGTGAACTCGCCTTTGATTCGATATCTACTACCTCTCTTTTGAGTGTAGATTCCTTACACACTTCACCTAGTGGCGCACCGAGTCACATCACTACACCCGATATCACATCGAGTCCCATCACTACACCTGATGTTGCACCGAGTGACATTACGTTAGAGAGCCGAGAGCTTTGTAGTGATCTCGGGGTAGTCACTTCTACCTTTTTCGGGAGTACAACAACGTCTGATGAGTTGCTTCCGGAGGACCATCACTTGATTGATGGGTCATTTGATGACCCTCCTATTGAGCCTCCAGATGAGCCACCTCGTCCTTATATGGATGAGCTTTATCTGGATAGTACACCTGCATATTTTAAGACATGGATATCTGCTTCATTGTCTCATATGATGTCGATAGTGCTTGGGTATAATCGTGTAGTGACTCACACTCTAGTTGAGTTATGGTGCATACCACCTGTTGATCATCGTCTTCACAACAAGTTTTCATATGTCCCACACAGTGATCCTCCTGATGCCTCACTTTCCCTTAGCATATTTATTACGATTGTCACACTTCGTTCACATTTATCTGAGAGCACTCCATATGTTGTTGGAGCCTAATTTGCATGTGTCGCATTTGCGATGAATTTTACTATACCCCTCCTGGTGAACCCCCAGATGAAAAACTTGTGGGTTCACCACACATTTGGGATGTTTTCATCTTTAGTGACACAGTCGAGTTTGAGGGTGCACTCATTGATTTGTGGATGTTATATCTTGTCACCCGCACGTTCAGAGACAGTCTGCACACTATGTTGACACATCTGATCACCGATGTCTCTGATTTACACTTGAGTGTTCATCGCCCCCGCGATGAGTTCTTTTATGATCCACCCTCTGAGCCTCCTGATCATGTGCCTCTTTCAGGAGTTTCTTTTAGTATCTGAAACCATTGGTTTGTGGCGTTAGTCGAATTAGTAGTTCATTTATTGCATTTGCATGATTTGCATAAAATCTTTTTGAGCGGAAAATTGCACAGTACTTTTGATTTTTTATGCAACTCAAATTAAAAAGCATAAACGAGCTACTAGTTTTAAATGGATGACTTGGTTATGTTTTACCTAGATCCGGAACGGTTACCTTCTGGTACCGTAAAGAAGATAGCTACTATAGAACTGGACCCTTTCAGGTAGTAAATCGGATTGGGCAAAATGCGTATGAACTTGAGATTCCTTCCGTTTGGGGAGCAATTCCTGTTTTTAACATAGCCAATCTGACTTAATTCGATGATTACTCGCATGAGTATTTAGAATTTTCATTGCCTTCTCCTACATTTGTTTCTTCTGGGTTGGTGAGTGAGAGTGAGGTGCCACATTCAAGACATACCGACGTTCATTCTGCTACTGACACTTCCATCGTAGTGCCTTCTGTTTTCACTCCCAGTTTCAGGTTGAGCATGGACATCAGGAGATTATTCTATTTCAGTTCTAAAGATATTTGGTTCATTGGCATGGATGTTGATTTCTTCCGCACTACCGCTCGGTGCACTCACCAGAGATGAGTGATTTCGAGAGAGGGAGAGTTGGAGGAGACCAGTTCTGATCAGGTCGATAAAAATCCCGATGTCGGCGCCGCGACAATCCGTACCTCTATCGGCCCTGAGTTTCGTATTTGCTTATTTGTGTCTCTTTGACATTTGGGTAATTTTGCAAAAAACTTTTATGTGTGTAATTATATATATATATATATATATATATATATATATATATATATATATATATATATATATATATATATATATATATATATATATAATATATATATATATATATATATATGCTAGAAAATTAAAACACATATATATTATAAAAAATATATATATATATATATGTGTGTGTGTGTGTGTGTGTTAAGTTGTCGGTTCAGCAAAGCTCCAGCCAACCCTGCACAGTTCTTCCCTGGTCCTCTTTCTCGATTCTGGCTGGCCAGATAAAACCTGCTGCTCCTATTCTCGATTCGGGTGTGCATTAGGGCTCGACTTCAAGGGTTCCAGCCGCAAGTTTCTCCCCGATCCATCAGGGCCATAGGTGTTTCCTGATTTCGTCGCTTCACGCGACTAAAGGCCCGCATGTCTCTTCCAATCGCCACCCACGATCGCATATCCAGCAACGACAACATCTCCAACCGCCGCCAAAGCCATGTCCTCCACCATTCCAGCGCTACCTCCATCGTGAAGAATTTGGTTTTATTTTCTTCTTCCTGTTTTCCCTCGGCCCTGTATAAAAGGGATAGGATCTGGTAGTTTTTTTGGGTGATTGATGAAAATATGAAATTGAAGATTGATGTATGCGATTTCTATGTGAGGATTTCTGTGTGAATTCCTGTAGAATTTAGGCGTATTTCAAGATCTGTGTGAGCCCTGTGTAGGTTGTGGTTAGTCATGCTCTGTTCCTTTTTCTTACTCTTGTTTGGCTCGAGAAGATGATGAACAGTGTTTGGTTAGAATAGGATAGTTGCTTGCATTTGTTATTTTCGGAGTCTGTAGAGGTTGCTGATGTGGAAGGATTATTGATTGCTTGATGCTAGTGTTTTGATTCCGTGAATGTTGAGATTGTTAATGTTACTGTTGATGATTCTTATTTTCGAAAGCAGTGAACATTGTTGAAGTTAAAGCATGCTCCTTGTTACCCGTGAACAATGAAATTGAACATTTGGATAATGTTAAGCAAGTGACTGTTGGGTGTTGTTTGCTTTCCAATTGATAGGAAAAATTGGCTTAATGCTTCCGTGTGAGCAGTGGAAAGAGATTGAATTTCTTCTTTGTTAGAGTAGCTAAAGATTTCGTGGAATCTCTTTGTTAGAGTAGTTAGGGATTTCGTGGAGCCACTTGACTATGAGAGCGAATGAATTTTAGGGTGTTAGTTTGTGGCTTCCTTGCTTTGTTGAGTGATTCCGTGGAACCATCTCGTGTGAGGGAGTGAATTAATTCCTTTGTGCCCGTGTGCGGTAATGGCTGACCTCAGAGTGGAAGAACGGAGGTGACAAGAAGTTTCTCGCGTGATCGCCATTGACTTCGAATACGGAAGGCGTCTC
This sequence comes from Platanthera guangdongensis, assembly GCA_039583875.1. Classification (NCBI taxonomy): domain Eukaryota; kingdom Viridiplantae; phylum Streptophyta; class Magnoliopsida; order Asparagales; family Orchidaceae; genus Platanthera; species Platanthera guangdongensis. The sequence goes on along the minus strand of CM077148.1, from coordinate 57,302,544 downwards.
TTCCGTGGGTAATTGTTTTATCTCTTCCTTTGTGCGTGCCTCGATAATTTCTCGTTGGAAATAGCCTCATTGCTGGGTTTTCGCCAAATTTTCGTCAGCGAACGCTACGTTGAAAACTCCAAGCGCAAACATATTTGGAGTTCACGATTTCCGTTTTGCTACGACAAGCGGAACAGAATGAAAGTTGCAAACTTCCTTCCCCAGATTTAAACAGAACCATTTTAAAAAAATTTTAATTTTAAAACAAAATAGCGATTTTGTGCCGTATAAAAAAATTAGTTGCCTCATTTTAAGTTCGATCAAATTTCGCTCTAATTTTTGCAAAAAATAATTTAAATCATAGCATGCATTTAGGGTTCCTAGAGAAAAAAACCGACAGGCTCGCAAATCCTACGCGTCATCCTGCATCACAAATCCAATAAATCTCCAAGATTACGTCAAACCATGCCAGCATAGCAGAAATTCCATAAATTTCCTCAAAAAGGTATGATGAGCATAAGGCTCTGTTTGGCGCGGCGTTTTTCAAGCGGTAGCACTGCAGCCAACCGTTTTTTATTTTAAAAAAATTTAATATTAAAAAATTATAATATTAAAATAATTAATATATTATAAGTTATTATATAAATATTAATATATTATAAGTTATTATATTATAAGTTATTATATTAAATTAATATTAAATTATATTATAAATTATATTACAATTTATAGGTTATTAAATTAATATAATTATATAAGTTATATATTATTAATGAATATAATATTATTTATATAATATTTATAAAATAAAATTATTAACAGCACTGCAAACGGTGTTCTTCAAAACAGATTCGCAGAATCTCTCACCACTCTGCAAAACAGCTGATTATTGCACCATTGCTTCTCCAGTCGCTGCAGCCGCGCCAAACAGAGCCTAAGCCTTGAAGTTAGACTGCGGCAGATTCCAACAAATTAACCCGTTCTTTATCAAGTCCCCTCTAACCTTTGGAAAACAGGCCAAACGAGTCCTTGACTCCATCTAAACTGAACCAATACCAAATAACCCAACTAGGGAACCAGTTCTTCCTCATGTGAACCATGCCAAAACTCCTGGAGTAAAGAAAATTTTCTACATATGCTTTGCCAATAGTTCGCTTAAAGAGCACATGATTATTCTCAATTTGAGCTCGAATTTGTTCATGAAACTCCATCTTATTGGCCATCTCCTCTGCCTCAAAATAGATCTTATTTAATTCAAGATGAGGAATAAAATCAATTGGAGTTATACGATTAAACCCGCACACAACATCAAGGGAAGTGCAGCTCAAAGTACAGTGAGAACTGGGATTATAGATGTATATTGCTCATCTCACTTCAAATTCTTCAGTAACTAGGGCTCCATTTGGAGGGACTTATTTTTATCGGTCAAGCGGTTATGACCACATGAATCAGACTTTAATTATGGTCTAATTCATCCGGTCATAACCGATTGACCGGTGAAAAAAGTGCCCCCAAACTGCGACTGGAACTTTGAGGGATGACAGACTCACGTTGACTACCACAATTTGACCATATGTCTGACAATGGCAAGTAGTACTAACAAAAATTCAATCCCAAACTTCCTCCAAAGAATGATATAAAATAACTCGTGAATTTCTCATCTTTAATAGGCATTTACTCTGTTGAAAATAGTGAAATGAAAGTAGGTGATTGGGAGACCAGGGTGAACTGGGCGACATGTCCGCGCGGACTATGCGGACAGTGTAACCACCCGGCCCTTTAGATCAAGGGTTGCAGGCCTACCCGCAGCTCGGGTTTGAATCTCTTACTCTGAATCACTGGATCGAAAGCTTATCAGCAAGTATTGCGATGATAGTGGCGGCGGCTCTCGATTTAGAAAGTAAATTTCCGATTCAAAATTCTTAGAATTTCTTCTGAAGGCTTCTTCTAGGGTTGGTCGATTATGATAAAACCTTTTATAGGACTTGTTTAATGGTCATAATCATAATAAATGATATCCACGTAGACTAATCACGTGTTAATTATATTTGAAAATCCGTCTGACTGGACTTAAGAAAATTTTCCAAAACAGTACAGTAGTTCTCAAGAAGAAGAATTGTACTCGAGAAAAATAGATTCTATTCTCGAGAAAAATAACTTTTGTTCTCGAGAACAATGATGAAGGTCTCGAGAAAAAGACTTAGAAAAAATGTGGAGGTGGAAATCAGCACTCTCGAGAATAAAAGAAGTACTCGAGGAAAATAGATTTTATTTCTCGAGAAGGAATAATCTGGTACTCGAGAACAAATAAGTGTTCTCGAGAACATATATCTGGCTCTCGAAAAAAAATCTAGGTCTCGAGAAAAATCTTCTGCATCTCGAGAAATAAGCAAAGTCTTCTCAAGAATAAACTTAGTCTTCTCGAGAAAAAGACTTAGAAAAATTCTGTCAGGAAATAAGTAACTCGAGAAGAAGTATCATGAAGTACTCGAGTACATAAGGCCTTCTCGAGAATAGCATCAAGCTTTCTCTAGAACTTTTTCTCCAACTCGAAAACATGACAAGTTGTTGGATCTATAGTTGGATTTGGGATAGGTTCTCTAACTAGGATGTCTGACCCACAATGTATAGCTAGGGTCATGTGTTTTGAGTCTTAGAGTTTAGGCTAAGTTTTTAGGGTCAACCATACATGGACCAGCCAGCAGAAGACCTTAGATTAACTCAAGGCTTAGAAGAAATCAAATTTAGTATATAAGTTTGACGTTCGTCGAACTCAGCTCAACGATCGTCGATCGCTGATCGACGAACTCAAAGTAAATTCTCTGAGTTGAGCTCGATGATATTCGAGCTCAGGTCGACGAAGTCTAGATTTCAACTTCAACACATTCTTTTCATATTACTTTCGCTAAACTTAGCTCAACGAAGATAGATTATCAGCTCGACGAACTTGGAGCGTAGAATTGGCACGTTATTCACGAAATGTAGTTCGTTGTGCTCAGGTCAATGAACTTGGATCTCAGGTCGGCGAACATGTTTTCTCAGGTCGACGAACAGGATTTCTCAGCTCGACGAACTTGGATCTCAGGTCGACGAAATCGATTCTATGGTAAACGATTTTTGTTGTAGTTCCAGACTTAGAGTTCTCCACATTTTCTGTCCTTTACTCCATATTATTTAGCAATATTTTTCTGAGTAATTAATGCGCATATTATCTGAATATAGCCATTATTGGCAGCATTAATTATGGTTTTCATCGGGATAATTACTTGCTTAATTAAATGGGACAGTTGGGAAAACTCATTAAATAAAATATTCTCCAACCGATTTTCATTCTCCAGGCAGTCAGCAATTAATGCAGATAATTCAAAATTCAAAGGAGTATTTTCAGCAGAGAGTATAAAAAGAGATTTTTCTCTTTTCAGAAACAGGAAGTAATAGAGATAACCAGAGAATACAGACATGGCAATCACAAAATTCTCTGTGCAGAAAACACTTTGTTTTCACCTTGATCTTTCTGAAGAAGAAGAAGAAGAACAAACACAAAATCAAGAGCCTTCTTCAACTTCAACTCCGGGAGCTTTCAAGGACAACAATCACTATTAGTCAGAAGTTCCTGGATTACTTCAAGTCAAGGCAGAATACCTACACCCTGTGCAAGCCTTCAAGTGATCTCTGAAGAAGCCTTGACAACAACAATTCACTTGTCTTCTCTATTTAATAGAGAAAGAGAAGACACCATCAAATCTCTCTCCCCCTCCTATATAAAGGGTTTATTAACTCCCTTCAAAAGTTTAGTTTTGTTTTTGGGCACCTGATCAAAAGCTATAAGTTGGCAGTCACCTGATCAAAAACCTTCTAGTGGATTCCTACCAGGGTGGTAGAAGAGTGGATCTACCCAGGTTGGAGAACCACTATAAAATTTCTTGTGTTGTCTGATTGCCCTTATTCTTGTTGTTCTTGATGTGGCTGTGATGGACTAGGTTGATGTGTTGTGGTAGATTAGATTAATTTAGATTGTTTTTTACTTTTTGTTACTATTGCTATCACATACTCTTCACTCTGATAAAAATCTTAAACAGCCACAAAAGTTTTAATATACTCTATTAACCACCCCCACCCCCACCCCCTCGCCCCCCCCCCCCCCCCCCCCCCCCCCCCGTCTAGAGTAATCAGATCTAACCCCTATCTATCTTTCAATTGGTATCAGTGCAAGGTTCCTTTGGTTCTACAAGCTAACACTTGAACCAAAAGATCCTTTTTTAGATTTGATCTTCAGTTTTGATTATTTCACAACATGGCACAGAACAAAGACTATGCAAGCACCAGAACTCCAGTCTGCAACTTGAATAAATTTGCAATCTAGAAGGAAAGAATTTGGTTGTATATGAATTCTATTGATGAGGAAATATATAATTCTATTTTGACAGGTCCTCCTCAACCAACAGCTGCTACTACATCTACTTCAACTTCAAGCACACATGTTGTTCCACCACCTGAGTGGATAGATGCTCAGAAAAAGTCAAAGATTGCTGATGCAAAGGCCATGAATATATTAGCTCAGACTATGTCAGATGATATATTTCAGAAAGTGGTTGAATGCACATATGCAAAAGCCATATGGGACTCACTCAACCAGATGGTTGCTGGTTCAGTTGATGAGAGAAAGGACAAGAGATCAACACTTATATCTCATTATGAAAATTTCAAGAAAGATGAAGCTGAGTCTGTTAGTGAAATGTATAATAGATTAAGTTCAATAATCAGTTAGCTGAAGTCCTTGGACAAAGACATCTCTCTCACTGAGGTCAATGACAAGATCCTCATGTGCTTCCCAAGCTCATAGGATTCCAGGATATGGCCAATTAAGGAGGCCAAAAGCTTGAATGAGATTTCCACAGAATCTCTTCTGGGCAAGCTCAAATATTATGAGCAGTTGATCAAGTCCAAGGAGGCTGCAGAACAGAAGACTCCTACAGCATCAAGAAAGGAGCAGAACATAGCTTTTAAAGATGCAGAAGAAACAGAAACTCCAACTGCAGATGAAGAACTCCTGAGTCTCTTAGCCAAGAGATTCTACAAAATGGCAAGGAAGGACTTCAGGAGAAAGTCATCCAGGCATGATGACTAGCCCAGGTATGACAAAACACCCACTAAGGAAATTGTATGTGTTGGGTGCAGGAAACTAGTACACTTCATTTCTGAATGTCCTGAAAATCAAAAAAAGAGAAAAGGAGAGAAAAAGACTCCAAGAAGCATCACTATAGCAAGCCTTCATCCAAAAGCACAAAATAAAAGAAAAGCGCTTTGTAGATGAAACCTGGAGTGACACTGAAGAAGAATCTTCATCATCTAGCTCCAGTGAAGATGGAGAAGAAGCAAAGGCAAGGGAAGTTTCCCTCATGGCTATCAATGCCTCTTGCAGCCCATCAGATGCTGAGGAACAAATAGAAGAGTCAGACAATGAAGAATCTGAATCAGAAGTAGATCAGGTACTATCTTCCTTTGATTACAATTATGATAGTTTTAAAACTAAATTTAAATCCATGTGTATAGATTTAATAAATTCTGAAAAAGAGATTAAAACACTTAGGGAAAAATTATCTGAACATGAAAACCATGTTTCTGAAAACATTAAATTAAAAGATGAACTAACTTTAACTCAAGAATAAATAATATCATTAAAATCTGAATTAGCTGAGACATCAAGTTGATAGAAATCACAAGCACAGTTAATATCAGGCTTAATGGCAAGCTGGGCTTAGGTACATCATCAAGCCAACCCCCACTAATTCAGAAAAATATTTTGACAACACCAATTAAGTTTGTTTCTGAAAAAGGAAAAGAGAAAATAGATAATGATAAAAATGTTAAACCAACTGAATTAAAACCAAAGAATAAGAAAAGGAAACAGAATAAGAAAAACTCTAACTACAACAATGTTCAACAGATTTCGTCAAACTTTGATTGACAAAATGTGTACAGTTCGTCGAACTCTAGTCGACGAACTCCGAACACAGATTTCTATTATAATAATTCATTGAACTACGGTCGACGAAACCAGTATGGTTCGCCGACCCGAGATCGACGATTTTGGGGCCCAGAGAATGACTACTTTCATTCTCTGAGTGGAGTTTGACGAACTCATCCCCATTCGTCGAACTCAGATCGACGAACTCACTTGAATTCGTCGAACGCAGTTCAGTATAATAGAAATTTTAATTTTCCTAAAACTCATAATCAACCTAGATCTTCCTATAATCAATTTAACCAATGGATTATACCACCTATAAGATATCACCCTTTAGGTTATAAATGCCAACCAGAGTATTCTTACATTTCTAGTTTTAGTTATGTGAAGAAAGAAGGAGCCAGGGTAACCTGGGTGAAGAATAGCTAATCTGTTCTCTTGCAGGTGAATGACTATCCTACAACAAAGCAATAGTGGTATCTGGATAGTGGCTGTTCTAAACACATGACTGGAAATAAAGACAACCTAATCAACTTCAAATCAAAGTTAGGACCAAAAGTAATATTTGGTGACTCTAATTGTGCCCAGACTGAAGGTTATGGAAAGGTCAAGATTGAAGCTGTCACCTTCAAGAAGGTAGCTTATGTAAATGGACTGAAGCATAACCTCATCTCCTTAAGTCAATTATATGATGAAAGGTTTCAGGTATCATTCAATAAAACTTCTTGTATTATTACTTGTTTAGATAACCATATAGTTTTGACTGGAACTAGAGTAGGAAATATTTACATAGTTAATTTCCAGTCAGCTAAATCTGAAATTTGTTTGTTCAATCAAACTAGTAACAATAATGACATTTGACATAGGAGATTAGGTAATGTAAATTTGAAAAACATTGTCAAACTATCTAGGGACAACCTTGTTAGAGGATTGCCTTTTTGCCCCTATAAGAAGGAAAGCATTTTCAAGGCTTGTCAATTAGGCAAGCAAACTAAAAGTAGTTTTAAATCATTAAATAAAAGTGACTCACCTAGAATATTGTACTTACTACATATGGACATTTTTGGCTCTATTGCAGTACAAAGTCTAGGAGGGAAATCGTATACTTTAGTGATTGTAGATGACTTCTTTAGATTCATTTGGGTATTCTTTCTGAGATCTAAGTCTGATAACTTCAAGGTTCTTACAGATTTTCTCAAGAACATACAGATTGAGTACTCTACTCCAGTTACATTGATCAGAAGTGAGCATGGTACTGAGTTTGAGTCTCTTCTTATGCAAGAGTTCTGTGAAAAGGAAGGTATCATGCACTTCTTCTCAGCTCCTAGAACACCTCAACAAAATGCGGTTGTTGAAAGGAAGAATAGAACCTTAATTGAAACTGCAGGCACATTACTGACAGATGCTCATTTGCCCTTATCCTTTTGGGCAGAGGCTGTGAGCACAGTAAATTATGTACTGAATAGAAGTCTTATACACAAGTTTAAGAATAAGACTCCTTATGAGCTACTTAAAGGGAAGAAACCTAAAGTAGACTATTTTAAAATGTTTGGTTGCTTATGTTACATTCACAATAATAATAAGAAACACATTAGAAAATTTGAAACCAAGACTGAAATGAGAATTTTTCTTGGATATTCCCAAGTAAGCAAGGCTTTTAGGGTCTTTAATAAATCTACCATGAAAATTGAAGAATATGTACATATTTCATTTGATGAAACTAACTTGTTTTACAAGGAGAAAGAAATTTCTAACAGTAACTCTTTGCAGGAACCATATTTGTGTGAGAAGCTGAATGATTTAACCCTCACCAATGAGGCTGCTAGCCATCCTTCTCCACAAATTGCTGAAGACAATGAAGCTGAAGACAGTGAATATGAAGACATTGAAAACAGTGAAGAACCTCCAATAGCTATGATAATTCCACAAGAGGAATTTATTCCCTAAGCTGTTGCACAACCAAATCCTCCTACTGAATTTGTCATACTTAGAGATCACCCTGTATCTCAAGTGATTGGAGACATTTCAGTTGGTGTGCAGACTAGGCATTAACTCAACCAAGACATGATGCATGCCTGCTTAATATTTCAAATTGAGCCTCAATCCATTAAATATGCAGAGCAAGACCCCCACTGGATTATTGCAATGCAAGAGGAGCTCAACCAATTTGAGAGATGTAGAGTTTGGGATTTAGTTCCAAGACCAAAAGACTACCCAATCATTGGAACTAAATGGTTATTTAGGAACAAGCTTGATGCCCAAGGTGTTATCATAAGGAACAAGGCAAGGCTGGTTGCTTAAGGCTATAAGCAAGAGGAAGGAATTAATTATGACCAGACTTTTGCACCTGTTGCAAGTCTGGAAGCAATTGAGATCTTCCTTGCATATGCTGCCTACAAAATGTTCAAAGTGTATCAAATGAATTTTATTCTCTTACTCTGTAACATATAATCTTTTAAACTATTGGATGTCTATGTTTATGGAACGAAATCTTATTCTCATTGACATAAGATTTTTTCAGGATCAAACTCATGCCAAGTAAGACATGAAAAAAAAAAGGAAAACTTGTTTTAATAAAAAAAATTTGAGAGCAACCTTTATAAATTGAACGTTCCTATATTTCAAAAAAAACTTGGAGTAAAAATAATTTGAAATCTAAGGTTGTATTTTCTAACAAAATAAATGTGCAACTATTTAGATAAGTTAGAAATGGTGCTGAAAATAAGTCCCTTATCTAAATAAAAAAACATACAAAATTCTTTAAAACTTAACCCCAGATATCTAAATCTATCGATCTCCAATTAAAAAACGAATAGTAAAAAAGAATTAATAAAATTCGCTTATAAATAAACTCACAACAAAAGTTTTGGAGAGTGAAAAGGGGTTAAGAATGAGACATTCGATTATTTGTTTCATAATATACAAAATTTATGTTGATTTTTTAAGTTTTCATCATTTTTTTGTGTTTTTGATTATGATTATTTTTTGAATTTTATCTTTTTTTTGTATTTTTTTGATTATTATCTTTTTTGAATTTTTAGGGTTTTTTTTTTTTGGTTTTTCTAAAGTTTTTTGATTTTTTTTTGTTTTTATCAAATTATCTACAAGAAAAGGGAGAGAAAGAAGTGTTATTTACAAAGAAGAGAGCGGGGAAAGAAAAAGATTTTTTTTACAAAATGATTTACAAAGTAAAAAAATTTGAATTTTTGTTTTATAATGTTTTTGAAATTTTTGTTTTCTGATTTTTTTGGGTTTTTGATTATAAAAACAAGAAAAAAAATTTTGAGTTTTAATTTTTTTCATTTTTTGTAAGTTTTTTATTGGTGCAGAATATAAAAGTGCAAAATAAGAAAACACCCTCATACTTAAATCCAACATTGTCCCTAATATTGCAATGTAAGTATGCGGAACGATAAAAAATAAAATGAAGTATGTACAAAAATGAAGAGGAAAGGTAGGAACTTCCCTTAAACGTAGTCAGGGAGATCCATTTGGAACACTGCATTATTAAGAGCAAAGAAAAGCAAAAAACGATTTGTTATATGGAATTTATTTGGTGGCACGAGATTTTTATTTGTAGTATGACCCTTATTAATAAATTGATTAACTCGACTTGGACATAAGGGCTCGGGTGGTATGGGTTGCAAGTGTTGGTGACTCGTAAGAAGCTAACGTCTTAGCTATATGAGCATGACAGAAATGCGTTCCCCTAGCCTCTAAAATAACGTGAGCCGTGTCGAAGAGAGAAAATAAATATATAAGTCTTAAAAAAATTTTGTTTTTTGTTTTTGTAGTTTTGTAGTTTTTAGATGTTTTTTTGGGTTTGGTAGTTTTTTTAAAAAATTTTGGTTTTAGTTTTTTTAGATTTTATTTTTTTTTTGTTTTTTAGTGTTTTAGTTTTTTTTAGTTTTAGTATTTAGATTTCTTTGAGTTTTCAGTTTTTAGATTTTTTCGAGTTTTTCAGTTTTTTTGAGTTTTTAGAGTTTTTTTGATTTTTTAGTTTTTAGATTTTTTAGTTTTCAGATTTTTAGTTTTTAGTTTATAGATTTGTTTAGTTTTTTACATTTTTTGGATTTTTAGTTTTTATGGTTTTTTTAAATTGTGTGAAAAAGGCGCTGTTTCATTTTATATATATATATATATATATATATATATATATATATATATATATATATATATATATATATATATATATATATATATAAAGATATATGAAATAATAAGCATAAAATAAATGATTTGTTTTTTGTCTGTAAGATTTTTTGTTTTATAAGCAGTTTTATTATTATGATTATTATTATCATTATTATTATTATTATTAGTATTATTAGTATTATTTTTTTTGGTTGGCCCTTTTTTAGATTAAAAGAGGTAAAAGTAATAGTTTTCTAAAGTTCAAAATAACAACACGAAAATTTCCCGGCAAAAGTGCCAAAAACTTGATGGTTAAAACTCCAAAACTTTAATGGTTTAATCAAGTCCCCGACATTGGCGCCAAAAACTTGATTGTTAAAACTTACGGCGCCCCGCTGGTTTATTTAAGAAAGACAGTTGATTTTATTTTGGATGAACAGGGCGCGCGGATTTATTATCTATAAAATAGTTGAAACCGAGATTTAACGAAATGAGGCAAGTGCACCTATCGTGTATTACAGGATATTCCGGTGGGGAATATCGGGGTCGTATTGTTCTCAGGGACGGGTTGATTATTTCTACTTTTCCCTTGAGGGGACTTTTATTTTACCGATTATAACTTGTCGGGTTATTATTTATATATATATAAACAAAAAATAAAATGGCAAAAGGCCGATAAAGACATAGCGCAACTGTATCAAAATGAATTTGAACCAAAATAAACTTTGAATGAATAGATATCCTAAATTTCAAATTAATTAAATCGGAGACTTGGCTGTGGAGATTCCACAAAAATGAGCTCACCTATCTCTAGGACTATCGCTCACCTGAACATTAAGACTACTCGACCGGGCTCTCGTCTGACGACGGATTCCTCTTAATTCCTACACTATGCTCGAACCACGTTATTGGGTGGGGAACCCAATCTAGTAGAATTGCGTGCCTCCTCTCTTGAGGGTTAGTGCGGAACTCCCTTTACCCAGGTGTGATCGGTCCATTTGTACCGCCTCTCGGCTAGATACATATGGACTACGAAATTAGAGCCCACACATCGATATGTGGCTCTACGCGTCATAAACACGGGGCAAACCTTAAGTAATTTAATTAACGAGAAAACGAGTACCTTTAATTATTTAAAGTGATTTTATCTGTTTCAATGCTCTTCGATACTGAGTGATAAGAGCGATTAGCCACTCATCAGAATGGGGACGGCTTGCGAAAAGAAAATTACAGAATTGAAAGTGCAAGTCCTACTCAAACGAGTAGGCAGGAAATGAAAGCAGAAAAAAAAGCAGTAAAATGCAAGTCCTACTCAAACGAATAGGAAAGAAATGAAAGCGATAAAATTGCAAGTCCTACTCAAACGAGTAGGCGGGAAATGACAAGTCCTACTCCAATGAGTAGGTGGGAAATGAAAGCGCGTCCTACTCCAACGAGTAGGAGGAAATAGATGCACACACGCACACACTCTACAGGAATAAAACACACATACACTACAGAAATAAAACACACACACTCTACAGAAAAAATGCACACACTCTACTTGAATAAAATCAAACTCATACACTCACATACACAATCAAAAATACGAAAAACGAAGTATTGGAAAAATTAAAACAATTATATTTCTACCGCTAGAATGTGATAGAAATGCATAAAAAGAAGAAATTAAAATTAAAGGAGCAAATGTTTTTGGAAATAAAAGCAAAAATTGAAGTGTTCGAAAAATTAAAATAATTAGAAATCTATTCTTATAACTCCGTAAAAGTGCGTAAAAAGTGGAAATAAAGTAAAAAGAACAAAATGTTTTACGACTTAAAAGAGAAAATCTAAGTTAAAGAGAAATAAAATCCACTTTGAAATCACTTTTACAAATTTATAAGAATGAATAAAAAGCTATAAAATCCTAAATCTAAACAAAGCTAAGTAAAAAAGAATTAAAATATAAAAGCATAAAATCTATTCTCATACGCATACACACCCACAGAAAAATAAAGAAAAATGAAGAAAAAAATAAATAAAAATAAGATTGCTTAAGGAGGTGCTTAGAAGAAGTCCATAACCACATTGAGAGTTAAAAGTTAGTCACTCAAGTATTAGAGCTAGACTACTCGAGTAGTAGAAAGACAACTCGAGTACATGAACTGAACTACTCGAGTGGGGTCAAACAACATGAGAATCTTTCTTCTTTAATGCGAGACAAAAAACTTATTTACTCGAGTGGTTAACATGACTACTCGAGTAAAGGACTTAGAATATATTTTGAGAGGAAAAACTGTTTACTCGAGAATAAGAGAAAGTCTACTCGAGTAATGGACTTGGCCAATCGAGAGCTATGTTCAGACTACTCGAGAGCCATTTCTTGAAGAAAAATTCCCAAAATTCTGCCGAAGCAGACCTCTTTCTTGCTATTCTTTTTCTTTATCAACTCAAAGAAGATTGTGCCCCAGTTGACATGTCTCTTGTTCACCACGGCGCACATAACCAAGAATTGGTAGCGGGTGATGTAGTCGTGTGCTGAGTGCTTTCCCATCAGCACTTTTCCGACAATGTCCGCCAGGAACTGGTAGGCGGCGGACAGTTGCTTCTTCAACAGCTTGTTAGGGTTGCTTCCTGTAAACCCCATTAACGTCAGCATGTCACCAAACTCTTCAGAATCCATTTTCATGTCATCGTCTCCATTTACTAATCCAAATATTTCAGAAAGAATTGCGGGGGATAACGGAACAGCAGTACTCCCGATATTTCCTGTCAAAATATCATCCTCAGAAACTGTGGATGTATACACCCATTCTCTGATTTTCGTTCCAAGGAGTTTAATCCTTCTAGTCATGAAGTCCTTGAGATGAAGTTCTTCTAGCAGTTCCAGAATATAAAGAAATATGGGGTCAGAATGTTGGAAGGAATCAAAATCCATATCAAAACCAGTATCAAATTTCATTGCCGACAAAGCTCCTGCGGGAATCGCCATTGATGACTTGCAAGAAAGACACAGAGAAAAACACCGATCAAGAGCAAAGGAACTGAAAGCGCGGGATGGAGGTCGAGGAAAACCTAGATATAAGATTTTCAGAATACGAATCGACAAACCCCGTTCCACGAAAAAGAAGCAATTCTTCGAACTGAGCTCGACGAAATAAATTATAGACAAATAATTCATCGATCTCATCCAGAAGAATCAAACATAGTTCGTCAAACTCCGTTCGACGAAATATCTTCTGAAGCAAAGTTCGTCGATCTCCGGTCGACGAAAATTGTTTCCACACAGAGAATTCGTCGATCTCCATTCGATGAGAATCTCTCAAACTTTCCCTAATTCGTCGAACTCCGTTCGATGAACTCTGGAAAATTTGTCGAATGCAGACAGAAACTAAGTTAACTCTTCTTCATTAATCATTCCCAGTTGATTTATAAAGAACAGATGAGTTTTCTCATCCAAGGGTTTGGTGAAAATGTCTGCTCTCTGTAAATCAGTAGGAATATGGATCAAGTTAATTTTTTTTGTCTACATTATCTCTAATGAAATGATGTCTTATTTCAATATGTTTAGTCCTAGAATGGTGAACTGGATTCTGTGTTATAGCATTAGCACTAGTATTATCATAAAATAATGTTCAATTATTTAAGTTGACACCATAGTCTAGGAGTTGGTTTTGTATCCATAGCATTTGTGAACAGCAGCTGTCAGCAGCCATGTATTCTGCTTCTGCATTTAATGTAGACACAGATGTCTATTTTTTACAAAACCAGGAGACAAATCTCATACCCAGGAACTGGCAAGTTCTAGAGGTACTCTTCTTGTCCACTCTACATCCAGCATAGTCAGCATCTGAGTATCCAATTAACTCAAACTCTGACTCTGCAGGATACCCGAGTCCTAGATTAGGACAACTCTTTATACATCTCAAAATTCTTTTTAAGAAAATAAGGTGAGATTCTTTAGGGTTCATTTGGAACCTAGCACAAAGGCATGTGACAAACATTATATCAGGTTTGCTAGTTGTTAGGTATAATAGGGATCCAACAATTGCCCTATAATGCTTCTGATCTACAGGTTTCCCTGCTACATCAGAATCCACAACAGCATTAGTAGGTATAGGGGTTCTCATTCCTGAAGTATCACCCATCCCAAACTTCTTGATAAGCTCTTTAGCATACTTAGCTTGGGAGAGAAATATACCATCAGGGAGCTGCTTTACTTGGAGACCAAGGAAGTAGGAAAGCTCATCCATGCTACTCATCTCAAATTTAAAATGCATGAGGTCTGCAAACCTCTTGCACAATTTGGGATCAGTAGAACCAAAAATGATGTCATCCACATATATTTGTACTAATAGTATTTGATCCTTATGACTTCTAGTGAAAAGAGTTTTATATATGGTTGCTCTTATAAATTTATGCTCTAAAAGAAAGCTTGCTAAGGTTTCATACCAAGCTCTTGGAGCTTGCTTTAAACCATAGAGAGCTTTATGCAATTTAAAAATAAAAGAGGGTTGAGTTAGAGAGATAAAACCTGGAGGTTGTTCTACATAAACCTCTTATTGAAGTACTCCATTCAGAAATGCACTCTTGACATCCATTTGGAAGACCTTGAATCTCCTGTGAGCTGCATAGGCAAGGAAGATTCTTATGGCCTCTAACCTTGCAACTTGGGCAAAGGTTTGGTCATAGTCAATTCCTTCCTCTTGCCTGTAGCCTTGAGCAACAAGCCTAGCCTTGTTTCTCACTATGTTTCCTTGTGCATCTAACTTGTTCCTGTAGATTCATTTGGTTCCAATAACTGGGTAGTTATGGGGTCTTGGAACCAAATCCCAAACTCTACATCTCTCAAACTGATTTAGTTCCTCCTGCATTACAATGATCCAGTGGGGATCTTGCTCTGCTTCAAGGATGGTGAGAGGTTTAATTTGAGAGAGAAAACAGGCATGCATCAAGTCTTGGTTGAGTTGATATCTTGTCTGTACACCTACTGAAATGTCTCCAATCACTTGAGATCTGGGGTGATCTCTAAGTGTGACAAGATCAGTTGGTGGAGTTTGTTGAGCAACAGCTTCTGTAATTAATTCCTCTTGAGGAATGGTACTACCTGTTGAGGGAATTAAATTCAGCCACTTCCACTTGAATTTCTTCTTCACTGTCTGCTGCAACCTGTGGAGTAGGATGGGTTCATACCTCTTGGGTAAGGTTTAGACCATCCATAGACTCACACAGTTGTGGAACCTGCAAAAGGCTATTTGTAGAAATCTCTTTCTTCTTATAAGACATGTTAGCTTCATCAAAACATACATGAACAGACTCTTCAATTTTAAGAGATGATTTATTAAACACCCTATAGGCCTTGCTTACTTTGGAGTATCCTAGAAAAATCTCTTCTTCAGCCTTAGCCGCAAACTTTCTAATGTATCTCTTATTATTAGTGTGAATGTAACAAATGCAGCCAAAAACTTTAAAGTATGAGATTTTAGGTTTCTTCCCTTTAAGTAATTCATAGGGGGTCTTATTTTTGAGCTTATGTATAAGACTTCTATTCAGGACACAATTAGCAGTATTTACAACTTCTTCCCAAAAGGATAGAGGCATGTAAGCATCTGCTAATAATGTGCCTGCAGATTCAATGAGTGTCCTATTTAACCTTTCAGCAACCCCATTTTGTTGGGGAGTTCTAGGAGCTGAGAAGCACTGCCTGATACCTTCCTTCTCACAGAACTCATGCATAAGAAGAGACTCAAACTCTGTTCCATGATCACTTCTGATCAATGCAACATGAGTAGAGAACTCAATCTGTATTAGGTTATTCCTTTCATATGCTACATTCCAAGGGTTCAGAGTCTATCAGATGGATGTGAAATCAGCATTTTAGAATGGAGATTTGAAAGAAGAAGTGTATGTGGAACAACCTACAGGTTTTGTTGTTCCTTACCTTAATGATTTTATCTATAGACTAATGAAATCATTATATGGGCTAAAGCAAGCCCCTAGAGCTTGGTATGAAACATTGTATAGCTTCCTCATTGAAAATAGAATCTCTAGGGGGAAGATAGACAAGACTCTATTCTTTAGGGAATCTAAGGGCAAGATCATCCTAGTCCAGATATATGTTGATGACATTATCTTTGAGTCTACTGATGATAACCTTTGTAGGAAGTTTGCCAAACTTATGCAAGGGAAGTTTGAGATGAGTAGCATGGACGAACTTAAGTTCTTCTTGTGTTTCCAAGTAAGACAGACTGACAATGGAATATCCATATCACAGTCTAAGTTTACCAGAGAGTTAATTAAGAAATTTGGGATGGAGAATGCTTCCTCCATGAAAACTCCCATGAGATCAAATATGTCTTTAGAAAAAGATGAGGCAGGGATCCTGTTGATCAAACTTTATGTAGAGGGATAATTGGTTCTCTTTTATACCTCACTGCTACTAGGCCAGACATCATGTATGTTACATTTGTCTGTGCTGTATATTAGGCATGCCCTAAAGAGACTCATTTCTCGGCTGTTAAGATAATTTTGAGATATCTAAAGGGCACACCAGATCTTGGCCAATGGTACCCTAGGAATAGGGATTTTGAGCTAATTGGCTATTTGAATGCAGACTTTGCAGGCTACAGAGAGGACAGGAAAATTACGTCAGGTTCCTGTCAGTTTTTGGGTAGAAGGCTAGTGTCCGGGAGCAGCAAGAAGCAGACTAGTCTATTTATTTCTACTACAGAATCAGAATACATATCTGTAGGAAGCTGCTGTGCACAGTTGCTGTGGATTCAACATCAACTCCAGGATTATAACCTCCAAATAATAAAAATCCCTTTGCTTTGTCACTCTATAAGTGCAATCTCTATAGCTAGGAATCTTGTATCACATAGCAGGACTAAGCACATAGAGATTAGATATCATTTTATAAAAGAGCATGTGGAATGTGATGATATTAGTCTTGAGTTTTTCCCAACAAACAAGCAAGTAGCTGATATTTTCAGCAAGCCACTAGATGAAGCAAAGTTCAACACCTTCAAATTTGAATTGGATATATTGAATTTTGTATAACTTCAGTTGTTCTTATTGAGGGGGAGAAAGTTCGACACTAGGTGTTTCTCTGCTCTCAAATATGGGGAGTAGATAACATGCTGCTCCTAAGCTATTTCACAAAAGTCAAAAAGGGGGAGAAGTAGTACAAGAGCAAAGTAGCTAGGGGGAGTAGCAGCAACTTAGATGCAGCTATAGGAAAGGCTTCACATGTGAAGAAGCTTGTAGCAGCAGGATGCAGCAAGGCATTGGGAGCACATGGGAAAATATGGCAACTCTTGTTGCTCTTAGATTAATAGAATATTAATATTTTTGCTGCTTATGATAGTGTATATCATTTACAAAGAATTCTCAAGTGGTGTTTTGACTTCTTTAAATAGGGGGAGATTGTTGGGTCCATTGATCCCAATGTCCTAGATTTGTAAGAAGTCAAACAGATCATTTGTATATACATAGTTGTATTTGATGTATGTTTAAGTTCATGCATACAGGTTGGTCTTTATCACAATGATTGGGCATATAGTTCAAGAGACAATGACAGGTGGACTCAAAGTGATAGGGTGGAAATTCAGGAAAATGCCCAACTCCAGAAGCATTGAGTGAGGCAAGATCACTCAATGCCATACAACTAATAGGGCTGAGAGAAGGCTGACAGTCAAAACTTACAGTATTGAAAAGAAGAAATGTGGCTAAGTCCACACGCGTTGAATGAGCTCAATTCATTCAACGTCATATGCCTAGAATCGTTGAGTCAAGGATATCATGACAAAGCCTAAGAAGTGGAAGGCAGAATATCGACTAATTCCAGAAGCGTTGAGTGAAGCTTCATCACTCAACGCCATGCTGAGTCTATCAACACCAAACATCAGCAAGAAGGCAAGATTGCAGAAAATCTGGCTAAGTATAAAAGCGTTGAGTGAAGCTTATACACTCAACGCTCTCAACACCTAGCAGAGCTGAAATATTTCTAAGTCCTTATTCATTGAGTATGGCTTATACACTCAACACTCTCAACGCCTAGCAGAGCTGAAATATTTCTAAGTCCAGATTCATTGAGTATTGCCTATTCACTCAATGCCACTCAACGCCTAGCAGAGCTGAAGAAAATTCTAAGTCCAAAATCGTCGAGTATTGCTTATCCATTTTTCGTCGAGCTGAGCTTTGTGTTCGTTGAAATGAGTTTAGAGTTCGTCAAACTCAACTTTCACTTATTCGTGGACCTGAGGATTTCTGGAATGATGCTTGATTTCATCGAGCTGAGCTCTGGGTTCGTCAAACTGAGTTTTGAGTTTGTCAAACTGAGGGTTTCTGAAATGTTGCTTGATTTCGTCGAGCTGAGCTCTAGGTTTGTCAAATTGAGTTTTGAGTTCGTCGAACTGAGGATTTCTGAAATGGTGCTTGATTTTGTCGAGCTGAGCTCTGGGTTTGTCGAACTGAGTTTTGAGTTCGTCGAACTGAGGATTTCTAAAATATTACTTGATTTTGCTAAGTCCACTAGTCAACAAGTCAACGATTTTCTGATTCATTATTTAAATGTTGCAAATCGACATTAACGTCGTCGTCAGTCTATAGTTAATCTCAGTTAGATTAAGCTGAGGTTTTAACCACCGTTAAAACTGGGACACGTGTCAATCATCCCACAAATCGACATAATTATAAATAACAGCTGAGATCAAGATCAAATAAGTTTTTCTGATTAACATTCTGAAAATGAGAAAGAGGAGTTCGTCGTCTTCATCCGTCTTTGTTACAGAACCAAGAACTTCAATTGATAAATCTGAAGGGTTTCTGAGTTCGCTAGTTCAATCAACATCTGCTACAGTAAGAACAGAGGATCTCTCTGAGGAAGACGAATCAGTCTAGGAAAGCCCTAGCTGAAGTTGATTCACGATCCAAGCCGAGCCAAATCTGAAGCTCTTTCTCTGGATCATTGAAGAAGAAGAAGATATATGTACAAAGTTTTCCCTTCATAGAAGGAGAGGCAAAGCAATTCATTTCCTGCCAATAAAGGTTAGATGATTGAAGACATTCATTCTTAATCTTCCCCCTTCATCAGCAAGAACATGATCATGGTCCTGAGGAACTTACAGCACAAGCCGCAGATAGTTGAATATTATCATTCTTGTTGCTGGGAAGCAGATAGGGCTGAGATTTACTTACCCCAGGAAGAAATTGACTCATAGAATAATTTCTCTTGAGTCAAATCAACAACTCTTTCAAAAGCAGTGGATCTATGAAGGATCTGTGTTGAGGCCTAGATTGATTAGGCTGTGTGAGAGATCTGTGAGATTTTATTGTAAAGCCTAAATTATAAAGGCTGTGAGAAAAATCTGTGAGATCTGTATTAGGGTCATGGGCCTGTGATTGGATTCCTGTGTGGATCGGTGTGGGGCTATTTATCCCAGCCTGTGTAAAGGTCATTTGTGCATGTATGTGGTTGTCAGGAGATTACTGTGTGGAGGGCTGAGAGCTAGTGTTCAAAGTCTTAGTGGAGACTGAATGATCCAGTGGGATCGTGCAAGAATCTCTGAGGAGCCATAGTTTTTAGAGAAGAGCCTTGTCTAACATACCGTTAGAATGGCGGAGAGGGATAGTGGATGTACTCATACACTGGAGAACCACTATGAAAATTTGGTGTGATGTTTATTGTGTTTTGTTGTGCTGAGTATTGTGTTCTTGAAAGCTGAATTAAGTATACGCAGTAGGACTTAAGTCATAGAAGTTTTTGAAGAATCTTAAAATGACTGCAATAACCTATTCACCCACCCTGGTGATTAGCTACCCTTGTAATCAAAGACATTCAATTTCTCATTGTGTTGTTGGGAGTTTTGTTATTCTTTTGTATAGTGTGCGGTTTGACATTATCAAACCGCATAAGCCGCGCGGATTGTATTTAGACCCACATCATTTCTTGTAATTCTCTCATTTCCCACAGTTTTTATAAGGCATACCTATGTATTAATTGTTTTTTTGGAGCAATAAAGTTTGCGGTTTATTTATCTTTTTGTCCATTTTTAACAATCATGAATATGTTGAGCAAAAGCTTATGCAAATTGACTGGATTTGTATGATTGCGGTATTGGAATCAAGTCAAGAGGCACCGATGCTTTGTATCCATGAACAATTTCATTAGTAGAAAGACTTGTAGATCTATTTTCTGTATTATTATAAGAAAGTTAGGAATGAGGAAGTAGTAAATCCCAAGTATCCTTACGGTCTCCCACAAGGCATTGCAAAAGATTGCCTAAACTTCTATTAACAACTTCGGTTGGCCCATCCATTTGGGGTGGTAAGCCGCCGAGAATAGGAGTTTAGTACCCAACAATTTCCAATGTGTTTTCCAAAAATAACTTGTAAATTTAACATCCCTATCAGAAAAATACTATTTTTAGCACACCACAATGGCTAACAACCTCTTTAAAATAAACTTTGGCCATGTAAGATGCATCACTAGTCTTGCTTCATGGAATAAAATAAGACATTTTAGACAATATGTCCATAATAACTAAGATGGAATCATGCTTACGAATGGTTGGAGGAAATCCTAGGATAAAATCCATACATCTTCCAAAGGAATGTACGAGATAGGAAGAGGTGTGTATAAACCTGCATTTATTTTCTTTCCTTCGTCAAGTTGGCATGTTCTACAACTTTTAACAACTTTTCCAACAAGAGATTTCAATCCACACCAAAAAAACTTATCTTCTACTAAAGAGATGGTCTTATCACAACCAAATGTACACCAAGGTCACCACTATGGTATTTCCATATGAGAAAGTGTCGAAGAGAAGAACAAGGGATGCAAAGTTTGGAACCTTTGAAGAGATACTCATCTCTAATGTAATAATCAGATTTTATATTAGGGGATTCACTTATAATAGTCAAATAGATGTCTTTAAAATCCGTCCATTCAGCATATTCATTTTTAATTTTCTCAAATCCAATAACTTTGACTTGCATCGTCGTCAATAATAATGATATGCGACTATGATCATCAGCTACACGATTATGAGAACCCTTAAGGTGTTTTATATTAAATGTGTATTCTTGGATAAAAGAAACCCATTTAGCATGTCATGGGCTAATCTTGTGTTGGGAATTGATGAACTTAAGTGCTTCATGATCAAATAAGAGTACAAATTCTTTAGGAAGAGGATAATGTCACCAGTAACGAAGACTTTGGACTAAAGCATAAAATTCCCTATCATAATTTGAATAATTAAGCTTGGGACATGTAAGTTTCTCGCTAAAATACTCAATTGGATGCCCCTCTTGGCTTAAAACCCCACCAATACTTGTTTGTGATGCATCACATGATATTTCAAAAACTTTATTAAAATCTTGCAAGCGAAGGATAGGAGCTTCAGTCATCTTATATTTTATAGTTTTGAATGCAAGAGCAGCAGATTTAGTACAAACAAATTCACCCTACTTCATGTACTCTATGATAGGGGTCATAATGCTACTAAAATCACGAATAAAATGTCTCTAAAAGGTTGCTAATCCAAGGAAACTACCCACATCTCTAATTTTCTTAGGTTCAGGCCATTCCTTAATGACTCTAACCTTTTTAGGGTCCACTTGGATACCTTCAGAGCTCACAATATATCCCAAAAATACTATAGATTTCACTAAAAAGGTGCACTTTTTTGATATTAACAAATAGTTTCTCTTTGTGAAGGGAAGTAAAGATAGTTTTCAAATGAGAGAGGTGGTCAGAAGTAGAGGTGTTGTATACTAAAATATCATCAAAGTAAATCACAAGAAAATTTACCCATAAAGGGTTTGAAGATATGAGTCATCATATGAGAAAATGTTCTTCGGGCAATAGAAAGCCCAAATGGCATTACAAGCCATTTATATAAGCCCTGTTTTGA
This sequence comes from Platanthera guangdongensis, assembly GCA_039583875.1. Taxonomy (NCBI): domain Eukaryota; kingdom Viridiplantae; phylum Streptophyta; class Magnoliopsida; order Asparagales; family Orchidaceae; genus Platanthera; species Platanthera guangdongensis. The sequence goes on along the minus strand of CM077148.1, from coordinate 57,280,569 downwards.
TTTGAATGATGTTTTCCACTCATCCCCTTCTGGAATTCGAATTTGATGGTAATCACTCCTTAGATCTAGTTTTGAAAAAATAGTGGCACCTGTAAGCATATCCAATAAATCATCTAAATGAGGGATAGGGATGTGATATTCAATTGTAATTTTATTAATGGCACGACTATCAACACACATCCTCCAAGTGCTATCTTTTTTTATTGCAAGTAATACGGGACTACACACGGACTCATACTATGTCTAATGAAGCCTTTATCTAAGAGATCAGAAATTTGATTTTGTAATTCTTGATGTGTTATAGGGTTTAATCTATAGTTCGATAGATTGAGCAAAGTCGCTCCAAGAATGAGGTCTATGGCATGTTGGATATCCCTAAGTGGAGGTAAATTAGAAGGTAGCTCATTAGGATAAACATCTTTATATTCTTCAAGTAATTCTTTAAATTTTGGCGGTAAAACATCAGTATTTTATAAAACACCAGAAGATTGTAGTAGAATTAAAGCATAGACAATGCCACCTGTGAAGGTATCATGTGAATATTCATTTCTACTAATCAAGCTTAATGTTTTCTTCTCAGCAGGCAGTGATGTGTCTTTTGTTTTGCTTGAGAGATCTTTGGGATGAGTTGGCTTTAGAGTAATTTTCTTTCCATTAAATTTAAACTCATATAAATTAGCTCTCCCAAAATGAGTATCATCATGATCAAACAACCAAGGGAGACCCAATAGAATATGACAAGCATCCATGGGAATGACATCACACCAAATTTTATCAGAGTATTCTTTTATGGTAAATAGGACAAGGAATCTAGATGTGATTGGGATAGATGTTTTATTGACCCACACAACATGATATGGATTTGGGTGAGGTTCAGTGGTAAGTTTCATTCTAACAACTACATTTACAGATACAACGTTCATACAACTTCCACTATCTATGATTAATTTGCAAAATTTCTCGCCACTCCTAAAGTTTAAAGAGAAAATGTTAGTTCTTTTCCAATCATCAAATGTATGAGGGGTGTTAAAAATACAACGCATGGCCATAATATTGAAATCATCTTCAGTATCACTAGATGCCCCTTCAGATTCAGACTCATCAGTAGCTCCATATACATAATCAGATGGTTCGCTAGATGGTTCGAGCAAAGTTTAGGCTTTCTTTTTGGTTGGGCATTCTACTTCATAATGTCCTTGTAATCTAAATGAATAACATGTATTATTTTTAGTAATTTTACCTACAGGGATACGTTCACCATTAGGATTTTTAGCATTTTTAGCCATGATGACAATGGTGTTTTGATCAGTAGTTTTATATTTTTTTCCCTTGTCATTATAAGACGGAGTGGATGTATTTTGAGAGGACATGCTCATATTTTGATTACTTTTAGATTTTGACTTGAAGGCAAGATGTTTCTCTATATTAAGAGCAGCACTAAAAGTAGTGTTCAGGTCTGTATGGCTGTATCGAAGGAGCTTTCTTTGCACATCAAAGTTAAGACCTTTACGAAACCTAGATAGGGTTACTTCAGGCATCTCTTGTACCTCGCACCTTACCATTTTATCTTTCAAATCTCTCATATATTCAGATATATATTTATCACCTTGCCTTAGGGTGGCTAAGGCATCAAATATCTGTGTGCGATGATAGGCTAGAACATATTGGTCTTTAAGGAGGTTTCTCATAATTTGCCATCTGATATGGGGAACACCATTAACTGCTCCTAAATGTCTTTCTTCATTCAATCAAAAGAATTTAGCACGCCCAGTCAATCGCATTTTATCCACCTGAACTCATTGTGGGTCCTTCATATGGTGCCAATCAAAATAACATTCGATGTCTATGATACAATTTAGAAATTTTTGGGGATCACCGAGACCATCATAAGTAGGAGCATCAATTTTAATTATTTTTGTAAGGTCGGGTTCCTGGTCATTACCACAGTTATGTTGCCTAGCACGTGGGGGAAAAATCACGATTATTATCTTCCACATTGGGGACTTGATGATTTGGGTGTTGATTACCCCTAGGACGATCTGGATTCCTGTCTGTCATAAATTTGGCGAACATACCCCGAATTTCATCCATCTGTTAGTTCATCTCAAGATGTAATACGTCAATAGAATTGGATACTTGATCCCTAGTTTGGTCGTCAGCCATACTAGAAGGAGAAGAAGTATTATATTCTTGACCGGATCTAGTATGCAATGAGTGCCAGAAAGAGTGATTTTATGACCAAAAATAGCGCAGTTATAGAAAATATGATTAATAGTAAACTTGTAGAGGACTCAAAGACAAAACCGTAGAATTTTGAATTTCTAAAATATGAACTTTTATGACAAAGTTATGCCTAAAATAGTGGACACTAGAAATCTGACCAGTGCAGAAAATAAAAGTTAGTTTTGTTAATTTTACGATGTTTTTTGGATGACGAAATTAACTTAGAAAATTTTGAAATTGTTTTTGTAATGTTCCGAGGGTGTCTTTAATGTGCAGTAAAAATTTCAGCCATATACGTTAAGAAATAAAAATACTAAAAATAAAAGAGCAAGGGGGTGCAAAATAGGAAACAAATATGTTACCTTTTTTATTTAGTTTTTTTTCCTTTTTTTAAACGTAGCCTTCACTCATACAATAAGACGAAAAAATTCAGAACGGAAGTGAAGGAAGATCGGCTACAATTTTAGAAAGATGCATGCCATGATTTTGATACAAATTGATGTAGATCTAAATATCTGTCTAGATCTAGATCTCAAATTGATGTAGTTCTAAAGATTTGTTTAGATCTAGATCTTTTCCCCTATGATTTTGAATGTTACAAAATTCATATTTTCTCATCAACAACATGATTAACACCATTGCATCGAAATAACATAGCTAATAATAATATGACCTTTAGTAAAATGAAAACGTGCAAGAGACGAATTTGATTCAAGATGTAAGATTCAAATCTAGTAAAATATTACCCTAATAAGAAGAGAACCGAAAGATTCAAATCGACTTTTTAAAAAATCCATAAAAAATTAAAGAGGATAATCATATGTAAGAATTACAAGCGATTAATTCAAAAATTTCGTTAATCACACCAACTTATTTTTCCCCCAAAATTACTAGCAAGAAGAAGATTTAGAAGAATTTCAAACCAATAAAGAGATTTAGAAGAATTTCAAACCAATAAAGAGAGATAGAAACAAGTTACCCAATGATTCTCACAAAGGGGTTGCAGAGCATCACACTATCACGGATCCCACCGGAGTCACATCGGAGAGGGAGGACACTCCTCCAAGGAGTGTGGACCAAAAAAATCTTCGTCTAAGAGAGAATGAAGGGTGGCACACCAAGAGGAGGCTGAATTTGAATTTCACAAATAACTTTTTCATTAGGTTTTCTCTCTCAAATGAGATATAAATAGTGTTACAACATCCTCTCACAACCGTTCATCATAAAGATAAAATGTTGGTCATCCAACATATTTGGCCAATTAAAATGCAGCAATTAAACTAAAAAAAAATAAAGACTCAAACCAATATGAACCAAGAGGACTTATGGTTTGTCCAAGTTGGTTCAACCCAAATAAAAATCGTCTTAGCATGATAAGTAAGAACAAAGTTTGAATAATTTAACTATTAGCTAAATTTAAACTAATTATTCTTCATGTCTGAGGGCGTAGATTGTGGCGGCTCGAGCCTTCAAACGAATTTGGTTCACCAAGGAGCACAGCTTCGTCTCCATCAGCCCAACCCCTCTTCATGGACTACCTCAATCCGTGCCTCAGCCCACTGGCGGATTATTGGTGGCTACAGCCTCCCTATAATGAGCGAACTCGATAGTTAAAGTTGGGTCATACAAGGTGTAACAACCCCATCCGTTCATATGATATATTCTAGAAGGTCCGGCCGGGGCCCCACAGGATATACCACAAAACAGTCGGTGAAGGTACAGGATGATATCAGAGTAGCGTGTCGCACCTATCACAAGCATTCTAACGGAAGCCTAAACTACTTGAACTCCTCATGAATGTCCAAACATAAAACTCCACATTTTATATATACATAGGAATGTCTTACATCAAGCACAAAACGTTGGCCTTATGGCCTTACATGGCTTTCACACAGTGGCCTAAAACAGATTGGCGCGCAGGCCGGCCACAAGAAAAGAAAACACACAAAAGAACACAGCTAGCCTTCGAGGGCTAGCAGCAGCAGCAGCAGCAGCAGCACCCGCAGGAACATCAGCCTCTACGCGATCCGCTCGGCTCTCCAGCACCTGGAAAGGGACAATCCACCCACCGGTGGCAAACAAAAACAACGGTCAGCGTTCAGCTGACCAAATTATAATGACCCTACCCCTTCTCTCGGGGCAGCGGTAATCTTTCCTGCAGGCATATCATATCACAAGTATGGCAAGCTTTATCATTCAAAGGTGCTTTCACGCACACAAGCCATCACAACCGTTCGCCACCCGGCCCAACGGTCCGTGCACTCAGGGCACATTCTTGGTGTTCTAGCAACCTCTTGCCCACCACCGTATCAGGGTTATCACCCAACGGTAAATCTCTTGAGCATTTACTCCATGGCGTGCAGCCGGAGTTAGTCCTCGGACACCGGGATGGCCCGTAGCCCCCCGTTGTGTCATGGCGCGCAGGCCGAAGACTCTTGCTATGCGCTCCAACAGACCGCACTTTTTGGTCTCACGTCGGACGGACATAGCGCAGGTCGGATCCTCCACCCCCCGTTGCTCAAATCGCCTTGCCTTCTCCGAGTACAGCGTACTCATGGCTATATCAAAGGCGCGGGTCGGTCTCACCAATCCTGTTCCTGGCATTCAAGCCTGGGTAGTTCACTCTACCCATTTCCTCACAGCAACAGCGGGTCTTTCCTGGGCACACCAGTACTTCCTGTGACTCTCTCCACAGGTGGACACCGCACAAGCACAAATGTCAGGGGTCTTTCCTGGGCACACCAGTACTTCCTGTGACTCGCTTCACAGGTGGACACCCTATGACATCAAGCATCACAAAAGGGCCTTTCCTGGTCCCACCAGTACTTCCTGTGCCTCAATCACAGGTTGGACCCAAAACCATCACAAGGCTATTTTCCTGGGCTACCACCCCAGTACTTCCTGCTACTCCTTTTCGCAGGCATAACCTGTAGACTCCTTACACTATATGTTTATCACGGAGTCTTCTCCGGTTCGTATGCAACATCACCAATCCAGACCAACCTGTCCAGATGGGCTTCACACAGCATGCCTATTCCGTACTCCATTTCCGGATCTATATGCTAACACAAGGGGATTTCAAGCATCCACCCAAAGATTCCCAAAATCAGCCACCTCTTGGTGGGGGAAATCACAAGATATGCCAAAAAGGAAGCCTTCACATGGCTAGGAAGAAAAGTCGTTACCCTTGACGATCGCTTCGGTGCCATGGCCTCCAAGCTAGCTTGCAAGACCCGCAAGAGCGTTTCCTCCGCAACGCTGGCTTCGGATCTCTCGTCAGTAAACCGCAGCACCACCACCAGCAGCCCCCTTTCCTTCTTCCTCCTCCTTTCTCTCTCTCTTTCTCTCTCTTGAAGAAAGATGAAGGCCAAAGTAAAATGCTTAATCCTTCTCTGATTTCGGCCTTGAAGGAAAAAGAGGAAGAGGCTTCATCCCTTGGATCCAGACTGAAGGAATGGACGGCCACGATTCTGCCAAAAACACATATTTTGACCCGACACGGCCTCTGACACGGCCGTGTGCCAGGCCGTGTGCCTCAAGCGGTGTTCAACCGACTTATCCAAACCAGTGACACGCCCTTGGGACACGCCCGTGTCATGGGCCGTGTCACCAACACGCCTTGAGACACGCCCGTGTCTGTTGCCGTGTACCTGGGTGAAAAAAAATCCCAAATCATCCCGAGACTTCACACGGCCTGTGACACGCCCGTGTCCCAGGCCGTGTGCTCAGACACGGCACAAAGACACGCCCTGTCGAAACCTCGGCGGGATGAGTTCGTCGCCTGATTTAACACGCCCTGTGACACACCCGTGTCACAGCCCGTGTTCAACACTCGACACTCACCTCTCGATACTCGACGATCGTAGAGTAAAAATCATCGAGTATGCGACACGGCCTTGGACACGCCCGTGTCCTGGGCCGTGTGCCTCCTCTCGACGCATCGTCGAGAGCAAAAATCGTTGAGACAAAGCCCAATCGTCGACACAACCTCGACACGCCCTGCGACACGCCCGTGTCGCAGGCCGTGTCACCTGACACGCCCTGGGACACGCCCGTGTCCCAGGCCGTGTCACCCAAAAATTCCTGTTTCTGCACTTTGGGCTGTTACACAGGGACTTCCCAGGAGGTCACCCATCCCAGTACTACTCTCACCCAAGCATGCTTAACTATTAAGTCCCTTCAATTCGGATGGGTGGCCTCATGGGAAGCCCCCGTGCAGTGCAACATAACTATCGAGTTCGCTCATCAAAGAGATTATATGACCACCAACAACCTGCCAGTGGGCAGAGGCGCCGATTGAGGCTGTCCATAGAGAGGAGTTGGGGTGTTTGGGTTGCATCCCAGTAACTGGAACTGTACCAGGTGGAAATTAAAGTACAGGCTGGGGCATAGAGACATTACACTGTGCACGCTCGTGCGCGCGCCTCTTCCTTGAACGCGCTCACGCGACACCTCCTTGTGCTCTCGTGTGCGCATCTTTTCCATGTGTGCTTGTGTGCGTGTCTCTTCCATGTGCATTTGTGCGCATGCCACTTCCTTGTGCGCTCTCGGCGACGCTTCCTTGTGCGTGCCTCCTCCTTGTGCACTTATGCGAGCCTCCTCCTTGCGTGCTCGTGTGCGCGCCTCATCCTCACGCACTCATGCATGTGCCTCGTCCTTGCGCACACTTTCCCGTGCCTCCTCCTTGCGCATTCTCGTGTGCGCCCCATTCCATGTGCACTCTTGTGCATTCCTTCGTGCGCTCTGCTCCCAAGACTTTTCCAAATGCGCTGTCGAGCGCTCCATTCTGTAGATCTCTATGGCCAGCACCCCATCTAAATATCCGGAGATTTTCTAGTCTGCCAAAGTTCATCTCAACTATCAAATCCGCCTACAAGATACAACATGCACTTTGAAGTCCGCAAGAGGTCCAACAACTGCCTTCTCGCATCAGTCATTCATATGGCGATCGAGTCAACCGCGTGCTTCTTCAAAACGAACCGACCAAGCCCGCCAGAGCTCCTGATATTTAGGTGCCTCACACCGCCATCATTTGATAAGACCAACTTCAAAGCCTGCCAAGGGCCGCTCAATTACCGTCGAACGTACACAACGCGCAATATTCCCAGCGCTCTTAACTCAGCAACAAGCTTACCGGTCGGCAAAAAGTCAATCACTCTAGACTTATCTAAGCACAATAAGAGACAAACCACAAAGGAAAGGGTGCGTTGAGCGTGCTACTTAGGCCTCCATGCCACAAACATCAAAACGCGATCACAACAAGTCGCTCCAACATCCAACAAATAGTTGAAATCTCTTAATCATCTTATGTTAAGCTCCCTATTATAGCAAGTGAAAAACCTAGCTTGATGAGAGGTGGCATGTCTGTAACGCCCCTGATTTTTTTGATATTATTATTTGGTTTTTCGATGCCATAATTATGACATCAGGGCGTTACGCTTTTTTCATTTTGATGTTGGAGCTGCACCGGTTGTGCGTTTTTGCGGTTGTTGGATCTATTTGACCAGATTTTGGGATTCTGATGGGATTGAATGTTTTCCTTGATATAAGGGATAATGTTTTGAGGCCTTGGACTTGTCCAACTTTGTTGTGATCCGAGCATTTTGGAGTCTCGGTGCGTGTTTGGACCCTTGTGGGGATCTCTTTTGCTTGTTAGAGCATTTGATGTTGTGTCTCAAGAATGGTACGTCTGATTCTAGGGTTGTCTTCGCTGTTTAATTCATTTAATTCTGCGCGTTTGGGCCTATATTTTGAACTCATATTTCCTTGTTCAACTATTTGATTATGATAATTATTATATCAAAGCCTTAGGCTTGTTTTGATTCTCGAGAAGCCCTCCTAAAGGAGTAGGTTTTCGTCGAACTCAATTTTTATTATACGAAATTTCAGGGCGCTGTATGGAGGTCGACGATCATCAAGCGGAGCTTGACGAACGTCATGCTGAGCTCGACAAAGCGTCGAGCGGATCTGGTTTCGACGAACTTCGAGCAGAATTCGTCGAACGGGATTTTTCCTTTGTGTTCGACGAACTTCAAGCGGAGCTCGACGAACGTCGATTTGAGATCGACCAAGTGTCCGTACGGATATGTCTTTTCTGCTTGTTTTTGAGAAGTATTTTTTGTACTCGAGTTCCGCCTGGTCGTTCTCGAGTTGTGCCTTTTTGTTCTCGGTAATTTGTTGCATTGTTCTCAAGAATTCCTTTTTGTTTTGGAGAATTCCATTTTGTTCTCGAGAATGTCTTTTTGTTCACAAAAATTTTCTGCTTGTTCTCGAGATACCCTTACCTTCTATTCTCGAGAGGCCCTTGCTTGTTCTCGATAATTCTATTCTCAGCTCTCGAGAAATTTATTCGTAGTTCTCGAGATGTGCTTCTCTGTTCTCGGAAATAGCAGTCTTGTTCTCGAGAAAGGCATCTTGTTCTTGAGCACTACCTTTGTGTACTAGAAAAGTCTCTTCTAGTACTCGAGATCTGTATTGTTCTCGAGAATTGTCTGGTTGTTCTCGAGTTAACCTTACCTTATTCTCGAGATGCCCGGTTCAGCCGATCCTGGTTCTTTTTCTTAAGTGTTGTTAACCTAATATTTACCTTAGTATATATATACCCACTTCTTCTTCCTCCTTCATTTAGACCGAATTTCCTGTTCATCTCCCAAACCAAAGCGTTGTGAGCGAGGGAGAGAAAGTTTTTTCACTATCCTTCCGGTGGCCGCCGACGGTGCTCCGGTGCTCGAAATTTCCAACCAATCATAGATCCAGAAGGTTCTCAGCGAGAGCTTGATCATCTTGGTAAAATCATCCCATTTTCTTGAGTTTTTTCTCGTTAGGGTTTTTGGCCCTAACCCTTATTTCAGATTTTTCTTGTTAGATTTTGACTTCCCTCGTCTTCTTTAGCCCTAATCTACGTCGTAATGCGATTTGGATGTCTTTATCCGGTAAAACCAAGGCAAGTGATGGTTTCCTCCTTTTCTTCCCTTCTTTACCCTTATTTGCATGAATTTCTAACCTATTGTTATCATGATTATTAATTAACTTGCTGATTTTAGTGTTGTTTAGATCTCTTGTCTAATTCCATATATAATTTCCATGTTCTTGATTTTGTTACCTAACCTCGTAAGTGCTAAATGTTTTGATGATGCAGTTAATTCCACTCTTTTTATCGTTCCTCAACTTTAATGTAGAACGTGTTAGAGTTTATTTAGGATTGTAAATTCTTAATAAATGTTGATCAATCGTTTCAATCTAGAATTTTATAGAAAAATTCAATGTGTCATTGTTGACTTGAGACTTATATCATGGTTTCCTTCGTGGCAACGCCGTGGGGCGAGACACGCCACGAGGCCAGGAAGGGTTGTGGTGGGCCTTTGAGCTCTAAACCCGGGTCGTTACTGGGTTTTCCTTTCAGGTTTTCTTCGTTGCGGGTGTTATTAATGGGCGAATCCACCGCCGCAACGTTTGTTCTCCCTATTAGTACTTTATGTGGCTCTACCGGGTTTTGGGGAATTTACGGTGTATGGTGGAGTATCCAGTCTCCCCCGCAATTAGACGAATAAATTGTCTTCGGGGTTGGACACCCCACCCATTTTGGTTTTTTTGGTGTAGTTGACCATAGGTGGCTAATAGGGGTTTGTTTCTCTTCCTGATGATTTAATCTTGACCTTTTCCCCTTATAGTCTTTTGCATTTGGGGTGATTTTGTTGTATGTGATAATTCGCGTAAGAGTTCCCTTTTGGCTTTTATACCTTACTGTTGTACTTTATTTAAGTATCTTTCCTTTGGTCTTGGATTAGAACCCCTTTACTTTGTTTACTTTTGGCTTACTTTCTGCCATCACTTATATATTCTTGCTAAGGTGTTCTGTCTTTGGAATGCCTCAGGTTAAGAGTTGTAGCTGATTGTCGTACTGGTTTTGGAGTTCTTGGTCAGCTGTGCTGGCAGTGGTTTTGCCTCGCCGTAGCGAGGTAGATTGTTGTTTTGTTTACTTTACTAGTTCAATCATACTTTGTTTTTTTGTGAGTTCGTGTCATTTTGTTGACACCCACAGGATTGTTGATTTTGGATATTTGCTACCTGCTTAGTTTTCTTTCCGTGTATTGGATTACTTGCTCTCTGGGATGTTTTATGTTAGGATTGCATGGTAGGTATTTTCAATTATAAAAACTATTGTTATTACCTCATGCATTGCACGTTTTTTTAAAAATGTTAAATCACTATATTTAACGACCATAAAAATCTACTTTTATTGCTATTATAAATTTAGAACTTGCATGCCTTGAGGTGTCCTTTGGGAACCTCTAAACTCATGTACGATGTCTAATTTTGTAAAAGATGTATTTTTTGCAGCGTTTAACTACTTTCTCTTGGAATAGATGAGCCACTAAGCAGAGGGATACGGCTAAATACTACACTTAAACTGATTTTACCTTTAAATAACTTAAAGAATATTTCTTCATGATTAAGTAGGAGTCTTGCTTGAGCGTCCGCAGTTATCCCCTGCCGACGTGGCATCATGACGTGCATTTTTACCTTACTCATATACTTTTTGGCGGTGAAAAATGCGGGTTGTGACAGTTGGTATCAGAGTGAGGTTGGTTTGATAAGTTGCTCAAATCAGCCAATCTCGTTTAGTTGTTTCCCTTCTTTCATCTGCATACACACACTGATGTGTCATCAGTACATCTTAACCGAAGCATATTCACTACACATATAGCATGATAAGAAGTATATGGGGCATATTATGTTGTATGAGATGTATAATATGTGTTTGTATATGGATCCACCATAGGAGGCAACATGTGACAGTTATGTAGTACGGAATGCATAACCATCATCAGATGGGTGCCCATTAGCATGTTTTCTTTTCTTATTGCATGCGATGTTATGTAGTATGGGATGCATAACATTTCATATGTACGCCGCTCATGCATACATTAAGGCCTTTTCAGAATGCATAGCATAGCATACATAGCATATCATCGCATAAGCACGCATGCTATGTTAAGGTTTACATAATGACAGATGTATACACATGATTTTAAAGAAGAATAAAGAATTCATGCATTCATATCATAGGCACATGAGTAAATAGGATGATAGGATATCTTCCTAAGTAGGACATAGCATCATTATAAAATCCCAGAGCAAGCTGCAGCATAAGCAAATGTCTTAAGTATGGTCTGAACTAGTTGCGGCATAGTTGTAATCTAGGATTTTTGACGAGTCATTCGTTACCTTTTTTAGAAATGCCGCCAAAGCATCCTATGACGAGATGGACTCCCCAGTCAGAGGGTGAGTAGTCAGGTACGCAGAGTGATACGTTGATCGAGAGTCTATGTCAGAGCAATGAGGCTATGTCGAGGCAGTTAGTTGAGATGCAGTCGTAGATTCAGTCCTTATTGTCTGCCACTCCTGCGCAACAATCCTTAGAGCAAGATTCTATTGTGGTTCAAGTCGTACCTACTAATCCTACTCCTCTGGTACCCCCAGTGACGTTACCATCGGAGATGAACCTTATATCTCATTTCTAGCAATTGAGACCTCCCACTTATGACGGGAGTGCTGACGTTATGGTTTTGGATGATTGGATCATCACTATAGATGAGATGTTCACGTATTCGAGGATTGCTGAAGCCTAGAAGGTAATGATCGTGGCCTGCTAGCTGAAAGGCCTAACAAAGACTTGGTGGATTCGGGAAAAGGAAAGTTTGAAGGAAGGATGCTCTTGGGAGTCCTTCAAGAAGATGTTGCTGAAGAAGTTCTTACCCTCGGTCAAGCAGGACCGACTAATGAATAATTTCCTGCATTTGAAGCAGAGACAGCTCACGGTGAGCGAATATGAGATTGAGTTTAGTAAGTTGAGCAGATTTGCTCCTGATTTGGTAGCTTCACAGGCAGGAAGAGTGAAGCGCTTTCTCGAATGGTTAAGAAGCGATGTCCAACAATTGGCATGCGCTTATAGAGCTAAAAGCTATGCTGAGGTAGTGGAAGCTTCTTTGAAGGTTGAGGCGATCGAGAACGCCAAGAACCGAGGTGCCGTGGCGAGAAAAGAGAAGAGGAAAAGTGATGAGGATGGAAGCTCCAGGGCATCGGGCCCTTCTTCGAAGAAGAAAAGTAAGGGATTATGTAGCTTCTGTGGTCGGTCTGGCCACCCTTATGAAAGGAGTTTCAAGAGGACTGCCACCTTGAAGCAGCAGCAGGTGCTCGTCATCCAAGGTGCACCTAATGGAGATCTGGTGCATAGGCACTATGCACCAAAGGGACATGATGTGAGTCATTGCTGGTTGAAGGATAAGGCTTGCTTCCAGTGCGGGCAGAAAGGGCACCTGAAGTCTTCATGCCTCCAGGCCCAGTCCCCACTGCAGCCTGCCCCGCTTCGGCCTTTGCCGTCGCCACCAAACCAGGACAGAGGAAAAGAAAAGCTGAATGTGGTGACCAAGGAGGGAGTTCAGACATCTACGGAAATGATATCAGGTTAGACCCTGGTTTAATTTTATTCTCTAATATTGCCCTAGTTTTCATTCGTTTAGATATGTATGCTGCGGTTTTAGGGGAGTTTAAGGTACAGAATAGGTGGGCGCACATTCTTTTTGATTTGGGTGCCACCCATTCCTTTGTGGGGCGGAGGTTCATAGATAAATATCATTTGAACGTGGATCAGTTAGGAGACTCCTTCAACATCAAGCTTCCCTCCGGTGAATCGGTGATATTTAATCAAGGAGTTCTGAGATGAAGTATTTACCTAGGCGATTTCCTTGCCTTTGCGGATCTGATGGTGTTGGATATGGCGAACTTTGATGTGATTTTGGGCATGGACTGGCTGTCCAAGTATGATGCGGTCATCCAGTGCAAGGAAAAGCGACTGGATTTCAGGATGGACAATGGCCAACCTATGAGCTTCTATGGTTTTCAAGACAAGGTTTCCCCTATTATTTCTGCAGTACGTGGTTGTCTTGTTATACAGTCTAGTTGTGAGGCATTTTTGGTTCCTATTTCTGCTTTGGAAACTACTTTTGTTACACTACGTCTTGAGGATGTCTTGGTGGTACGAGAGTTTCCAAATGTTTTTCCTGATTTTCTTCCAGGACTTCCTTCGTTGAGGGAGATAGAGTTTGTGATAGACCTCGAGCCAGGTACTCATCCTATTGCCAAAGCACCGTACCGCATAGCTCCACGTGAGTTGGATGAGTTGCATACTCAGCTTGATGAATTGTTGTAGTGTAGTTTTATTAGAGCAAGTTCTTCTCCGTGGGGTGCACCTGTATTATTTGTAAACAAAAAGGATGGATCGATGAGGCTTTGCATCGATTATAGAGAATTGAATAAGGTGACCATTAAGAATAGATATCCCTTGTTGAGGATTGATGATCTATTCGATCAGTTTCATGGTGGCTCGGTATTTTCAAAGATCAATCTTCGTTCAGGCTATCACCAATTGAGAATTCGTGAGGTAGATATTCTACGGACCGCTTTCCGTTCGCGGCATGGACATTTTGAGTTTTTGGCGATGTCCTTCGGTTTGACCAATGCACTCTCTACATTCATGAATTTAATGAATAGAGTGTTCAAAGATTTCTTGGACCGATTTGTTATTGTGTTCATAGATGACGTCCTTGTGTATTCCCGCAGTGTTGAGGTGCTTACTCAACATTTGCATTTGGTTTTGTCGACCCTAAGGGAGCATAAGCTTTATGTGAAGTTGATCAAGTGTGAGTTCTGGCAATCTCAAGTGTCCTTTATGGGGCATGTTGTAAGCAAGGATGGTATTTACGTAGAGCCGACCAAGATTTCTGCTGTGATGGAGTGGGAGAGACCTTCTACACCTAAGGAGATTAGGAGCTTCTTAGGCCTGGCTGCTATTATAGAAGATTGTGGAAGGGTTTTAAGTGTTGACTGCTCCTTTAACTAGACTTACACAGAAGAATACTGCGTTTATTTGGAGTGATAAGTGTGAAAAAGCTTTCCAAGAGTTGAAGAAGATATTGTGTACTGCTCCAGTTTTAGCCTTGCCTACCGAAGGGGTTGAGTACACTGTATGGATGCATCAAATATTGGACTTGGTTGTGTTTTGATTCAAGATGGGAAGGTGATCGCATATGTATCAAGACAATTGTAGATTCACGAAAGAAACTATCCTACACATGATTTGGGGTTTGTGGCTGTAATTTAAGCGCTGAAGCTTTGGAGACGTTTATTGTATGGCGCACTGTGCAAGATCTATACAGACCATAAGTGTTTGAAGTACGTCTTCACTCAGAAGAAAATAAATCTGCGCCAGCATTGGTGGTTAGAATATGTGGCCGATTATGAGGTGGAGATTCTTTATCATCCAGGAAAAGCTAACGTAGTAGCCGATGCTTTGAGTAGAAAGACCGCCAAAAGTTTTAATCTATCTGTTCAGTCCTTGGTGGAAGAATTTTTATTGATGGACATTGAAGTTGGGAATAGTGTTGTGCTTGCTAGTTTGGAAGCAGAAGAGCCCTTTTGGATTGCCCTTACTAGAGCACACCAGAAGGATGATCCGGATTTGTTACATCTCCGGAATAGAACTGAGAAGGGAGAGCTACCTAATTTCTCTTTGGATGAGTTGGATACCTTGAAGTATCGGGGTAGATTTTGCATCCCCGCCTTTGGTGACATTCGGGCTAAGATTTGTACTGAAGCTCATGGTTCCAGTGTGGCCTACCACCTTGGTTCCACTAAAATGTATAAAGATCTAAAGCAAATTGTTTGGTGGTCGGGAATGAAGAATGATATCGCAAAGTTTGTTTCAGAATGTTATACGTGTCAGCGTGTTAAGGTTGAACATTCTGTTGGCGGAAAAGAGCGAATAGCAAAATGTCCCCCGACATTTCGACTTCCCAGCTCGCAACCGCGCCACAAAGTTCGTTTGACAGCGGGTTGCGCCCACCCTATCCAGCATGAGAGGCGGGCGGGTTGCGGCTGGCACTCGCCTGAAAAGGTAGGCAAGTCGCGTGGGTTTGCAATTTGCGAACTCGCGGCTCGCTCCAGCCAAGATTAGACAGGCGGTCTGGGCAAGTCGATTCAATAATCTCGTGTCTGCTTGAAGAAGTGGTAGGTGAGCTGGAGCGCTTCATCTACATTCCCCCAGAGAACCAAACAACAATATAATAAAAGCAACAAGAAACAAGCATTAAGCCCATTTGTGGGGGTGGGGGGAGAAGTCTCAGATTATTACAGACATTAAAAATGTTCTTAGATTACCCTCCTAAGTGAGCTTGTCCAGGATACGGATGTGATCCTGGCCCGGCGATCGGTAGAGAGGAAGGGGTGGGTGGCTCAATATCGGATCCATTTAGACCTACCCCGCCCTCGATTCCCAGATCGGGGGGGGGGGGGGGCACGTGAGGATAGTGATACTCGAGAACCGCCACCAGCTCTTACTGGGCCAGGCAGACTTGCACAGTGGCGTGCCTGAGCCTCTCCTTGGCCCGCATTATGTGCACCCAGGAAGAAGTAACCATGTCTCCATCAGTTGGGCGCCTTGCTCCCTCCAGGACTGTAGGCCACTCCTCCATTTCAACCTTGTCCTTGTCGACCCTGTTGAAGACCTCCTGCAGTAGCAGTGTGTGCTTCTGGAATAACCGCGTCACCTATTTCTTCATCCCCATCGCGTCCGCTTGATCGCCCAGATACTCGGAGATGTGATCTGTATCAGGGGGAGGCGAATATCCGTCGCACATCTCGGCTTCAGAGGAGGAAATCTGATGTTACTGCCCCTCCACCACCAACATATAAAGCAAGTCAATTTGCACAATCCTTCGCCCAACACATTCATGACTTGCACGCACATATCCGGATTATAATGAAACTAGGTGATAATGCTTTTGTCTTAGATTTGTCTGCTGATTGGAGTGTTTCCCCCATTTTTAATGTCTCAGATTTGATGATGTTTGTTTCTCCTCCACAAGAGTTGACTTCTTTATCATCTTCTCCTTCCACGCAACATTCTATCAGTTTGGTGAGTGGTAGTACGAATGATATCTCTCCTCTGGTCTCCAAAGGTTTAGCATCGGATGGTAAGCTGTCTTCTTTTATTCCCACTGCTGACATGTTTCCAAGGTTTCCCAAAACATTTCTTATACCAGACAGGATACTTGATGCTGAGTAGCTCCTTACTACCGATGGTGCTACCCGCCGCTTTCTCATCCATTGGCGTGACCGCCCTCCCTCTGACGACTCATGTGTACTCGAGACATAGCTTCGACAATTGGATACCGCTCTTCTCCACCACTATCTCCTGGACCATGACTCGGAGATACGTGACTTTGAGCGGGGGATGATTGATGTCGCGGCCCCTCCACCACCACTTGAAGATGATCCGGATGCTGAAATGCTACAACGTAAAGATTTCAGGCAACATGACGACTCCTTGACCGCTAACGGAAGACAATGTTACAACCTCCATCCGCGGCGCGCGAAGTCTACTTAAAGACTTATTTGAAGACCATTTCAATTCCTTTAAATGCTTTATTTAATTTAGAACTTGTAATATTTTCATTTCAGGCACTTTAATTTTGGTGTGCGTGTAAACAGTTTGGTTTGCTACTAACCATCCGGATTGTTGAGGTTTCATCTCAATCTTGGATGGTTGGATCTATTTTGTAACTCCTATATATAGGAGGTTTATTAAGTGAATTGGGAATGAAAATGGAAACCCTAAAATCAGCCTTCTCTCATGAGGAGTTCAGCCATGGCTTGTGACTAGCCGCCGCCCCTTGTATCCCTCTCCCCAATTTCGGCCTCCCCTCTCATAGAGCCTCCAGCGTGGTTTCTTAGTGTGACTCCAAGGAAGAAGGGAGGCAACCCCACTCGGTGCGACTCCGGTGGATCCATTTGGTGCGACGCTGGTGGAAATCGTGGAGAGAGTGATTCTCCCACAAGTTATCAAGTGTGTTTTATAACAACGGGTTGGGTAATCTATCCCCCTCCTCTAGCGCTTCTTATCTTTAGATTTGTGGAGGTTGAACCATCGTGTTCTCAGTGATTTTAAATTTCAATCGTTCTCAAATCTCTGAATAAAATTATTATTGTCCGTGTTTCCATTTTCCGGACCGGGTAAGTCCATTTTGCTTGAGCGGATCTTGGCCTATAGCCTTGGTCTTGCCCTCAAAAAGGATTGGCAACCTTTGCGTTATCTTGGAGAACAAGTCGACTCATTTTTCATCATTGTTTTAGAGTCGATCACTCTCCGATTGTGTTTATGCATTGTGCGCGAAATGGTTAGGTATTGAGGGCGATAGATGCTTGTGTAGGTGCGGTGGATCAAGGTTGTGTTGAATGACGAACTAGAGCCTTCTCTCGTGAAGACCGCCATTAGAGACATACGCTACATCAAAATCACGGTATAACATGCGAAGTGGTGGGTTAGAAAGAGCGGGCGGTAACACATGCTCGAGTATGAGCTCACCGGGAGTCGACACATCGCCCGCACCAGCTGGTGGCCGAGAAGAGCCCGACCGGCCCTAGAACAGTCCTTCCTTAAGAACCGCAAAGGATTTTCCCAACCCAGCGGGATTTGGTGATCGGGAAGTCTCCGGAGGGTGATGCCCCAGGCCCAAGGGGATAGCGACCCGCTCGGTTGATAGTGAGAGGGAATGATCCCCTTCCTCTGCACCTCCTCCATCCTCATGAGGGTACACCTGCAGAAAGAGAAGTCAGAAACAAAGCGACGAGTCAGGAGGGAGGTGCGCATACCTCATGGGCCACCTCGGTGCCCGCCGTCAAGCTGGAACCCGAGAGGACATTTGCCGGGGACGTCTGTCGATGTTTCCTTTTACCAGCTTGAAGAGGGGGCCGGGCGATCCGCACGACAGCCATGGAGTGGCCTCGAGTGCCTCCTCCCTATTATTTCTCTCGCGTTCGCAAGGCGAGCTCGCATCTCCTCGGACACTGACATCGTTCAGCTATGGCTCATAGAAAAAAGCTCAAAGAAGGAGGGATTTTTCCCAAAGGCCCGATGGTATATTTATAGTATGAAGGTCGGACCCACCAAAAGATTCCCTCCAGCTCAGCAAAGCACTCACCAAACACGTGGGTTGGATGATTCTTTCCGAGCTTGGTCAAGCTAAAAAAGAGCGGGGATTGTGTATAACCCCGTGTTCACCGAGTGGGTCCACCAGGCAAGACGAGCGGACCAAGGCGACCTGCCCGCGCCATAACATCATACCTGCAAGATCAGAATGGTTATCCCGCTCCCGACAAAGCTAGGCGTGCGAGCTGCGCGAGTTGGTTAGACCGCTCCCACCAAAGCCAGACGCATGAGCTAGTTAGCCCACACCTGCCAAAGCCAGGCGCACGAGCTACATGAGTTGGCTAACACATCCAGCGTCTGGCTGGAGTTCATCGAGTTGAGGCGGGACTTCGCCAAACTAAGCTCAGTTGGAGTTTGACGTTCGTCGAACGGAGCTCGGCATTCGTCGAACGGAGCTCGGCGTTCATGGAACGGAGCTCGGCATTCTTCAAACTTACCTCGTGAGTTAGAATCCTAGATTCGTCAATCAAAGCTCGATGAACCCAAGTCTTCTAGAATTCCTTCTGTAGTAATATTCCCAGACCGCCCCGGGTGAGTGAAGGTATCAGAGGGCTACTCGCCCAGCTATTTTATGAGGCTTCATTTAGACTTCACCCCCGCTGGCGCCCTCCTGGCTTTGGCGTTGAGCGACGTTGCTCCACTCGACGCTCTCGGCGCCCTTCTGGCTTTGGCGTTGAGTGACGTTGCTCCACTCGACGCTCTCGGCGCCCTCCTGGCTTTGGCATTGAGTGGTGTTGCTCCACTCGAAGCTCTTGGCGCCCTCCTAGCTTTGGCGTTCAGTGACTTTATTCCACTGACGCTCTCGGTGCCCTCCTGGCTTTGGCGTTAATTGACATTGCTCCACTCGACGCTCTCGGTGCCCTCCTGGCTTTGGCATGTAGTGATGTTGCTTCACTCGCCCAGTCTCCTATGAGGTGTTTTTACGATTTTTCCCGTACCAAGGGTTCGAATAGCTTGATAGAACAGCGGAGTTAAGCAGTTAGCAGACCCAGTTGGGTTGCACATAGCTATTCAAAATAACGTAGGTTGGCTATTGGAAGGTTGTTTTGAGAAATCTATAAATAAGACCTAAGGGGCACCTTAGAGAGCACGCTTATCAATATTCAGATCTTCTTGCTCTTTCGAAGGTAGCCTTAGCTCGGACATTGGAAAAGGAGGGGAAGCGCTCTAAGATCTTTCGGGTGTGTGGTGGGACCTCCACGTCGAGCCCTTGGGTCAGTTTCCATTTCTTTTTGTTGTTTGGCTTGTAGGAGAGAAGTAGGTGCGTGATCACCCCTTCCCCAAGGGTGAACTTCCATAAGAGACCGAGCTTTCGGTTTCAACATTCTGGTGCGGTGAGCGTGGAGAGTGGTCAGCACAGAAAATCTTCAATAGGCTAGATGACAAGAGGAGATGGACAAGTCTCGGACCGGTCCGACTCGCCTCCCTCACCAGATATGGTCGCGATGGGGATGTTCGAAGACTTCAGGCAGGAGGTGCTCAGCCTCTTCAAGTTCTCACTCGGTGCACGGGCCAAGTGCTCGACTCCAGCTATTCCAAACACCGCTGCCTCGTCTCCGCGGCAGTTGAGCTGGGAAGGAGGTAGCCGAAGAAGGAAGGGGATGCCAACTCCCTGGGCGCGTGCTTTTCCCATGCTCGGCAAGTGGAGGCCGGTTCGGCGAGATGGGTGTGTGAGATCCTCCATGAAAGGGGAAACTAGATCTGATATACTCTAGAGGGGGGGTGAATAGAGTATATGATGCTTTTTAAAACACAAAGAAAATCTTTTGCAAGGCTTTACAACAATTGTTGTAATGAATGTGAGCAGGGAAGCAGAAATAAAATAAACCACAAAACTAAGCTATGCACAAAAGAATCTAGTCCAGAAACAAAAGAAAAACATGCACAACCAGAAGACACAAGGAAATATAGTGGTTCCCCAACTTGGGTACATCCACTCTTCTACCACCCTAGGTAGGAATCCACTGCAGGATGAGTTGATCAGGTGTCCTGGGCACCAATGAGCTTTTGATAAGGTGCTCAAAAACCAAATCAGATTTTTTGATCAGGTGTCTTGCCACCAATGAGCTTTTGACAAGGTGCTCAAAAACCAACTTCAAACTTTTGAAGGGAGTTTGAAAAACCCTTTACAGAATGGGGGTGAGAGAGTGATGGCAGTCTTCTCTTTCTCAAGCAACTGAGAAGACTATGTGGATTCAGTGATGTTGTCAAAGCTCCCCCTGAGTCCTTGAAGTCTTCAGGAAGATGAGCTTTGCTGAGGGTGATAGGCCTTCAAAGATAGATCTCCAGCAAAGGATGATTTCAGCAAGCTGAAATATTGAGTGTCTGGAGTCTTGAAGTGATGTTGGCCTTGAACACTTGAGAGCTGAAGAGATCTTAAGATTTGAAAGCTTGATCTCTTGATGAGTGTTCTTCTGAATTCTTGTTGACAGAAAATTTTTCAGAGTCTCTGTATATTGAGAGATGTCCTGTTCTTGTCAATCTCTCTTAACTGTATTATTGATTCAAAAAACATTCTCTCTTTTATTCTCTGAATCTCAATAGGAAAATTGCTCTGTCAAAGATAGCCGTTGGTCTGAATTAATTACAGCCTTAATTGCATAAAAAGTTCTGAAGGAAAGTCCACTGATATATTCCTTGAAAAATCCCTTGAAACTTGCTCCAGAATTAAATGAAAACGGCTGGCAGATCTTCTGACTTAAATGCAGAATAACTTCTATCTTGATTTGAATTTGAATTCTGAAGATCAACTGAAATCGTCGAACTGAGCTCTGCTATCGTCGAGCTGAGCTCAGCGAACTGGAAAAAGCAAGCAGCAAAGAAATCGTCGATCTGAGCTCAAAGATCGTCGAACTGAGCTCAGAGATAAAGATCCAGTACAGAGTCAAAAACGTCGACCTGAGCTCAGCGATCGTCGAATGAAGTTCGACGATATTGAGAAGTTGAGCTCAGCGATCGTCGACCAGAGCTCGACGATATTGAGAGGCTTGAGCTCAGCGATCGTCGAATGGAGCTCGACGATCTGCCAAAGTTGAGCTAGACGATCGTCGACCGGAGTTCGACGAAACGTCGTGCTGAGCTCGACGATTTGGACTTAGTCTCCAGAAAAACTTGGGTCTTCAGAGCAGCTTCCAAACCTAGACTCCTGATCCCTTAGACTCAATTCTAATTGACCTATAATCTATACAGAAGGTCAAAACATAGAATGCTAGAGACATAGTCATCCTGACCCAAATTAGTAATAGGGTGTTCCAACAATCTCCCCCTATTTGGGTTAGGAAAACTATTTACAGACATTGAAAAACAAACAACATCATACAGACAGAAAAACATAGAACAACAATAACAAGACACAGAGCAGAACCATCACAGAGATATATATTATATATGTGATATCCAGATAGCAGTTAGAAGAACCAAAAGTTGTCACCTTACAGAGTTATTCCTTTTCTTTGCCTTTTACCATTTTAATTTCTCTGTTAGGATTTAATGCTTGTTGTTTTGATCTGGTATCATCAGCTGCACCCAAATAGATTTGCTTTGAAGCCCTGGGAACCACTGCAGCTGGATGCAACTCCATGTACCTGTCTGCATCAAAAAACTTACTGGAAGCATATCTTTCTAACTCTTTTTGCCTCTGCTCTGACATGGTGGATATGTTGGAGGTGTCTAGCCCTTGTTCCTTTGCTTTCTTTATCTGATCTAAGGCAGCCAGTTCTTTCATCCTTGCAGTCCAAGCCATAGGATTTTTCTCAGGATCCTCAAATGGAACAGGTGGCTCATACCTGTTGGAAGTAGTTTCTTGAGGTGTCCTGGCAGTCACATTTTCTCTAAGCTTATAAGGGAATGGACCTGAAGATGTATCAGAAGAAACATGTCCACCCCTGGAATAAGGATGTTGCCTGGAGTGTCCTTTGGAGTAAACCTGAGTTTCTCTTTGGTTTCCCCTATATCCTCCCCTTCTAGAGTAGGACCCCCTAGATTGGCTTTCCCTTTGATATGTTCTTGCATGAGGCTGGTAGGGAGCCTGGCTTCTAGCAGGGCATGATCTTGCAGAGCTTCCACCTGCACCTGCATCAGGTGGAGGTGGTGGAGGAGGATGAGGGTGCTTGGACTGGGAAGAATCTTTATCAAACTTCCTCTTCTTCTTCATTGCCTTTAACTGGTTCCTGGAGAATTGCATCCAATGCTCAGAGATTTGGCAATTGTGCAGAATATAATATGGAACATCATTATCATCTCTGACTTTGGCAGGAGGAACTCTCTTCAAGGCCTTACTTCTTGCCTTTCTTTTCCTTGCAATTGTGGCAGATGAGTCATCAGAAGCAGTAGCATAATCCTCAGATTCAGAGCTTTGTTCATCATACAATGCATCAAGCTTCTTCATCAAATCCTCTTTTAACTGGACAGCAGCTGATGGGGCAGAAGATACAGAAACAGGAGGAGCAACAGGAGCAGCAGCAGATGTTACAACAATTACAGGAGCAGCAGCAGCTTCAGAGATAATAACTTCAACAGCAGGCTCAACATCAACAGCCTCTGTCATCAGAAAATCCTGTGAGAAGGGCTCAACAGCAGCAGATATTATTTCAGAGGTAGACACAGCATTGTCTTCAGCAGCAGCAGCATCAACATCATCATAAGCAGCAGTCACTGACTGAATAAAATCAGAGAGGATTCTGGGGTCACAGCAGGAGAAGGGCACTAGAGCCCTGGTCAAGTCTTCTGACTGGGCAGCAAGAACCTCTGGGGGCTGGACAGCATAGATTTCTGGAAGGCAGCTGAAGTAAGCAGTGTCAAAGGTAGACAGCAAAGACCTTAGGTCTATTGCAAGTACTGGAATGGCAGCAGCAGTAGACACAGAACCAGTGGCAGTAGCAGTAGCAGAAGCAGCAACAGCATCAGAAACACCAGCAGGAGGAGCAGCAGCAGCAACAGCAGCCTGGAAGCTGGCTTTATAGGGCATCTCCCCCTGCCTGGATGCAGAAACCTGTGCATCAAGGCACACTGCTGGGGGTGCGGCTATGGGGGTAAGGAAAGAGGACAGCCTGGCAGAGAGAGCTGCCACTGATTGTTGCAGAGGAGCTAAGGAGGCCTCCATGAGAAGGGAGAGCCTAGGTGCAAGGAGCTCATACAGCTGATCAGCAAGGGCTGGGAGATCTACATGCTCAAGGGGAGCAGAGGTAGAGGGTACAGGGATGGCTGAGGGAGCTGGAGGAGGAGGGCTGAAGGGTGGAAGGGATGGCTCAGGAGATGGTATGGTAGAGATGGAGGGTACAGGAATGGAAATGGAGGGAGTGAAGGTGGGTTGATCAATAAGTTGATGGAGAAGGTCTTGGAAAGTTGTTGAGGTGGTGGGGAAATCTGGAGGAGAGGAGGGGGAATCATCCATGTAGGATTCATCCAAGAGAGTGAAGGATGGAATGGATGTAGAGGAGGTGACATCTGGAGGTGGATAGGAGAAAAGGGGATGGAAGTGGTCTGCTGGTGGAGAGGAAATTGTTGCTGGAGATGGAATAGAAGATGGAGAGGGGCTGGAGATGGTAATTGTGGAGATGGCTGGAGAGGTGGATGGAACTGGAGGAGGGGAAGCAGCAGCACTGGCAGCAGGCAGGTCTTCTGCAGGGGCAGAGACCTGGGGTGGAGTGACTCTAAGAGTCCTGGTGCCTGAAGGGCCAGAAGAGGAGGGCCTGCTGGGCTTGGAGATTTGCCTGTCCCATTTCCCAAAAAGGGCACAGGTGAGTCTCTTGGAGGCATTGATGTGCACTCCAGAGGAGACTAGCAGGGCAGGGCACTTAGCCTGGAGGAAGATTCCCAGAATTCTTCCAAAGTTCACAAAGGTTTTGTTGATCTTTTTCTTCAATAAATCAAAAAAGACTTCTCCCCAGTTCAAGCCTTTTCTATCTACCAGAGCTCCCATAAGGCAGAGCTGGAATCTGGAGATAGTATCATGAGCAGAATGCTTGGCCAAAAGGACCTTGCCTACAACATCAGCCATAAACCTGTATTCCACAGACAGGTTTCTCTTAAACAGTTTGCTAGGGTTCCCCTCAGGATGACCCATCCTGGCAAGAACATCAGCAAACTCTTCTCCAGAAAGGTCAGCAGAGTCTTCACCATTCCTGAAGCCAAATACCTCTGTGAGTACTGTTGGAGTCAGAGGTACCTGGGTGCCACTGATGGAGCCAACTATGGTGTTGTTGTCCAGGTTGTGGGCAGTATATACCCATTCTTTAATTTCATCAGATGCTAGTTTGATTCTGGTGGACATCAAGGCAGTTAATTGCTGATCTTTGAATAAGTTGAGAATATCTTGGAAGATTTGATCTGTGGTGTTGAAGGAATCGAAATCGATGTCAAAGCCGGCATCAAATTTCATTGTAGAGAGTACAGCAACTGAAACGGCCATGGTACCTGCAAAAAATCAACAAACAAAACGACCAAGTGTAGAACTGTTTGGAGGGAAGAAAAGTTTGCAGAGAAATTGAAAGCGCAAGAGAGAACGACGGCGAAAAAAAAAGTTTTATATTAGGGTTCGACGCAGAAAAGGAAAGATCGTTGAACTCAGTTCGACGATCGAGGCTCCTAAAGGAATCTGAAGAGACTCCAAAATCGTCGATCTCCGTTCGACGATCTGGAAAGGCGTCGAGCTCCGTTCGACGATCGTTCAGTGAACAAAATCGTCGAGCGCCGTTCGACGATCGTTGACCAGAGGAGATAGTCCATACTATCAGAGGGGCGCTGAACTCAGTTCGACGATTCTGGAAATCGTCGAACTCCGTTCGACGATCTTTGGGGAAATCGTCGAGCGCAGTTCAGAGATCAGAGAATTTCTAGATACTAAGAAAAATCAGAAATTTTGCCTAGTCTTGGTCAATTTTAGCTTTCAAAATCTTGGGTTTTATTTGAGACTTCCTCCATCTAGCATGCCTAACTGATTTAGGAAGAAAGTATGTTTCTTTTCATCCAAAGGCTTGGTGAAAATATCTCCCCTTTGTAAATCAGTTGGGATATACTGCAATTCAATTTTATTCTTCTCAACATTATCCCTTAAGAAATGATGCCTAATTTCTATATGTTTTGTCCTACTATGGAGGACTGGATTTTGAGCTATGGAGATAGCACTTGTATTGTCACAAAATATTTTTGACTTCTCTAAGTTGTAACCATAGTCTAGGAGTTGATTTTGAATCCACAATATTTGTGAACAACAACTGCCTGCAGCCATGTATTCAGCTTCAGCAGTTGAAGTTGACACAGATGTTTGTTTCTTGCAAAACCAGGAGACAAGTCTATCACCAAGGAACTGACAAGTTCCACTGGTGCTTTTCCTGTCAATTCTGCATCCAGCATAATCAGCATCAGAGAATCCAGTTAACTCAAATGCTGAATCTTTTGGATACCAGAGTCCTAGATTTGGACAACTTTTAACATACCTGAGAATCCTCTTTACTAATGTGAGGTGTGACTCTCTAGGGCTAACTTGGAATCTAGCACATATACATGTAGCAAACATTATATCTGGTCTACTAGCTGTAAGGTACAGTAAAGAGCCAATCATTGCTCTATATGTTGTCTGATCAACAGGTTTCCCATGTTCATCAGCATCCAATACAGCATTGGTAGGCATGGGTGTTTTCATGCAAGATGCCTCAGACATGCCAAATTTCTTAACCAGCTCATTAGCATATTTGGTTTGAGAAATAAAGATGCCTTCAGCATGTTGTTTGACTTGCAATCCTAGGAAGAAGGATAGCTCACCCATGCTACTCATCTCAAATTTAGAATGCATTAAATTAGAAAATCTTCTGCACAATTTTGAGTCAGTAGAACCAAAAATGATATCGTCTACATAGATTTGTACTAGTAGGGTATGGGACTTATGGGTTCTAATGAAAAGAGTTTGGTCTACTCTACCCCTTATAAAATCATTTTTCAAGAGAAAGCATGCTAGGGTCTCATATCATGCTCTGGGAGCTTGCTTGAGACCATATAATTCTTTATTCAATTTAAAAACAAAATCAGGATGAGTTGGAGAGATAAAACCTGGAGGTTGTCTGACATAGACTTCCTCTTTGATGTCTCAATTTAAGAAGGCACTCTTGACATCCATTTGATAAACTTTGAAGCCTTTGTGAGCTGCATAAGCTAAGAAAATCCTGATGGCTTCTAATCTTGCAACAGGTGCAAAGGTCTGGTCGTAGTCAATTCCTTCTTCTTGAGAATATCCTTGGGCAACTAGCCTTGCCTTGTTCCTTACTATTACTCCTTGATCATCCAGTTTGTTTCTGAATACCCATTTTGTTCCAACAATGGAATGATCCTTAGGCTTTGGCACTAGTTCCCATACTTTGTTCCTCTCAAATTGATGCAGCTCCTCTTGCATGGCAATGATCCAGTGTGGATCTTGCTCTCCATCTTGAATGGACTGAGGTTCAATTTGAGAAAGGAAGCAGGTGTGCAACAGGTTTTGGTTGACCTGATTTCTGGTTTGCACACCAGCTGAGAGTTCTCCAATTATTTGGGTAATTGGATGGTCTCTGGATGTTACTAAATCAACAGGGGGTGTTGATTGTTCATCAACCTGTGTTGTTGTTTCCTCTTGTGGTACAACAACTGGATCTTCAAGCTGAGCTTCAATATGTTGAGCATTGCTTTCATCTTCACTGCTTTCATCCTCTTGAGCAACCTGTAGCTTGTTCATATCTTCAACTAGAGAGTGTTCCTGCAAAGGTTCTATGGTAGAAGAAATCTTCTCCTTGAAAGACATGTTAGTTTCATCAAAAGAGACATGAACAGATTCCTCAATTTTCAATGATGATTTATTATAAACCCTATATGCCTTGCTGATCATGGAGTATCCCAGAAACACTCCTTCATCAGCTTTGGCTTGAAATTTTGCTAGATGTTTCTTATCATTATTGTGAATATAACAAATGCAACCAAAAATTTTGAAATAGTCAACTTTAGGTTTCTTCCCTTTGAGTAATTCATAGGGAGTCTTTCCCTTCAGTTTATGTATCAGACTCCTGTTCAGCACATAGTTGGAGGTGTTTACTGCCTCTGCCCAAAAGGATAGAGGTAGATGAGCATCTGACAACAATGTGGTGGCAGATTCAATAAGGGTTCTATTTTTCCTTTCAGCTACCCCATTTTGTTGAGGAGTTCTAGGAGCTGAGAAAGTGTGCCTGATCCCTTCACTCTGACAGAACTCTTGCATAAGAAGAGAATCAAACTCTGTCCCATGATCACTTCTGATCAGGGCAATGTGAGTATTGAACTCAATCTTTATACATTTGAGAAACTCTGTCAGACACTTAAAGTTATCAGACTTCTTCCTTAGAAAGAACACCCAAGTGAATCTGGAGAAGTCATCTACAATCACTAAAGTGTAGGATTTCCCTCCTAGGCTTTGTACTGTGATGGGTCCAAATAGATCCATGTGTAACAGATACAATATCCTAGGTGAATCACTCTTATTAAGTGACTTAAAGCTGTTTTTAGTTTGCTTGCCTAATTGACAAGCCTTGCAAAGTCCTTCCTTCTTGTAGGGGCCAGAAGGTAGTCCTCTAACAAGGTTGTCCTTGGATAGCCTAGCAATAGTTCTAAGGTTTAGGTGTCCTAATCTCTTATGCCATAAAACATTTGGTCTATAAACTGAATTGAATAAGCAGATGTCTACAGTAGTTGAAAGAAAATCTACTAAGTAGATGTTACCTTTCCTTTTACCTGTTAACACAGTTGTGTTGTCCTCTGATTTGATTTTGCATGAAGTTTTGCTGAAGTTCACTTGGTAGCCTTCATCACACAGCTGACTGATGCTGATTAGGTTGTGCTTCAGTCCTTCCACATATGCTACCTTCTTGAAGGTTACAGAACCAATCTGGACTGCTCCATATCCTTTAGTTTGTCCAAAGTTGGAATCACCAAAGATAACTTTGGGTCCAAGCTTGGCTCTAAAGGAATTGAGGTTGTCCTTGTTCCCTGTCATGTGCTTGGAGCACCCACTATCCAAATACCATTGCTGGTTAGATGTTGGATAGGTCTTCATCTGCACATAAAGCAATTCACTTGTTTTTGACCCAGTTTACCTTGGGCCTAGGTTGATAACCTTTAAACTCAGAAATAAAAGATATCCCTGGCTGACTCTTATATCCTTCAGGATGATATCTCCTTGGAGGTAAAATCCATTCAGTATAAGGGTTAAATGTTTGGGATGAAGAACCCTCAGGATTCAATTTTGACTTGCCCTTGAAAATTTTTCCACTGCTCTGACCTCTGTTCGACGATCTTGGAGCTGAGTTCGACGATCTTGGGTCAGATCGTCGAGCTCCGTTCGACGGTCGACTATGGCTGAGGTCAGGTATATGGGATCGTCGAGCAGCGTTCGACGATCTTGGCTGAGATCGTCGACCTGCGTTCGACGATATTTCCTGAGATCGTCGAGCTGCGTTCGGCGATCGTCGAGCTTCATTCGGCGATCGTCGATCTCCGTTCGACGATTTGTGCTGGACTTTAGTTTTCTGAGGCAGATCAGAATTCTTCCTGGCAACCTCTACAACTCCCTTTCCCTTGTCAGAAATGAACTTGATAGGGGTTGTTAGAACAATAGGTTGGCTGGATGAGGCACCCAAGCCCAGTGTATTGTTGAATCTTGAGTTCACTGTGCTTGTGATGTCCATCAACTTGATGCTTCTCCCATTGAGAGATTCTTCAAGCTTCTTGGCCTCAAAGAGCTCACTCTTCAGTGAAGCTATCTGTTCCCTATAGTTCTCCAACTCCTGAGAGAGTTTGAGGTTTTCTGATTTTAAATCACTTTGTTCAGATAATTGATTTCTGAGAGAGATGATCTCTTTCTCAGACTTTAGCAGATCTAAACATAGTGCTTTAAATTCAAGCTTAAAATCTTCTGAGGTAAAATCAAAAGAGCTGATTACCTGATCTTCTTCTGGTTGAGTCTCTGAGTCTGACTCTGACTCCTCTTCTTCTGAGCTGTTCTGTGAGGCATTGATTGCCATCATGCAAAACTCCTTTTCCTCTGCATCATCCTCATCATCACTTGAGCTGGAAGAGGTCTCTGACTCTTCTTCAGTCTCACTCCAGGATTCAGCAACAAATCCTTTCCTTGTGTGCTTATTTTTGCTGGTGGAAGGTTTGTTGTTTCCATGCCTTTTGGAGTCCTTCTCCTTTCTTCTTTCTTTTCTTTCCCTTCTGTCCTTGTTCTTATTCTCTGGACAGTCAGGAACTATATGCCCTGGTTTCCTGCAACCAAAGCAGATGATATCTTTGTTATTTCCAATGGACTTGTCATACCTTGGCTTGTCTTGCTCCTTGTATGATCTTCTTCTGAAGTCCTTCCTGGCCATCTTATAGAATCTTTTGGCCAATAGGCTGAGAAGTTCATCATTGCTTGTGGCCTTTTCTTCAGGCAGATCCTCAGCTGCCTTGAATGCAATAGTCTTCTCCTTTCTTGTGGCTGGAGAAGCAGCCTTCTGTTCTTCTTCTCTGTTCTTGATGAGTAGCTCATAAGATTTGAGCTTTCCCAACAAGGCTTCAGTGGTAATCTCATTTAGGCTTCTGGCATCTTTAATTGGCCAGATTCTTGAATCCCAAGTGCTGGGGAAGCACATTAGGATCTTGTCATTGAGTTCTGTCAGTGAGATTTCTTTATCTAATGTCCTCAGTTCACTGACAATTAGACTCAATCTATTGTACATGTCTCCCACTGACTCAGTTTCTCCCTTCTTGAAGTTCTCATATTGGGAGATGAGATGAGATCTTCTGTCCTTTCTCTCATCAGCTGAGCCAGAGACAATTTCTGAGAGCTTGTCCCAGATCTCCTTGGCTGAATTACATTCAGCTACCTTCTGAAAAATGTCATCTGACATTGTCTGAGCTAGAATGTTCATTGCCTTGGCATCAGCTACTTTCCATCTTTTAATGTCAGCATCTGTTCCTGATGGAGGTGGAACAGCACTTGTGCTTGTGCTCTCTGGAGGTCTTGGGCACACTGTCAAAACAGAATTAAAAATATCTTCGTCAATTGAATTCATGTAGAGTTTAATCCTTGCCTTCCAAAGTGCAAACTTTGATAGATTGCACACTGGAGGTCTGGTGCTAGCATAATCTTTGTTCTGGGCCATGGTTTGTGCAAGCTAACACTAATAAAAAAAAAGGAAACAAAAGAAGGATCTAGTTTGGGATCTTTGGGGTTCAGGTGTTAGCCTGTACAACCAAACAGATATGGTATGTTTAACCAACCTCCCTCTGATACCAATTGAAAGGGGAAACTAGATCTGATATACTCTAGAGGGGGGTGAATAGAGTATATGGTGCTTTTTAAAACACAAAGAAAATCTTTTGCAAGGCTTTACAACAATTGTTGTAATGAATGTGAGCAGGGAAGCAGAAATAAAATAAACCACAAAACTAAGCTATGCACAAAAGAATCTAGTCCAGAAACAAAAGAAAAACATGCACAACCAGAAGACACAAGGAAATATAGTGGTTCCCCAACTTGGGTACATCCACTCTTCTACCACCCTAGGTAGGAATCCACTGCAGGATGAGTTGATCAGGTGTCCTGGGCACCAATGAGCTTTTGATAAGGTGCTCAAAAACCAAATCAGATTTTTTGATCAGGTGTCTTGCCACCAATGAGCTTTTGACAAGGTGCTCAAAAACCAACTTCAAACTTTTGAAGGGAGTTTGAAAAAC
The DNA here is from genome assembly GCA_039583875.1 of Platanthera guangdongensis. Taxonomy (NCBI): domain Eukaryota; kingdom Viridiplantae; phylum Streptophyta; class Magnoliopsida; order Asparagales; family Orchidaceae; genus Platanthera; species Platanthera guangdongensis. The sequence goes on along the minus strand of CM077148.1, from coordinate 57,249,581 downwards.
CCTTTACAGAATGGGGGTGAGAGAGTGATGGCAGTCTTCTCTTTCTCAAGCAACTGAGAAGACTATGTGGATTCAGTGATGTTGTCAAAGCTCCCCCTGAGTCCTTGAAGTCTTCAGGAAGATGAGCTTTGCTGAGGGTGATAGGCCTTCAAAGATAGATCTCCAGCAAAGGATGATTTCAGCAAGCTGAAATATTGAGTGTCTGGAGTCTTGAAGTGATGTTGGCCTTGAACACTTGAGAGCTGAAGAGATCTTAAGATTTGAAAGCTTGATCTCTTGATGAGTGTTCTTCTGAATTCTTGTTGACAGAAAATTTTTCAGAGTCTCTGTATATTGAGAGATGTCCTGTTCTTGTCAATCTCTCTTAACTGTGTTATTGATTCAAAAAACATTCTCTCTTTTATTCTCTGAATCTCAATAGGAAAATTGCTCTGTCAAAGATAGCCGTTGGTCTGAATTAATTACAGCCTTAATTGCATAAAAAGTTCTGAAGGAAAGTCCACTGATATATTCCTTGAAAAATCCCTTGAAACTTGCTCCAGAATTAAATGAAAACGGCTGGCAGATCTTCTGACTTAAATGCAGAATAACTTCTATCTTGATTTGAATTTGAATTCTGAAGATCAACTGAAATCGTCGAACTGAGCTCTGCTATCGTCGAGCTGAGCTCAGCGAACTGGAAAAAGCAAGCAGCAAAGAAATCGTCGATCTGAGCTCAAAGATCGTCGAACTGAGCTCAGAGATAAAGATCCAGTACAGAGTCAAAATCGTCGACCTGAGCTCAGCGATCGTCGAATGGAGTTCGACGATATTGAGAAGTTGAGCTCAGCGATCGTCGACCAGAGCTCGACGATATTGAGAGGCTTGAGCTCAGCGATCGTCGAATGGAGCTCGACGATCTGCCAAAGTTGAGCTAGACGATCGTCGACCGGAGTTCGACGAAACGTGTCGTGCTGAGCTCGACGATTTGGACTTAGTCTCCAGAAAAACTTGGGTCTTCAGAGCAGCTTCCAAACCTAGACTCCTGATCCCTTAGACTCAATTCTAATTGACCTATAATCTATACAGAAGGTCAAAACATAGAATCCTAGAGACATAGTGATCCTGACCCAAATTAGTAATAGGGTGTTCCAACACTCCAGCTAGCCCAGTAGGGGGAGGTAGCCCATTCATCGAGCTGGTTTCCTCCACCCCAGTTCCAGAGGGGTTCAGGGAACCCGAAATTTCTTACTATACCGAGAAGGGAGACCCGGTCCAGCACGTCCAGTGGTTCGAGGATATGGTCTCGATCCGGCAGATGTGGGATGGCTTCAAGTGCCGGCTCTTCGCCATCACCCTCAAGGTGAATGCGAGGGAGTGATTTCACCAGATACCGTCCAGCTCCATTTACTGCTTCGTGGACCTATGTCGGGGGTTCATATTGAGGTTCACCACCTCCAAGAGGAGGAAGAAGGAGTCGGAGTCCCTGTTCCACATCAAGCAGGGGGTGAATGAGACTTTGGGGAGTTACGTTGACCGATTTTAGGAAGAGGTCACCCAAGTCCAGGAGATGCTAGGACATAGCCTGATGATGGCCTTCATCCTGGGGCTGCAATAGGGATTCTTCATAATGGAGCTGAACAGAGTACCACCCCTCTCATACAAAGAGCTGATGGAGAGGGCGGCAAGGGAGGTCGACATGGAGGAGTCGAATCCGGAGTTTGCCCGAAAGTTGGCCAGGTGGTCCACGGAGTAAGAGAACGAGCCGAGAGGCGGCGGAGGGCAGGAGGAAAGGAGACCGAACCCCAGCAGAGAGAACAACGACAACTACAGGGGTAGCAGCAGCCCCGGTGGGGGCGTCAGGAGCCGGATTGTCGACTGTGCTGGAGGCCCGAGTGGTAGGACCAAGGGACATGGAGAGATTGCTAGGGAAGGGACAACTACCAGGGGGTCTAGGATTAGTTCCACCCCCCAGGTTGGAGGCAACCACAAAGACCTCCCCTCCTCGAACAAAATTAGGCTATGGTTATAGCCATGGGGGAGAGGTGGAGAGCGGCATGGAGAAGGAGAGAAGTCAGGTTGAAGTTTCCCTACTGAGACTTCCACCAAGAGGAAGGGCACGCTATGTCCATGAGCCTGGATTTCCTCGAGATGAGAGGAAACAGGGAGCAGTATCAGCAGCAGGGCCGCTAGGAGGTGAGGATTGAGGAGGTCCTGCCTCGGGGGGAGGAGGATCGATGTGAAGACCGGACAGACGTCAGGACCCGGGGAGGGATCAGAGTGATCTATAGGGGGGTGGGGATTGAGGCTTCCTGGAAGGCGAGCCTCCACACCATGTGCCATTGGAACATTGGCTCCATATCCCAGACCCCACTCCCAGAAGAGAAGATTACCTCTCGAGTAAGGATATGATGGATCATAAGGATCCCTTCTGCAATGTGTTGGTCATCCAGACGAACATCGAGAATTTCACCATCTCTAGGATCATCATTGACAATGGGAGCTCCGTCAACGTCATCTTCAAAAAGGCATTCGGTGTGATGAAGGTCGAGGCGAAGTGGGTGCTGGCTTCAGATGGTGCCCTGTTTGGATTTCAAGGGAGAGGAAGGAGCTAGAAGGAGGAGTGGGGTTCCACGTTACCCTGGGATGACACTCCCGGAACTGCAGGTTTATCATCGTGGATGACCCCAGAAGCTTCAACGCCATCTTTGGGAGGCCTCTCATTAGCATCTTCCACTGCGTCCCCTCGTCCTTCCACCAATGCCTGAAATTCAACGCCGAGGGGATCCAGGTCCGGGTTCGGGGGACCCCAAAGTAGCGAGGTAGTGCTATGTCACCGCTATGAACTCTATCTCCTGGCAGGAAGGGGCCGAGTAGAACGAGCGAAGAATGGAGGAGGCAGAACATGAGGCAGGAGGAGAGGAGATGGAGGTGGAGAGCTGCACCGAGGTAGAGGTGGCAGTAGGAGACCAGGAGGAGTTGGAATAGGTAATGGCCATCGGAGAAGAGGAAGAAGCTGAGGAAGTTCTTGTCCCGGAGGAGAGGCACGTCAAGAAATGGGAGGAGCAGTCCAGACTGGAGGCTGCGGAAGACGTGGTGGAGATGGAGGCTCTCACCCTTTGAGTCAGGGTGGAGAAGATTCGCATCAGCGGGGGGCTGAACCTGGAGGCTCAGGGCAGGATGTTGGAATGCATCCTAAATAGTGTGGACATCTTCGAATAGAGCGTAGCAGAGATGCCGGGGATTGATGTGGACATGGCCTGTCATCGCCTCAACCTGGACCCGAGAGCTCGCCCCATCCAGCAGAAGAAGAGCTCCACGGCGGACATGCTGGCCGAGCCCATCATGGAGGAGGTGGCCAAACTCCTCAAGGCCGGCTTTGTATCCGAAATACAATACCCCGGCTGGGTCTCCAATATTACGATGGTTAAAAAAGGATACAGCTAGTGGCGTATGTGTGTTGATTTTTCTTTGCTTAATAAATCATGCCCTAAGAATTGTTATCGCTTGTCTCGGATCGACGCGCTTGTTGACTCAGCCATCGGTTTTCATATAATGAGCTTCTTAGATGAATTTTCAGGTTATCACCAGATTAGGATGCACCCCCCCGGACATCAAAGATGTCTCATTCATCACAGTGGATGGGTGCTACTGATATAAAATGATGCTCTTTGCGCTGAAGATTGCAGGGTCGACTTACCAGAAGATGATGGACAGGGTCTTCCGGGAACAGAGGGTGAGGAACTTGGAGGTGTATGTAGATGACCTCTTGATCAAGAGTCAAGACGTGGACTCTCACCTCCAGGACCTAGAGGAAACCTTAACCACCCTACGTAAATATAAGATGCGGCTGAACCCCCTGAAGTGCATTTTTGGGGCCAGCAGGGGGAAGTTCTTGGGGCATCTCCTCACCCTCTCAGGGTTCGAGCCAAATCCTGACAAGGTTAAAGCCATCGTGGATCTGGGATCAACACGGAATGCTAAAGAGGTGCAGCGGTTGATAGGAAAGCTAGCAGGATTGCTCAGGTTCCTCTCTCGGGTCGGGGAGAAATGCTCCCCCTTATTCAAGATGTTGAGGGGGGTCAGAAGTTCGAGTGGAAAAAGGAGTGTGAGGAGGCATTCCAGGCCCTGAAGAGGCAGTTGACCCAGGCTCCGGTACTCCAAGGGCCGAAGGATGGGGAAGACCTGTATTTGTATCTTAGGGTGGGAGTGGAGGCCTTGAGCTCCGTCCTGGTTCGTGAAGAGGGGAAGAGGCAGGCCCCATATACTATGTGAGTCAGGTTCTGAGGAAGGCCGAGCTTTGATACCCCATCTTGGAAAAACTGGCCTTTGCTCTGATCATCTTGGCCCGGAGGCTCCGACCCTACTTCCACGCATACTCCATCCGAGTGGTGACTGACCATCCCCTCCACAACATCTTTGAGGGGGTGGAGCATTCAGGCAGGATAGCTAAGTGGTCGGTGGAACAGAGTGAGTTCGACATCTCCTTCGTCCCCCGCCTCTCAATCAAGGCCCAAGCAATGGCCGACTTTTTGGAAGACTACGTGATCGAGATGGCGGAGGAAAACCTCATTCGACCAACTTCATGGAAGGTGAAGGTAAACGACGCTTCGGGGGGACATTCCTTGGGGTTGGGGGTAATCTTGGAAAGCCCACAAGGGACGAGAATTTAGCAAACGGCGATGGTGCACTTCCCCATCATTAACAACCAGGCTGTGTATAAGGTCATAATAACAGGGATGCGCCTAGCCAGGGAGCTTGGGGTGCTCGATGTGGAGGTCCTCACTGACTCCATGGTGGTAGCTTCCCAGGTCAATGGGGAGTTTGAGGCGAGAGTGCCCATCCTCCAGCTATACTTAGCAAAAGTGAAGGGGGTGGTCATCGGCACATTTCAGACCTTCTCCATCTGACACGTGCCCAGAGAGGAGAACGAGCAGGTCGATCAGCTGGCGAAGCACGGTCCCTGGGTGCGGGGGTACCATCACTGATCTATTCCACCCTTCCATCGAAGAGGGGGAGCTGATGGAGGTGGATTAACACCCCTCGTGGATGTACCCATTCATGACTGTCCTCTCCATAGGGGAGTATCCGGACGGGATGGACAAGAAGAAGTTCAGATACAAGTCAGCATACTATCTCCTCCGGGATGGGTAGTTTTATCGGAAGACTCTCTTGAGGATGCTGGCCCATTGCGTGGCCAAGAGGGAAGCGTAGAGTATCTTGGAAGAAGTCCACTCTGGGGAGTGTGGGAGCCACTCCGGGAGCCGGACCCTGGAAGGGAGGATTGTCAGGCAAGGATACTTCCGGCCTACCCTGGGGCACGATGCTGCGGAATTTACAAAGAGGTGCCACAAATGCCAGTTATTTGCACCCCTCCAACTACAACCGGCTCAGCGCCCCAAGAGCATCACGGCCCACTGGCCCTTTGCGATTTGGGGAATGGACTTGGTTCGACTGTTCCCCCAGGCCAGCGGGCAAAGGATGTTCCTGTTAGTGATGATAGATTATTTTTCCATATGTCTAGAGGTGAAGGCACTGGCCAAGTTGACCTCCCAAGTCATCAGAATTTTGTTTGGGGAGAGATCATCTGCTGCCATGGTCTACCCCAGGCCATTATCACGGACAATAGGCCTTAGTTCGCCAGCGTGGAGTTCATCAGCTTCTGCGAGCAGCTCGAAATTGACCTCAGATTTTCCTTGATCCACAACCCTAGGAGCAAAGGGCAGGTGGAGGCGGAAAATAAGATTATTGTGAACCTCCTGAAGAATATGGTTGAAAACCGGAAGGGGAGTTTGGTGGAGAAGCTTACCTCGGTCCTTTGGGCCCTGAGGACCACACCCAACACAGCCACAGGGGAGACACCCTTCAAGCTCTCACATGGATGTGAGGCGATACTCCCTAGAGAATTTGAAGTTCAGAGGCATCAGGTGATCACGATGCAAGATGGCAGAGAGGAATGGTGTTGGGTATTCAATCCACAATATACCAGATTTGTATGAAGTCACACTTAAAATAGGTTGAATTAAGTTTGTATTTGATGTTTTTTTTATTAAGTGTTTACAGGACTTAATTGCTAAGTGTAGACCAATGTCAGTCTATAATGAGTCTCCAAACACCGGACCATACAATGTAATCTCTTATTATGTGATCCAAGGTGTTGACTCATGCGTAGCCTCTCTATTGGGACACACTTCTTTTTCAAGAATTAAGGGCAAGAGAAAAGATTGTTGCTGTTTTTAATGAAGAATCAAGACTTTAAGTTTTCAGAAAAGTATAAGTCTTTTTCTCGAGTACTATATTTGTACTCCAGAAGGACTTATGAAATTTCTCGAGTAAGACTTGTCTTCATTTCGAGTAACAGAAGTTGTTCTCGAGAAAGCTTCTTGTTGTTCTCGAGAAGGACTTTTGTTCTCGAGTAATATATGGCATTTCTTCTCGGGATATTTGTTTTCCAAATAAATAATTTTTCTAAGCCTTTTTCTCGAGAAGACCAATATTACTCTCGAGAAGACTATCTTCTTTTCTCGAGATGCAGAAGTATTTGTCGAGACCTAGTGTACTTTCCTCGAGAGCTAAACTTTTGTTCTCGAGATGGTTATTTGTTCTCGAGAACCAAATTTTTTCTTCTCGAGAACAAACTGTTATTTTTCTCGAGTACTACTTTTCATTCACGACACTATAGTTTTTCAGCTCCACATATTTTTCTAAGTGTTTTACTCGAGACAGCGCTTTTGTTCTCGAGTACAAAATGTTCCTTCTCGAGAACTAAAAACAATTTTTCTCGAGTAATTTTCCTCTTTCTCGAGAATGCTGTTTTCTTCCTCCACATAATTTTTCTCTAAGTCTTCTTCTCGAGAACTCCCTTATTGTTCTCGAGTAATAGAATTTATTAGTTCTCCAGTAAAAACCTTCTTCTCGAGAACACCCTGGTACATTTTACTGAAATTCGCTAAGTCCATACAAACAATTATTTCAAACATAATTAACGCATGATTGGTCCACGTGGATGTCATTAATGATGATTATGACCGTTAGGGTAATCCTATATAAGGTCTTGTCATTTTCGACTAACCCTAAGAAGTTTTAACAAGAAGATTTTAAGAAGAATTTAGCCGCCGTTGAAAGAAATTTCCAATCTTTCTGAATCCGATATTTCATTCAAAATTGAGAGTCGTTGATCATCATCTTCATCGTCTAAGGATTTCGATCCAGACAGATTCAGAGAAGATAGATTCATAGATCGAGATTATTTTCAACGACAAATATTCTACTTGATTGTGTGAGTCTAGAGATTTTCATATCCAGAGATTATCGATTCTTCTTCAACATATTCTGATAAGGCCGTAAAGTTCCAAGAAAGAAGAACAGGCAGATTCACTTCAGATCTGAGAACAATCACTGTTTGTATTTATTCATTTCATTTTATTCTTGTAGGAGATCTTTCTCCGAGTTGTAGGAGTTGTTTTCTCCGAGTTATTGTAGGATGTTCTATCTTCCGAGTGTAGATCCAGATTTGGGATCGAGTTGTTGGAACATTTTTACGAGGTGTAGGATTGGTTTCAATCTGAGATTAGTGAAGTAGCTTAGTCTAGTGCTTTGCTAGATCGGTGAGTGGAAAATGGATATACCCAAGGTTGGGGAACCACTATAAATCTCTGTGTCCTTTGTGATTGCTTGGTTATTATTCTGTGCATTGATCGTTAAATTTTGTATTCCGCAAAAAGACGCACAACTCACCTATTCACCCCCTATAGGTGATTTAGATAAGACAACTAAAAATATTTTCGATTGGTATCAGAGCCAGTTTGTTCTTAAAAAGGTAACACCTTGAACAGATCTGCCCCAAAGTTGTCTTTAGAGTTATCCAAGCATGGACAAGGCCAGGGATTTTGCCAAGCTTCCTTTGTGCACAAAGACTAACTTTCCCATGTGGAAAGAAAGGATTAAGTTCTTTATGGAAGCTGTGGATCCAAGGAACTTCATGATTGTTGAAGAAGTTCCTTATGTTCCAATCACCATCTCCACTATAGATCCTACTAAAAAGGTTCCTAAGAAGTTGATGGATCTGGATAAAGATGAGATTGCACTTGTCTCGTAGGACAAGAAAGCTAAAAGTATTATAGCAAGTGCATTCGATGATTCGATGCTGCAAAATTTGATTCACTGTCAATCTGCTAAAGAGATGTGGCAATCTCTTATTACCTTGATGGAAGGCACTGAAGAATTTAGGGATGATAGAAGATCCGTATTGAATCAAAAGTATGAAGCCTTCCGACAAGCACCAAAGGACTCAATTGCAGATACATTTGAAAGTTTCTTCAAGATTGTGAACATCCTAATAGTATAAGGCCGGGTGTTCACAAATGGTGAGCTGAATGATAAGTTCTTAAGGTCCCTGACTAAGGAGTGGGACAATAAAGTCTGTGCTATCAGGGAGTTTTGAAAGCTAGCAGAGACAGACCCTCAGAACCTCTTCGAAAAATTGAAGTCATATGAGCTGTAGATCAATTCTAGAAAAGCTGAAGAAGAGAAGAGTCGGTCGTCATCCAAGGAGAAGTCTGTCGCACTGAAGGCAGACAGCTCTAGGAAGATTAAAGCTGCTTCACCTGCTCTTGCTCAGGAAGATAGTGAAGAATAAACATCAGAACCAAGCACTTCAAGCCCAGAATTATCTGAAGTATAGTTTTCTCTACTCTCAAGGCAGTTCAAGAATTTCTTGAACAAGAAGAAGCAATGGAGAGGCAAGGATGCATCGCACAGAAGATCACGTCATGATGGTGATCGAAACCGAAATGGCTCAAGCAGCCATGACAGGTATAATACTAAACAAAATAAACATATTTCTACTGACATCGTTTGCTACTATTGCAATAAGTCAGGTCATGTCATTGTTGATTTCCCTCATAAGAAGAAGGAGGGTGTAAAGAGAGGAAAAAAAATCTTTATATCATAAAAAGAAATCAGAAAAGAGCCTAATAGCTAAGAAGGGCAAGACTCTTAGCGACTCTGACTCATCTGAGTCAAGTGAAGAAGAGGAAGCCTACTTCGGGCTAATGGCACAAACTGATGATGAACAAGAACCCCAGTTCACTGGGAAGGTAAATTCTCATACTCCTCTTTCTAAATCTGATGTGTCTGATCATGATCATGAGAACAGCTCTTCTGACGATGAGTCTGAACTCATGGACCAGTATAAGGAGTTGATCAAGGATTATGAAAAATGTCAAAAAATCGTGAAAACTCAAGCCAAGGAGTTAAAGTCTCTCAAGGCTGGCGAGGGAACTTTGAGAGAGGAAGTCACCAAGACGGACTCACTCAGACTTCTTTCAATGCTGCTATTGAAGAATCCAATAAGGCTCTCGAGCACCTAGATCTGAAGCAGAGGATCATAAAAGAACTGGAAGCATAACTTGAAGCAGAAAAGAAACTTGTTGAAAGTTTCTCAAAGCCCAAGACTGTCCTTCCTTTCATTGCTGAATTCTCAGCTAAGGCCAAAGGTGCTGGCCTAGGCCATTTTGATGCTCCTAGTAAATCTTCTAGGAAGAATAAGGCTCAGAGAATGAATAAGGCGGCTAAGAAGGTTTTGGCCTTGGAGAAGGGGAAAGCTCCTCAAGATCAGACTTCTTTCAAGAAGGTTATATTTCCAACGAATGAGTTTGATCTTGACTCGTCCTATGGTCACTTTGTTAGGCCTACTTATGTAGAGCCCAAGTCTAGTTACCAAGGATGAACTCGTCCCAAAAATTTTGGTGAAAGCGTCTTTAAGGCACCTTATGAAGATATTAATCTTCAGAGCTATGGCCTTATAATCATGGTCATAACATCAAGAAGGCACCAAAGGTAAAGCCTATTGTAGAAAAGCCTCTCAAGGAGAAGAAGATATGTGATTGTCGTCACCATGAAGCTTCTTCCTCCAAGACTACTGCCCATGCTTGATAAAAATCTCAAAAGGTCAAGCAGGAGTATATCAGGCAAAGATACAACAGGTTTGATTGTTGGTGTTGTGGAAAAATTGGTCACTTTGCCATTGATTGCTGGTTTAATTCCAGAAATTTTGCAACTCCTCAAGTTGGCAATGTGAGAAAGACCACTCATAATGCTAATACTCGTAGGGGGAGTGTTCTAATAAGAGACCCAAGACATAAATGTGTTTGGGTTCCTAAGTAAAATTGATTTGTGATTGCAGGTATGTCCAAAGGGCACCAAAACTCTTATCTGGTATTTAGACAGTGGATGCTCTCGACATATGACTGGGACAAGAAGCCTTCTTCAGAATTATTCTCCAGTCTTGAACGGGCCAAAGGTCATCTTTGGAGGTTCAGACCGAGGATTTACTAAAGTTTATGGTATGATTTCTAACGGTAGTGTATCCTTCTCAGATGTGGCTTATGTTGAAAGATTGGAACAAAATCTCATAAGCATAAGCCAGCTCTGCGATAAAGGATACATTGTTGAATTTCATGCAGATAAGTGCTTGATAAAATCGGTTGACAATATGGAAACGACTCTATCAGGCACTCGTAGTTGGAATATATTTTGTTTGAATTTCATTTGCATAGACTCTTCTACACTAGTGTGTTTTTTGGCCAAAGATAGTGCATCTCTGGGTGACCAATGGCACAAGAGACTACCACATATTAATTTCAAAACTATTAATAAATTATTTTCACTTAATTTAGTACGTGATGCCCCAAATGTCAAGTGCGCTAAAGATAGACCTTGTCACACATGCGTAAAAGACAAGCAAACAAGGGCTACTTTTAAACGCATTATTGACAAAGATTTTAATAGATGTTTACATCTACTCCATATGGACTTGTTCGGTCCACTACATGTTAGAAGTTTGGGAGGTAAGAATTATACATTGGTTATTGTTGATGATTACTCAGGCTTTGCGAGGGTGTTCTTTCTAAAACACAAGTTAGATACCTTTGACATCATTATTAATTTTGTCAGGCATGTACATAATGAATACAAATATTCCGCAGTCAAAATTAGAAGTGACAATGGAACGTAGTTCTAGTCTGGGGCAACAGAATTTTGTGAAAGCTTAGGTATCTTTCATGAGTTTTCCTCTCCTTGTACTCCTCAATAGAACGGAGTTGCTGAAAGAAGGAATAGAACACTCATAGAGGCATGTGGGACCATGTTGAGTGATGCCTCACTACCGGAATACTTCTGGGCTGAAGCCGTCAACACTGCATGCCACGTGCAAAATCGTGCACTCATAAACATGAACCACAAAAAGACACCTTACGAACTTCTAAAGGGCAGGAAACCGACTGTTGCATATTTCAGAATCTTTGGCTGTAAGTGCTTCGTCCTTAAAAATGGCAAGTATCACACTACCAAATTTAGCGAAAAGGGTTTTGAAGGTATTTTTGTAGGGTATAGTAGCCATAGTAAGTCATATAGTATTTTTAATAGAAAAAATCTTGTCGTAGAAGAATCTATTCATGTTGTATTTGATGAGACGAGTTTGCTGCAAGTCAACTCTTCTAGTTTGTTCATTGAAGATGCAGGTTCAAAGCTGAAAGAATTAAACTTGGATGAGCTAATTGAAGAAAAAGTTGAAAAGTTCATCAAGATCACCACTCCAACCCCAATTGGAGAGGTTGATGATCAAGATGAAGAAACCATTCCAGTTGATGAAGTCACTCCTGTGGTTGAAGAAGCTCCAGATACAAGGACCTTAGAGCTCAGCCACTTGAAAGATCACCCAATGGACCAAATCATAGGACATCCCTGGGATGGTGTCAGATATCGTAGAGACGCATCATGGATAATGACAATAGAAGAAGAATTGAATCAGTTCAAGTGTTGCCAAGTCTGGAAGCTAGTTCCAAGACTCAAAGGAAAAAATGTCATCAGGACAAAATGGGACTACAGGAACAAGATGAACGAGGATGGAACAATAACAAAGAACAAGTCCAGACTCGTCGCCAAAGGATACCGACAAGAAGAAAGAATCAACTTAGACCAAATATATGCTCCAGTGGCAAGGCTGGAGGAAATTAGGTTGTTCCTAGCATATGCTGCACTTAAGGGCTTCACCGTCTATCAGATGGATGTGAAGTCTTCCTTCCTTAATGGTGACATAAAGGAAGAAGTGTATGTGGAACAATCACCAGGTTTTGTTGATTTTAACTTTCCTGATCATGTCTACCTTCTATTTAAAGCCTTATATGGTCTGAAACAAGCTCCTCGAGCTTGGTACGAGACGCTATCTAACTTTCTTCTTGAAAACAAGTTTACAAGAGAAATGATAGATAAGACATTATTTCTTAGGGAAATAAAAGACAAGATTTTGATAGTGCAAATCTATGTCGATGATATTATATTTGGTTCTACAGACGATAACCTCTGCAAAAAGTTTTCTAAATTATGCAAGGGAAGTTTGAAATGAGCAGTATGAGAGAGAGATGATGTATTTCTTAGGACTTCAAGTGAAACAATCTGAACATGGAATTTTCATTTCTCAGATGAAATTCACACAGGAGTTGATTAAGAAACTCGGAATGGAGAATGCAACCTCCATGAGGACTCCAATGGGTTCAACTATATCTCTGGACAAAGATAAGAAAGGGAAACCTTTCGATGAAACCAAGTACAGAAACATAATTGGACAATTATATTACCATACTACTAGTAGACCAGATATAATATTTTCAGCATGTGTGTGTGCTAGATTTCAAGTGAACACTAAGGAATCTCACTATGCTGCTGCAAAATAGATTTTGAGATACCTTAAAAGTACACCAGACCTTGGCTTATGGTACCCAAGAAGTAATGACAGCAAACTAATTGGTTTTTTAGATGCAGACTTTGCAGGTAGTAAAAATGATATAAAGAGCACTTCCGGGACTTGCCAATTCCTTGGAAGGAGGCTCATTTCTTGGAGCAGCAAAAAGCAGAATTATGTCGCAATTTCAACGACCGAGTCAAAATACATTTCTGCCGGCAGTTGTTGTGCACAATTGCTGTGGATAAAGAACCAACTGGAAGATTACAATCTCAAAGTCAAAGACATCCCCTTATTTTGCGACTCCTCCAGTGCGATTGCAATATCCAACAATCCAGTCTCTCACAGACAGACAAAGCACATAGAATAGCGATATCATTTCATCCATGAGCATGTGGAGCATGGGGACATAGATCTACAATATGTCCCAACTGACAGGCAAATTGCAGATATCTTCACGAAGCCGCTAGACGAGGCTAAGTTCTCATTTTTCAAAACGGAACTTGGCATGCTCAACAAGGATGAAGGAGAATGAAGACAAAGGTTACAGGCAATGTCAAGATCTGATTTTACTTCAAAAATCAGAAACTTTCAGATTCTGGACTTCATTTCTTGGGTATAAGTACTCTACTCGAGAACAGCAGACTTTCTCTTGAGAACAAAAAAATCACTCTCGAGTGCACGAAAACTATTTCTCGAGAAGAAATGTTCTAATTGAGAACAACTTATCTCTACTCGAGAATAAGGTGTATTCTACTCGGGAATAAGACTTATTTTTACTCTAGACAAAGGCGTACTATACTCGAGTGCCACTGGATTTCTTCTCGAGAACAATCATTCCTCGCGAGAAATGTGGTGTCATTTTCTTCTTCAAGGTCAAATTTTCATATCGGCATACAAGCTCTTAGTCGCCTCTTCCTAGGTATTTTTAATGTTTATTTATATGTTTAATCATCACAATTAGAGGTAAATATAAAAAGAAATAAGTCCAAGAGATTTTTAATCTCGATTTGAAAACCCTTCTCGAGAAAAAGTTGTTTCGTCTTCTCCGTCTCCGCCGTCTACCTCAAGTACATTTTCTCACTCGCCGGCCAGCCCTAGATCGATTTCTCTTCAACAATGGCTTCATCCTCAAAGCTAGAGATTGGGAGTGAACTCTATTCTTTTGGGATTACAGAGATATCAGACGATTTTCTCAATGCTCTTCTTCTGCTCGACACAGCCGGTTTGTCATTCATTCTTGAACATCCTTGCATAATATTCACTTCTGAAGTAGAAGAATTCTTCCAGAATGCCAAGATTAAGAGAAATTGCAAATTAATCAAGTCTAAGGTTCAGAATCTCAAGGTAAAAATGTCTGCTCTGTCTATTTCTCAACTTCTGAAACTTCCAACCATAGTTGAAGAAGATGATTTAATAGGCAGTGATTATGAGAGAGCCTATAGTTTTTGTGGAATCCCTCAGTCCTCTAACACCATCAGAAGGAAGTATATGATTGCAGAAAGCAAGCTATTAGCTGATATCTTAGGAAAAGTCCTTCTATGTAAGACAAGTTCCATAAGTTACATTACTCCAGAGTACTTTGATCTCATGACAACTGTTATATGTAGAAAGAGGTTCCAGTGGCGAATGACGTTATTTGAAAAGATTAAGGAATGCATTAAGAGCCCCAACTATGGAAGAATTATTTCTCTGTACCTTAATCAAATGAATCCAATTGCTTTTCCTATGAAAATGGGCACAACCCTCCATCATATGAAGAAGGTATCCATTACCTCCATCTAGAGATGGGAGGTCAAGTTGCAGAAATTTGACAAAGCCCCCAAGGACATAGAAGAGGTGGACAGGACCCCATCTCCTCCTTCACATCAAATAACTGATTCAGTTATTGAGGGGGAGCCTACACCATCTTCCTCAGTACCTCCTCAAGATATTCCTGCTACTACATCATCAGAATTTCCTCCTCTAGTCTCTCCTATTCCTTCTACAAGTTTCATTTCAGAAGAACTTCCCCCAGCTGCGACAAATGTTCCATCTACTACTGTTGTTGCCGCTACAGATATTCCTGCTGCTGACTCAGAATTTCCAGTCTATTAAAATCTGACTAATGCTCAAACAAAAGCTGAAATTCTTTCTACTGAAGAAGATATCAACAAGATGATTGAGATCTTGCTTCTAAAGAAGCTCCTTTTCATGTTCCTGAAGATCTTCCTCCATATACAACAACCTCTCCCAAATCTACAGCACAACCAGAAAAATTTCCAACTCCTGCACAGTCTCTAGAACATTAAGAATCCTCTCCCCCAGCTGATCAGTCTCCAGATAATCAAGAATCCTCTCCACTAGCTAATAATTCTCTTGCTGAAGATATGCATGCTGATGAAGTAGTCTCCATCCATGACTCAGATGAAGAAATTCCAGTTGAAACAGCTGAACAAAGACTACCTAGTCTTCATTTTCAGATTCCAACCCTTCTGCCAACATTTAATGAAGATGAAATCAGCACAGTCCACAAAAGGAAAGCCTCTACTTCTACTGTAGTAATTGAAGAAATCCTTCTATGGACTGTTCCTGCTCAGCTTCCTCCATATCCTCAGAAAGAAGTCTTTGCTGAAGGTTCAATTGTTAACAAAATTGAAGTTATGCTAGCTGAATAGAGAGTATTTTGATGATTCTCTGAAAGTGGTCACTGATAAAGTCATAGCTTTTGAAAAAGAAATGAGTCGCTGAAATCCAAGATAATACATATGAGTTTAAAAGGCTTCTGCAAATTGGTGGCAAGGCCATTGACCACACTATTACCAGCATTGGTACAGTCATGGAGAAATCTGTTACTCTTGCCAACAATCAAATTCTCTTGGACAAAAGAGGTGATGAAAGAAATTTCAAAACTTGTGAGGAAGTGGGTAAGTTTAAAGAAGATGCAATTAGCACCCTCTCTATAGAAGTCAGAAAGGGGTAGGACAAAGTAAAGGAACTGCTAGAAAAACAAGCTGCAACTATGAAAAGTAATGGGATGATCAGTTAAAAGAAATTCAGACATTTGTTCTCAAAGAAGTCAAGAGTACCAAGTTGTATACCTATGATACTTCTGTCTGGATGCACAATCAGTTATTACCAGAATCTGCCATGGATCCCAATGCTCCTCCTCTTGCTAATCTAGATGCCAATAGAACTACTTTCTCTCCTCCTCAAGACTATTTTGAAGGACCACCTCCAACATATTTTGATGGACCACCTTTAGCATATTTTGATGGACCTCCTCCAGATTATTTTGAAGATCCCCCTCCTGATGCTTATGAACATGTATGGGAATCTGAACAAACTGGAATGCCTCCTCTGTAATGAATCCATCCGACTATACATGCCCCAGCTCCACTTCGTCGAGCTAAGTTCGTCGACTGTGAGGACACGCCCTGTGACACGCCCGTGTCACAGGTCGTGTACTCTGCACTCGACAATCGTCGACCGAAGTTTTGTCGACCACTCGTCGACTGCTCACCCGAGAAGGACACGCCCTGGGACACACCTTTGTCCCAGGCCGTGTCACCCAAATTTTGCCAAATTATGGGCTTTGGGGTGTTACAACCCTCCCCTCCTTACAAAACTTTCGTCCCCGAAATTTACAGAAAGTAAGGAACTCAAATAGGAGGATTTCATATCACAAACGTTCATTACAATTCGAAATACACTGCATAACAGTTACACAAAGAGCTCTGGAAACTCAGCTTGCATGGTCTGCTCTCGCTCCCATGTGAGTTCTTCATGGCCACAATTGTCGCATCGGACTTTGACCATCTTGATCGTCTTGTTCCGCAACTACTTCTTGGCACGATCCTCGATCCGAATGGGTCTAACCTTTGTTGTTAGCCCATACTCTACCGGCACACGATCATTCTCCATCACTTGAGCTGGAGCTTTCACGGCTTTCCGAAGCACCGAGATGTGAAACACATCATGTAATCCACCCAAGTCTGCCTAAAGAGCTAGCCAATATGTAGCTTGTCCAACTCGCTCAACCACTTCAAACGGCCACAGATACCATGAACTCAACTTTTTTAGACTTCGAATCCTGGATATGCCTTTGAAGTGTTTGATCTTCAAGTATACCCAATCACCTACCGCGAACTCCACGTTCCGGTGCTTGGCGTTGTAGTATTTCGCTTGTCGATCCTGAGCTATCAATAGCCATTCCAGAATAGTGCGTATTGTCGAGTTCGCTTCCTCGACTTTGTTACGCTTATACACTCTGGCTTCACCTGCTTCCAACCAATCTAAAGGAGTACGACACTTCAGACCATACAGTGCTTCAAACGGTTCCATATCGATGCTCGCTTGGTAGTTGTTATTGTAGGCAAACTCCACTAGATAGAGATGATCTTCCCATCTCTTCCCAAAATCCAGAGCGCACATCCGAAGCATATCCTCCATCGTTCTATTGGTTCTTTCAGTTTGGCCATCTGTTTGGGGATGAAAGGTCGTACTGAATGCCAATTTTGTGCCCAACAGCTGATGGATTAGCCTCCAGTCAATCGAAGTAAATCTCCCATCTTGATCGTTTATGATGCTCCGAGGAACACCATGTAGCCGTACAATTTGATCAACATACAGCTTTGCAAAACTTTCCTCGGAATCGTCCCGTTTATTCGGAAGGAAGAGCGCCACTTTTGTCAGCCGGTGC
Source organism: Platanthera guangdongensis (assembly GCA_039583875.1). Lineage (NCBI taxonomy): Eukaryota > Viridiplantae > Streptophyta > Magnoliopsida > Asparagales > Orchidaceae > Platanthera > Platanthera guangdongensis. The sequence continues at coordinate 57,232,179 of CM077148.1, read as the reverse complement.
ACAATCACCCAGATTGAATCATTTCTGCGTTGAGATCTCGGCAACCCGTGAACGAAATCCATGGAAATATCATCGGCTTCCACTCCGGAATTGGCAATGACTTCAAGAAACCACCAGGCTTCTGACATTCCGCCTTTACCATAACACAAGTCTGGCATTTGGTTACATAATGAGCGACATCTTTCTTCAGTCCTGGCCACTAGATTAGCTTTTTCATGTCTCTGAACATCTTTGTGCTCCCAGGGTGAATTGAGTACTTCGTATAGTGCGCTTTGTACATCAACTCTTCCCTCAATTTGCCCAAGGTTTGGACGCACAAATGGCCTTCTTTCCGCAATCGACCGTCATCCCAGGAGAATTTGCCCTCTGGCCCATCCTTGGCATAGCATTAGAGACTCTCATTTAGCTCTGTTGCTCGTCAAACTCTGTCTACATGGTCACACTTCACCTCCGTCCAGTTCAAACATGCATCGGCTATCGCATTCTTGTCAACACAAGAAATCTCTAAGTCTTCCAACTCCTGGATGAGACGTTCATCATGCCTCTGCAACCAGCTTGCCCTTACTGGAGCTCTCCGACTCAAGACATCCACAACAACATTTCCCTTTCCGGGCGTATAATGAATCACAAAGGTGTAGTCCCCAAGGAACTCCAACCACCTTCATTGTCGCATATTCAGGTCCATCTGCTCCGACAAATACTTTAGGCTCTTGTGGTCTGTATAGATTTCCACTTTCACGCCATACAGATAATACCTGCACAATTTCAGTACAAAGATCACCGCCGTCAACTCTAAGTCGTGGACGGGATAATTTCTCTCATGCACCTTCAGTTGGCGAGAGCCATAAGCAATCACTTTCCGATTTCGCAGAAGAATGAAGCCAAAGGCGCTTCCTGACGCATCACTATATATTTCAAATCCATCAGTACCACATGGCGACGTCAACACAGGCGTCGTGGTCAACCAACACTTCAGCTCTTCAAAAGCTCATGCACACTCCGGCGTCCAAACAAACTTCTGATCCTTTCTCATTAGTGTGGTTAGAGGCAAAGCGATCCGTGAGAAGTTCGCAACAAATCTTCTATAGTAGCCTGTTAGTCCAAGGAAGCTCCTGACTTCGGCCACAGAACACAACACTGGCCACTCCAATATGGCCCTTATCTTTGTCCTATCCACTGTTATGCCCTCTCCGCTTACCATATGGCCCAGAAAAGCCACCGACGATAGCCAAAACTCACACTTCAAGAACTTGGCATAGATCAGCTTCAGATCGGCAAGTGATTTTCATGAAGTTTGTCCTGTGTTTCTTCTCGGGATATTTGTTTTCCAGATAAATAATTTTTCTAAGCATTTTTCTCGAGAAGACCAATATTATTCTCGAGAAGACTATATTCTTTTCTCGAGATGCAGAAGTATTTGTCGAGACCTAGTGTACTTTTCTCGAGAGCCAAACTTTTGTTCTCAAGATGGTTATTTGTTCTCGAGAACCAAATTTTTTCTTCTCGAGAACAAACTGTTATTTTTCTCGAGTACTACTTTTCATTCTAGACACTACAGTTTTCCAGCACCACATATTTTTCTAAGTGTTTTACTCGAGACAGCCCTTTTGTTCTCGAGTACAAAATGTTCCTTCTCGAGAACTACAAACAGTTTTTCTCGAGTAATTTTCTTCTTTCTCTAGAAAGCTGTTTTCTTCCTCCACGTAATTTTTCTCTAAGTCTTCATCTCGAGAACTCCCTTATTATTCTCGAGTAACAGAATTTATTAGTTTTCCAGTGAAAACCTTCTTCTCGAGAACACCCTGGTCCATTTTTCTAAAATTCGCTAAGTCCAGACAGACGATTATTTCAAACATAATTAAGGCAAGTGATTGGTCCACGTGGATGTCATTAATGATGATTATAACCATTAGGGTAATCCTATATAAGGTCTTGTCATTTTCGACTAACCCTAAGAAGTTTTAATAAGAAGATTTTAAGAAGAATTCAGCCGCCGTTGAAAGAAATTTCCAATCTTTCTGAATCCGATATTTCATTCAAAATTAAGAGTCGTTGATCATCATCTTCATCGCCTAAGTATTTCGATCCAAACAGATTCAAAGAAGATAGATTCATAGATTGAGATTATTTTCAATGACAAATCTTCTACTTGATCGTGTGAGTCTAGAGATTTTTAGATCCAACGATTATCGAATCTTCTTCAACATATTCTGATAAAGACGCAAAGTTCCAAGAAAGAAGAACAGGCAGATTCACTTCAGATCTGAGAACAATCACTGTTTGTATTTATTCATTTCATTTTATTCTTGTAGGAGATCTTTCTCCGAGTTGTAGGAATTGTTTTCTCCGAGTTATTATAGGAAGTTCTATCATCCGAGTGTAGATCCAGATTTGGGATCGAGTTGTAGGAACATTTTTACGAGGTGTAGGATTGGTTTCAATCCGAGATTAGTGAAGTAGCTAAGTCTAGTGCTTTGCTAGATCAGTGAGTGGAAAGTGGATATACCCAAGGTTGGGGAACCACTATAAATCTCTGTGTCCTTTGTGATTGCTTAGTTATTATTCTGTGCATTGATCGTTAATTTTTTTATTCTGCAAAAAGACGCACAACTCACCTATTCACCCCCTCTAGGTGATTTAGGTAAGACAACTTAAAATATTTTCTATTGGTATCAGAGCCAGGTTGTTCATAAAAAGGTTAACACCTTGAACAGATCTGCCCCAAAGTTGTCTTTAGAGTTATCCAAGCATGGACAAGGCCAAGGATTTTGCCATGCTTCCTCTGTGCACAAAGACTAACTTTCCCATGTGGAAAGAAAGAATTAAGTTCTTTATGGAAGCTGTGGATCCAAGAATCTTCATGATTGTTGAAGAAGGTCCATATGTTCCAATCACCATCTCCACTATAGATCCTACTAAAAAGGTTCCTAAGAAGTTGATGGATCTGGATAAATATGAGATTGCACTTGTCTCGTAGGACAAGAAAGCTAAAAATATTATAGCAAGTGCAGTCGATGATTCGATGCTGCAAAATTTGATTCACTGCCAATCTGCTAAGGAGATGTGGCGGTCTCTTATTACCTTGATGGAAGGCACTGAAGAAGTTAGGGATGATAGAAGATCCCTATTGAATCAAAAGTATGAAGCCTTCCGACAAGCACCAAAGGACTCAATTGCAGATACATTTGAAAGTTTCTTCAAGATGTTGAACGACCTAATAATATATGGCCGGGTGTTCACAAATGGTGAGCTGAATGATAAGTTCTTAAGGTCCCTGACTAAGGAGTGGGAAAATAAAGTCTGTGCTATCAGGGAGTTTTGAAAGCTAGCAGAGACAGACCCCCAGAACCTCTTCAAAAAACTGAAGTCATATGAGCTGCAGATCAATTCTAGAAAAGCTGAAGAAGAGAAGAGTCGGTCGTCATCCAAGGAGAAGTCTGTCGCACTGAAGGCAGACAGCTCTAGGAAGATTAAAGCTGCTTCACCTGCTCCTGCTCAGGAAGATAGTGAAGAATAAACATCAGAGCCAAGCACTTCAGGCCCAGAATTATCTGAAGTATAGTTTTCTCTACTCTCAAGGCAGTTCAAGAATTTCTTGAACAAGAAGAAGAAATGGAGAGGCAAGGATGCATCGCATAGAAGATCACGTCATGATGGTGATCAACACAAAAAAGGCTCAAGCAGCCATGACAGGTATAATACTAAATAGAATAAACATATTTCTACTGACATCATTTGCTACTATTGCAATAAGTCAGGTCATGTCATTGTTGATTTCCCTCATAAGAAGAAGGAGGGTGTAAAGAGAGAGGAAAAGAAATCTTTATATCATAAAAAGAAAACAAAAAAGAGCCTAATAGCTAAGAAGGGCAAGACTCTTAGCGACTCTGACTCATCTGAGTCGAGTGAAGAAGAGGAAGCCTACTTCGGGCTAATGGCACAAACTGATGATGAACAAGAACCCCAGTTCACTGGGAAGGTAAATTCTCATACTCCTCTTTCTAAATTTGATGTGTCTGATCATGATCATGAGGACAGCTCTTCTGACGATGATTCTGAACTCATGGACCAGTATGTTAGAACACCCTATTACTAATTTGGGTCAGGATCACTATGTCTCTAGGAATCTTTGCTTGACCTCCTGTATAGCTTAAAAGGTCAATTAGAATTGAGTCTAAGGGTTAGAGGTCTAGGTTTGGAAGCTGCCCTGAAGACCAAGTTTTTCTGTCTGGAGACTAAGTCTGATCGTCGAGCTCAGCACGACGATTCGTCGAACTCCGGTCGATGATCGTCTAGCTCAACTTTGACAGATCGTCGAACTCCTTTCGACGATCGCTGAGCTCAACTTCATAATATCGTCGAACTCCATTCGACGATCGGTGAGCTCAGATCGACGATTTTGACTCTGCATTAGATCTTTATCTCTGAGCTCAGTTCGACGATCTTTGAGCTCAGATCGACGATTATCTTGCTGCTGTGTGTTTTCAGATCGCTGAGCTCAGCTCGACGATAGCAGAGCTCAGTTCGACGATTTCAAATAACTTCCAGAATTCAAATTCAAATCAGTTAGGAGTTATTCTTCAATTAATTCAGAGATTTGCTAGCCGTTTTCATTTAATTCTGGACCAAGTTTCAAGGGACTTTTCAGGGAATAATTCTGTGGACTTTCCTCAAAAAGAGATTATGCAATTAAGGATGCAATCAATGCAGACCAACGACTATCCTTGACAGAGAATAATATTCTATTCAGGACCAGAGAATAAAAGAGAGAATGTTTTTGAATCTCTATGAAGAACAAGAAATAGTGCACACACAATACAGATTACAGAGACTCATTCAAAATCTTCTGTCAAAAAGAATTCTCAAGAACACTCATCAAAGGAGATCAAGTTTTCTCAAATCTTCAGATCTCTGTAGTTTTCAAAGTGTTCAAGGCCTACATATTTCCTGACTCCAGACATTCAACATTTCTGCTATTGCTGAAATCATCCATTGCTGGAGTTCAACCTTTGAAGGTCTATCACCCTCAGCAAAGCTTTTCTTCCTGAAAATTTCAAGGATTCAGGGGGAGCTTTGACAACAATCCACATAGTCTTCTCAGTTGTTTGAGAAAGAGAAGACTACCATCACTCTCTCACCCCCACTCTGTAAAGGGTTTTTCAAACTCCCTTCAAAAGTTTGAATCTGGTTTTTGAGCACCTTGTCAAAAGCTCATTGGTGGCAAGACACCTGATCAAAAAATCTGCTTTGGTTTTTGAGCACCTTATCAAAAGCTCATTGGTGCCCAGGACACCTGATCAACTCATCCTACAGTGGATTCATACCTAGGGTGGTAGAAGAGTGGATGTACCCAAGTTTGGGGAACCACTATATTCCCTTGTGTCATCTGGTTTTGGCTTGCTTTCTTTTTGTTTCTGACCTTGATTTTTCTGTGCTTAGTTTTTGCATAGCTTAGTTCTGTGATTAGATTTATTTCTGCTTCCCTGCTCACACATATTACAACAATTGTTGTAAAAGTTTTTAACGCACCATATACTCTATTGACCCCCCTCTAGAGTATATCAGATCTAGTTGCACTTTCAATTGGTATCAAAGCGAGGTTGGTTAAACATACCATACCTGATTGGTTGTACAGTCTAACACCTGAACCCCAAGATCCCAAACTAGATCTGCTTTTCGTCTGTATTTTATTATTAGATTTTGTTTGCACAAATCATGTCCCAAAACAAGGATTATGCTAGCACCAGACCTCCAGTGTGCAATCTGTCAAAGTTTGCACTTTGGAAGGCAAGGATTAGACTTTACATGAATTATATTGACGAAGATATATTTAATTCTGTTTTGACAGTGTGTCCAAGACCCCCAGAGAATACAAGTACAAATGTTGTTCCACCTCCATCAGGAACAGATGCTGACATCAAAAAATGGAAAGTAGCTGATGCCAAGGCTATGAACATACTAGCCCAGACAATGTCAGATGACATATTTCAAAAGGTAGCTGAATGTAATTCAGCCAAGGAAATTTGGGACAAGCTCTCAGAAATAGTCTCAGGCTCAGCTGATGAAAGAAAGGACAGAAGATCCCATCTCATCTCTCAATATGAGAATTTCAAGAAGGGAGAGACTGAGTCAGTGGGAGACATGTATAACAGACTGAGTCTAATTGTCAGTGAACTAAGGACATTGGACATAGAGATTTCTCTGACAGAACTCAATGACAAGATCCTAATGTGCTTCCCCAGCACTTGGGATTCTAGAATCTGGCCAATTAAGGATGCCAGAAGTCTGAATGAAATCACCACTGAAGCCTTGTTGGGTAAGCTCAAATCTTATGAGCTACTTATCAAGAATAGAGAGGAAGAACAGAAGGCTGCTTCACCAGCCACAAGGAAAGAGAAGACCATAGCCTTTAAGGCAACTGAGGATCTGCCTGAAGATAAGAGCACAGGCAATGATGAACTACTAAGCTTGTTGGCCAAAAGATTCTACAAGATGGTCAGAAAGGACTTCAGAAGAAGATCATACAAGGAGCAGGACAAGCCAAGGTATAACAAGTCCATTAGCAACAATAAAGACATTATCTGCTTTGGTTGCAGGAAACCAGGGCACATAGTTCCTGACTGTCCAGAAAACAAGACCAAGGACAGAAGGGACAGAAAAGAAAGAAGAAAGGAGAAAGACTCCAAAAGGAATGGAAATGGCAAACCTTCTTCAAGCAAAAATAAGCATACAAGAAAAGAGTTTGTTGCTGAATCCTGGAGTGAGACAGATGAGGAGTCAGAAGCCTCTTCCAGCTCCAGTGATGATGAGGATGATGCAGAAGAAAAGGAGTTCTGCATGATGGCAATCAATGCCTCACAACACAATTCAGAGGAAGAGGAGTCAGAGTCAGACTCAGAGACTCAACCTGAAGAAGATCGGGTAATTAGCTCTTTTGATTTTAGTTCAGAAGATTTTAAATCTGAATTTAAAGCACTGTGCTTAGACCTGCTAAAGTATGAGAAAGAGATTATCTCTCTCAGAAATCAATTATCTGAACACAATGTTTTAAAGTCAGAAAACCTCAAACTCTCTCAGGAGTTGGAGAACTGTAGGGAACAGATAGCTACACTGAAAAGTGAGCTCTCTGAGGCCAAGAAGCTTGAAGAATCCCTTAATGGGAGAAGCATCAAGCTGATGGACATCACAAGCACAGTGAACTCTAGATTTAACAGTACACTGGGCTTGGGTGCCTCATCCAGCCAACCTATTGTTCTAACAACTCCCATCAAGTTTATTTCTAACAAGGGAAAGGGAGTTGTAGAGGTTGCTAGGAAAAATTCTGATCTGCCTCAGAAAACTAAGTCCCAGCAGAAATCGTCGAACGTAGATCGACGATTGCCGAATGAAGATCGACGATCGCCGAACGCAGCTCGACGATATCAGGAAAAATCGTCGAACGCAGATCGATGATCTCAGCCAAAGTCGTCGAACGCAGGTCGACGATCTCATATACCTGACCTCAGCCATAGTCGACCGTCGAACGGAGCTCGACGATCTGACCCAAGATCGTCGAACGCAGCTCCAAGGTCGTCGAACAGAGGTCAGAGCTCTGGAAACTTTTTCAAAGGCAAATCAAAATTGAATCCTAAGGGTTCTTCATCCCAAACCTTTAACCCTTATACTGAATGGATTATACCTCCAAGGAGATATCATCCTGAAGGATATAAGAGTCAACCTGGGATGTCTTTCATTTCAGAATTTAGAGGTTATCAACCTAGGCCCAAGGTAAACTGGGTCAAAAACAAATGAATTGTTTTATATGCAGGTGAAGACCTATCTAACATCTAACCAGCAATGGTATTTGGATAGTGGATGCTCTAAGCACATGACAGGGAACAAGGACAACCTCACTTCCTTTAGAGCCAAGCTTGGACCCAAAGTTATCTTTGGTGATTCCAACTTTGGACAAACTAAAGGATATGGTGCAGTCCAGATTGGTTCAGTAACCTTCAAGAAGGTAGCTTATGTGGAAGGACTGAAGCACAACCTAATTAGCATCAGTCAGCTGTGTGATGAAGGCTACCAGGTGACCTTCAGCAAAACCTTATGCAAAATCAATTCAGAGGACAACACAACAGTGTTGACAGGTAAAAGGAAAGGTAACATCTACTTAGTAGACTTTCTTTCAACTGATGTAGATATCTGCTTGTTTAATTCAGTCTGTAGACCAAATGTTTTATGGCATAAGAGACTAGGACACCTAAACCTTAGAACTATTGCTAGGCTATCCAAGGACAACCTTGTTAGAGGACTACCTTCAGGCCCCTACAAGAAGGAAGGACTCTGCAGGGCTTGTCAATTAGGCAAGCAAACTAAAAACAGCTTTAAGTCACTTAATTAGAGTGATTCACCTAGGATATTGTATCTGTTACACATGGATCTATTTGAACCCATCACAGTACAAAGCCTAGGAGGGAAATCCTACACTTTGGTAGTTGTAGATGACTTCTCTAGATTCACTTGGGTGTTCTTTCTAAGGAAGAAGTCTGATAACTTTAAGTGTCTGACAGAGTTTCTCAAATGTATACAGATTGAGTTCAATACTCACATTGCCCTGATCAGAAGTGATCATGGGACAGAGTTTGATTCTCTTCTTATGCAAGAGTTCTGTCAGAGTGAAGGGATCAGACATACTTTCTCAGCTCCTAGAACTCCTCAACAAAATGGGGTAGCTGAAAGGAAAAATAGAACCCTTATTGAATCTGCTACTACATTGTTGTTAGATGCTCATTTACCTCTAACCTTTTGGGCAGAGGCAGTGAACACCTCCAACTATGTGTTGAACAGAAGTCTGATACATAAACTAAAGGGAAAGACTCCCTATGAATTACTCAAAGGGAAGAAACCTAAAGTTGACTATTTTAGAGTCTTTGGTTGTATTTGCTACATTCATAATAATGACAAAAAATATCTAGCAAAATTTCAAGCCAAAGCTAATGAAGGAGTGTTTCTGGGATACTCCATGATCAGCAAGGCCTATAGGGTCTATAATAAATCATCTTTGAAAATTGAGGAATCTGTTCACATCTCATTTGATGAAACTAACATGTCTTTCAAGGAGAAGATTTCTTCTACCATAGAACCTTTGCAGGAACATTCTCTAGTTGAAGACTTGAACAGGTTACAGGTTACTCAAGAGGATGAAAGCAGTGAAGATGAAGGGAATGCTCAACACATTGAAGCACAACCTGAAGAGCCAGTTGTTGTACCACAAGAGGAAACAACAACACAGGTTGGTGAACAATCAACACCCCCTGTTGATTTAGTAACATCAAGAGACCATCCAATTTCCCAAATAATTGGAGAAATCTCAGCTGGTGTGCAAACCAGAAATCAGGTCAACCAAAACCTGTTGCACACCTGCTTCCTATCTCAAATTGAACCTCAGTCCATTCAAGATGCAGAGCAAGATCCACACTGGATCATTGCAAAGCAAGAGGAGTTGCATCAATTTGAGAGGAACAAAGTATGGGAACTAGTGTCAAAGCCTAAGGATCATTCCATTGTTGGAACAAAGTGGGTATTCAGAAACAAACTGGATGATCAAGGAGTAATTATAAGGAACAAGGCAAGGCTAGTTGCCCAGGGATACTCTCAAGAAGAAGGAATCGACTACGACCAGACTTTTGCACCTGTTGCAAGATTAGAAGCCATCAGGATTTTTTTAGCTTATGCAGCTCACAAAGGCTTTAAAGTCTATCAGATGGATGTCAAAAGTGCCTTCTTAAATGGAGACATCAAAGAGGAAGTCTATGTCAGACAACCTCCAGGTTTTATCTCTCCAACTTATCCTGATTATGTTTTTAGATTAAATAAAGCATTATATGGTCTCAAGCAAGCTCCCAGAGCATGGTATGAGACCTTAGCATGCTTTCTCTTGGAAAATGGTTTTATAAGGGGTAGAGTAGACCAAACTCTTTTTATTAGAACCCATAAGTCCCATACCCTACTAGTACAAATTTATGTAGACGATATCATTTTTGGTTCTACTGACTCCAAATTGTGCAGAAGGTTTTCTAACCTAATGCATTCTAAATTTGAGATGAGTAGCATAGATGAGCTATCCTTCTTCCTAGGATTGTAAGTCAAACAACATGCTGAAGGCATCTTTATTTCTCAAACCAAATATGCAAATGAACTGGTTAAGAAATTTGGTATGTCTGAGGCATCTTGTATGAAAACACCCATGCCTACCAATGCTGTATTAGATGCTGATGAACATGGGAAACCTGTTGATCAGACAACATATAGAGCAATGATTGGCTCTTTACTGTATCTTACTGCTAGTAGACGAGATATAATGTTTGCTACATGTATATGTGCTAGGTTCCAAGTAAGCCCTAGAGAGTCACACCTAACTTTAGTAAAGAGGATTCTCAGGTATGTTAAGAGTTGTCCAAATCTAGGTCTCTGGTATCCAAAAGATTCAACATTTGATTTAACTGGATTCTCAGATGCTGATTATGCTGGATGCAGAATTGACAGGAAAAGCACTAGTGGAACTTGTCAATTCCTTGGTGACAGACTTGTCTCTTGGTTTTGTAAGAAACAAACATCTGTGTCAACTTCAACTGCTGAAGCTGAATATATGGCTGCAGGCAGTTGTTGTTCACAAATATTGTGGATTCAAAACCAACTCCTAGACTATGGTTACAACTTAGAGAAGTCTAAAATCTTTTGTGATAACACAAGTGCTATTTCCATAGCTCAAAATCCAGTCCTCCATAGTAGGACAAAACACATAGAGATTAGGCATCATTTCTTAAGGGATAATGTTGAAAAGAATAAAATTGAATTACAATATATCCCAACTGACTTACAAAGGGGAGATATTTTCACCAAGCCTTTGGATGAAAAGAAACACACCTTCTTCCTAAATCAGTTAGGAATGTTAGATGGAGGAAGTCTTAAATAATCTCCAAGATTTTGAAAGCTAAAAATTGACCAAGACTAGGCAAAAATTCTGATTTTTCTTAGTGTCTAGAATTTTTCTGATCTCTGAACTGCGCTCGACGATTTCCCCTAAGATCGTCGAACGGAGATCGACGATTTCCAAAAACGTCGAACTGAGTTCAGCACCTCTCAGATAGTATGAACTATCTCTTCCGGTCAACGATCGTCGAACGGCGCGCGACGATTTTGTTCTCTGAACGATCGTAGAACGGAGCTCGATGCTCTCCAAGATCGTCGAACGGAGATCGACGATGTTGAAGACTCTTCAGATTCCTTTATAAGCCCCGATCGTCGAACTGAGTTCAACGATCTTTCCATTTCTGCGTCGAACCCTAATATAAAACTCTTTTTTCGCCGTCGTTCTCTTTTGCGCTTTCGATTTCTCTGCAGGATTTTCTTTCCCTCCAAACAGTTCTACGCTTGGTCGTTTTGTTTGTTGAGTTTTTGCAGGTACAATGGCTGTGTCCGTTGCTGTCCTAGCTGCAATGAAGTTTGACGCCGGGTTTGACATTGACATAGAATCATTCAGCACCACCGACCAGATTTTCCAAGATATACTGGGTTTATTCAAGGATCAAAATCTGTCTGTCCTCATGACCACCAGGATCAAGCTAGCTTCAGATGAGATAAAGGAGTGGGTCTATACAACTCATAATCAAGACAACTCTACAATAGTCGGGTCTATTGCTGGAAATCAGGTACCCTTGACCCCCACAATTTTAACAGAGGTTTTTGGACTGAGAAATGGAGCAGATATTGTTGAGTTATCAGGAGAAGCGTTTTCTGACCTGCTTGCCAGGATGGGTCATCCAGAGGGAAACCCTAGCAAGCTATTCAAGAGGAATCTGTCTGTTGAATACAGGTTCCTGGCAGATGTGGTAGGGAAAGTGCTGCTTGCAAAGCACTCTGCTCATGACACTATATCCAGACATCAGCTCTGTATCATGGGAGCTCTGGTGGATAAGAAAAATTTGAACTGGGGAGAGGTCTTCTTTGACCTAATCAAAAAGAAAATAAACAAAAGTTTTGTTAATTTTGGAAGGATTCTTGGAGTTTTCCTGCAGACCAGGTGCCCTGCCTTGCTGGTCTCCTCTGGAGTTCGCATAAATGCCTCCAAGAGACTCACCTGTGCCCTCTTTGGCAAGTGGGACAGGCAAATCAGCAAGCCTGGCAGGCCCTCCTCAAGTGCTCCTTCAGGCACAAGGACTCAAGGAGTCACTCTCCCACAGGTCTCTGCCCCTGCAGATGACCTGGCTGCTGCTGTTGCTGCCTCTTCTCCACCTCCAATTCCAACCCTTCCCCCACCATCCACCATTCCAGCTCCATCCACCATTACCATATCCAGCCCATCTCCAACATCAACTCCATCTCCAGCACCCATTCTACCTCCACCAGATGACCAATTCCACCCACTGTTCTCATACCCTCCACCAGATATCACCTCTTCACCATCCATTCCATCCTTCACCCTCCTGGATGACTCCTATATGGATGATTCCCCATCCTCTCCTCCTGAATTACCTTCCTCCTCCACTTCATTCCAAGATCTCCTACACCACATCATTGATCAACCAACATTCACTCCATCCATATCCATCCCCTTGTCCTCCATATCCACCATCCTAACACCTCAGCCATCCATTCCACCCCTATCCAGCCCTCCACTTCCAGAATCTTCAGCAACTCCTATTCCATCTACCTCTGCTCCAGCTGTTGAGCAAGTAGACCTCTCAGCCCTAGCTGACAGGCTGTATGAGCTGATTGCCCCCAGGCTCTCTCTCCTATTAGAGACCTCCTTAGCTCCTCTACACCAGTCAGTGGCAGCTCTATCTGACAGGCTCTCCTCCTTCTTCCCTCAGGCAGCACCCACAGCAGTGTGCCTTGATCCAGATGTCTCTACATCTAGGCAGGGGGAGATGCCACATGAAGAAAGCCTTCTTGTTGTTGCTGCTGCTGTTTCTGCTTCTTCTGCTGTTCCTCCTCTTGTTGCTGCTGCTGCTGAGCCTCCTTCTGCAGTTCTTGCAATTGACCTAAGGTCTTTACTATCTGCTTTTGATACTGCCTTCTTCAGCTGTTTGCCAGAGAATAATGCTGTCCAGCCCCCAGAAGACTTATCCAAGGCATTGGTGCCTTTCTCTTGCTGTGACCCCAGCATTATCTCCTCTTTTGTACATTCAGTGATTGCTGCTACTGAAGATGCTGCTGCTGCTGAGATTGTTCATATTGCTGCTGAAGTTCCAACTGATTCTGCTGATCCAATATCCAAGGACTTTCTGATGTCAGAGGCCACTGAATTTGAGCCTGCTGCAGATTTTGATGATGTTACTGCTGTTATCAATGAAGTTGTTGCTGCTATCACCTCTCCAGCTTCTGTGGCTGTGAGTGTATCTGCTGTTGAGAGTGAATCTGTTGTTTCTGCTGTAAGTAAGACTGTTACTGCTGCTGTCACCAGTCCAGTATCTGCTGCTGCTGCTGTATTTGCTTCTGTTGCACCCTCTCCATCTGCTGCTCCATCTGCTGCTGTCCCTGCTGCTGCTATCTCACCCTCTGCCTCATCTGCTGCTGTTCAACTGAAGAAAGACTTGATGAAGAAAATTGATGCTCTATATGATGACCAGAGTTCTGAATCTGATGAGTTCAAAACAGACTCTGATGATTCTTCTGCTACTATTGCCAGGAAAAGAAAGGCAAGGAGCAAGGCAATGAAAAGGGTTCCTTTAGCTAAAGTTAAGGATGATAATGACATTCCCTATTACATCCTTCATAATTGCCCTATCACTGAACATTGGATGCAATATTCTAAAAACCAGCTGAAAGCCATGAAGAAAAAGAGAAAGTATGAAAAGGGCTCTTCCCAATTCCAGCACCCTCATCCTCCTCCACCACCTCCTCCTGATGCAGGTGCAGGTGGAAGCTCTGCAAGTCAACCCCCAGCTAGATGCCAGGCTCGCTATCAACCCCATGCCAGATCCTACCCAAGGGAAAGCCAATCTAGGGGTTCATATTCTAGGAGAGGAGGATACAGGGGTAATCAGAGAGATTTTCAAGTTTATTCTAAAGGGTACTCCAGGCAGCACCCATATTCCAGGGGAGGACATGGTTCTTCTGATACATCTTCAGGTCCTTTCCCTTACAAACTGAAAGAGACTGTGTCTGCCAGGCCTTCTCAAGACAATCCTTCTAACAGGTATTAGCCACCTGTACCTTATGAGGACCCTGAGAATAATCCATCTGCTTGGACTGCCAGGTTGAAAGAATTGGCTGCACTAGATCAGATTAAGAAGGCCAGAGAACAAGGACTAGATACTTCCAATATTTCTACAATGTCTGAGCAGAGACAAAAAGAACTAGACAGATATGCTTCCAGTAAATTCTTTGATGCTGACAGATATATGGAATTGCATCCTGCTGCTGTGGTTCCCAGGCCTACAAAGCAAACTTATTTGGGTGCAGCAGATGACACCAGGTCCAACAAAGAAGCCCTAAATCCAAACAGAGAAATTAAAATGGTTAAAGGCAAAGAGAAGAAATGACTTTGTAAGGTGACAGTTTCTGAATTTCTGTTTATCTGGATGCCACATATATATATATCTGTGATGTTTCTGCAATGTCTAGCTGTTGTTTTCATGTTTTACTGATTGTATGTTGTTATTTGAATTTTCCAAAGTCTGTAAATAGTAATCCTAATCCAAATAGGGGGAGATTGTTGGAACACCCTATTACTAATTTGGGTCAGGATCACTATGTCTCTAGGAATCTTTGCTTGACCTCCTGTATAGCTTAAAAGGTCAATTAGAATTGACTCTAAGGGTTAGAAGTCTAGGTTTGGAAGCTGCCCTGAAGACCAAGTTTTTCTGTCTGGAGACTAAGTCTGATCGTCGAGCTCAGCACGACGATTCGTCGAACTCCGGTCGACGATCGTCTAGCTCAACTTCGACAGATCGTCGAACTCCATTCGATGATCGCTGAGCTCAACTTCATAATATCGTCGAACTCCATTCGACGATCGGTGAGCTCAGGTCGACGATTTTGACTCTGCATTAGATCTTTATCTCTGAGCTCAGTTCGACGATCTTTGAGCTCAGATCGATGATTATCTTGCTGCTGTGTGTTTTCAGATCGCTGAGCTCAGCTCGACGATAGCAGAGCTCAGTTCGACGATTTCAGATAACTTCCAGAATTCAAATTCAAATCAGTTAGGAGTTATTCTGCAATTAATTCAGAGATTTGCTAGCCGTTTTCATTTAATTCTGGACCAAGTTTCAAGGGACTTTTCAAGGAATAATTCTGTGGACTTTCCTCAAAAAGAGATTATGCAATTAAGGATGCAATCAATGCAGACCAACGGCTATCCTTGACAGAGAATAATATTCTATTCAGGACCAGAGAATAAAAGAGAGAATGTTTTTGAATCTCTATGAAGAACAAGAAATAGTGCACACACAATACAGATTACAGAGACTCATTCAAAATCTTCTGTCAAAAAGAATTCTCAAGAACACTCATCAAAGGAGATCAAGTTTTCTCAAATCTTCAGATCTCTGTAGTTTTCAAAGTGTTCAAGGCCTACATATTTCCTGACTCCAGACATTCAACATTTCAGCTATTGCTGAAATCATCCATTGCTGGAGTTCAACCTTTGAAGGCCTATCACCCTCAGCAAAGCTTTTCTTCCTGAAGATTTCAAGGATTCAGGGGGAGATTTGACATCAATCCACATAGTCTTCTCAGTTGTTTGAGAAAGAGAAGACTGTCATCACTCTCTCACCCCCACTCTGTAAAGGGTTTTTCAAACTCCCTTCAAAAGTTTGAATCTGGTTTTTGAGCACCTTGTCAAAAGCTCATTGGTGGCAAGACACCTGATCAAAAAATCTGCTTTGGTTTTTGAGCACCTTATCAAAAGCTCATTGGTGCCCAGGACACCTGATCAACTCATCCTGCAGTGGATTCCTACCTATGGTGGTAGAAGAGTGGATGTACCCAAGTTTGGGGAACCACTATATTCCCTTGTGTCATCTGGTTTTGGCTTGCTTTCTTTTTGTTTCTGGCCTTGATTTTTCTATGCTTAGTTTTTGCATAGCTTAGTTCTGTGATTAGATTTATTTCTGCTTCCCTGCTCACACATATTACAACAATTGTTGTAAAAGTTTGTAAAAGTTTTTAAAGCACCATATACTCTATTCACCCCCCTCTAGAGTATATCAGATCTAGTTGCACTTTCACAGTATAAGGAGTTGATCAAGGATTATGAAAAATGTCAAAAAATCGTGAAAACTCAAGCCGAGTTAAAGTCTCTCAAGGATGAAGAGGGAACTTTGAGAGAGGAAGGCGCCAAGACGGACTCACTCAGAGAGAACTTCAATGATGTTATTGAAGAATATAATAAGGCTCTCGAGCACCTAGATCTGAAGGAGAAGAGCATAAAAGAACTGGAAGCATAACTTGAAGCATAAAAGAAACTTGTTGAAAGTTTCTCAAATCCCAAGACTGTCCTTCCTTTCGTTTCTGAATTCTCATCTAAGGTCAAAGGTGCTGGCCTAGGCCATTTTGATGCTCCTAGTAAATCTTCTAGGGAGAATAAGGCTCAGAGAATGAATAAGGCGGCCAATAAGGTTTTGGCCTTGGAGAAGGGGAAAGCTCCTCAAGATCAGACTTCTTTCAAGAAGGTTATATTTCCAACGAATGAGTTTGATCTTGACTCGTCCTATAGTCACTTTGTTAGGCCTACTTATGTAGAACCCAAGTCTTGTTACCAAGGATGAACTCATCCCCAAAATTTTGGTGAAAGCGTCTTTAAGGCACCTTATGAAGAGATTACTCTTCAGAGCTATGGCCTTATAATCATGGTCATAACATCAAGAAGGCAGCAAAGGTAAAGCCTATTGTAGAAAAGCCTCTCAAGGAGAAGAAGATATGTGATTGTCGTCACCATGAAGCTTCTTCCTCCAAGACTACTGCCCCTGCTAGACCACAATCTCAAAAGGTCAAGCAGGAGAATATTAGGCAAAGATACAACATGTTTGATTGTTGGTGTTGTGGCAAAATTGGTCACTTTGCCATTGATTGCTGGTTTAATTCCAGAAATTTTGCAACTCCTCAAGTTAGCAATATGAGAAAGACCACTCATAATGCTAATACTCGTAGGGGGAGTGTTCTAACTAGAGACCCAGGATGCAAATGTGTTTGGGTTGCTAAGGCAAATTGATTTGTGATTGCAGGTATGTCCAAAAGCCACCAAAACTCCTAACTGGTATTTAGACAGTGGATGCTCTCGACATATGACTGGGACAAGAAGCCTTCTTCAGAATTATTCTCCAGTCTTGAACGGGCCAAAGGTCATCTTTGGAGGTTCAGACCGAAGAATTACTAAAGGCTATGGTATGATTTCTAACGGTAGTGTATCCTTCTCAGATGTGGCTTATGTTGAAGGATTGGAACAAAATCTCATAAGCATAAGCCAGCTCTACGATAAAGGATACATTGTTGAATTTCATGCAGATAAGTGCTTGATAAAATCGATTGACAATATGGAAATGATTCTATAAGGCACTCGTAGTTGGAATATATTTTGTTTGAATTTCATTTGTATAGACTCTTCTACACTAGTGTGTTTTTTGGCCAAAGATAGTGCGTCTCTGGGTTACCAATGACACAAGATACTAGCACATATTAATTTCAAAACTATTAATAAATTATTTTCAGTTAATTTAGTATGCGATGCTCCAAATGTCAAGTGAGCTAAAGATAGACCTTGTCACACTTGCATAAAAGAGAAGCAAACAAGGGCTACTTTTAAAAGCATTATTGGCAAAGATTTTAATAGATGTTTACATCTACTCCATATGGACTTGTTCGGTCCACTGCATGTTAGAAGTTTGGGATGTAAGGATTATACATTGGTTATTGTTGATGATTACTCACACTTTGCGAGGATGTTCTTTCTAAAACACAAGTTAGATACCTTTGACATCATTATTAATTTTGTCAGGCAGGTACATAATGATTACAACTATTCCGTAGTCAAAATCAGAAGTGACAATGGAATAGAGTTCTAGTCTGGGGCAACAGAATTTTGTGAAAACTTAGGTATCTTTCATGAGTTTTCCTCTCCTCGTACTCCTCAATAGAATGGAGTAGCTGAGAGAAGGAATAGAACACTCATAGAGGCATATAGGACCATGTTGAGTGATGCCTCAATACCGGAATACTTCTGGCCTGAAGCCGTCAACACTATATGCCACCTGCAAAATCGAGCACTCATAAACAAGAACCACAATAAGACACCTTTCGAACTTCTAAAGGGCAGGAAACCGACTGTTGCTTATTTAAGAATCTTTGGCTTTAAGTGCTTCGTCCTTAAAAATGGCAAGTATCACACTACCAAATTTAGCGAAAAGGGTTCTGAAGGTATTTTTTAGGGTATAGTAGCCATAGTATGGCATATAGGATTTTTAATAGAAAAACTCTTGTTGTAGAAGAATCTATTCATGTTGTATTTGATGAGACGAGTTTGCTGCAAGGCAACTCTTCTAGTTTGTTCATTGAAGATGCAGGTTCAAAGCTGAAAGAATTAAACTTGGATGAGCCAATTGAAGAAAAAGGTGAAAAGTTCATCAAGATCACCACTCCAACCCCAATTGGAGAGGTTGATGATCAAGATGAAGAAACCATTCAAGTTGATGAAGTCACTCCTGTGGTTGAAGAAGCTCCAGATGCAAGGACCTTAGAGCTTAGACACTTGAAAGATCACCCAATGGACCAAATCATATGAGATCACCGGGATGGTGTCAGAAATTGCAGAGACGCATCATGGATAATGATAATGGAAGAAGAATTGAATCAGTTCAAGCGTTTCCAAGTCTGGAAGCTTGTTCCAAGACTCAAAGGTAAAAATATCATCAGGACAAAATGGGTCTACAGGAACAAGATGGACGAGGATGGAACAATAATAAAGAACAAGTCCAAACTCATCGCCAAAGGATACCGACAAGAAGAAAGAATCGACTTCGACCAAACATATGCTCCAGTGGTAAGGCTGGAGGAAATTAGGTTGTTCCTAGCATATGCTGCACTTAAGGGCTTCACCGTCTATCAGATGGACGTGAAGTCTTCCTTCTTTAATGGTGACATAAAGGAAGAAGTGTATGTGTAACAACCACCAGGTTTTGTTTATTCTAACTTTCCTGATCATGTCTACCTTCTGTTTAAAGCCTTATATGGTCTGAAACAAGCTTCTCGAGCTTGGTACGAGACGCTATCTGACTTTCTTCTTGAAAACAAGTTTACAAGAGAAATGATAGATAAGACATTATTTCTTAGGGAAATAAAAGACAAGATTTTGCTAGTGCAAAATTTTGTCGACGATATTATATTTGCAAAAAGTTTTCCAAACTTATGTAATGGAAGTTCAAAATGAGTAGTATGAGAAAGCTGATGTATTTCTTAGGACTTCAAGTGAAAAAATCTGAAGATGGAATTTTCATTTCTCAGATGAAATTCACACAGGAGTTGATTAAGAAATTTGGAATGGAGAACGCAACCTCTATGAGGACTCCAATGGGTGCAACTATGTCTCTGGATAAGGATAAGAAAGGGAAACCTTTCGATGAAACCAAGTACAGAAGCATTATTGGACAATTATATTACCATACTGCTAGTAGACCGGATACAATGTTTTCAGCATGTGTGTGTGCTAGATTTCAAGTGAACACTAAGGAATCTCACTACGCTGCTGCAAAATGGATTTTGAGATACCTTAAAGGTACACCAAACCTTGGCTTATGGCACCCAAGAAGTAATGACTGCAAACTAATTGGTTTTTTAGATGCAAACTTTGCAGGTAGTAAAGATGATAGAAAGAGCACTTCCGGGACTTGCCAATTCCTTGGAAGGAGGCTCATTTCTTGGAGCAGCAAAAATCAGAATTGTGTCACAATTTCAACGACCGAGTTAGAATACATTTCTGCCGGCAGTTGTTGTGCATAATTGTTGTGGATAAAGAACCAACTGGAAGATTACAATATCAAAGTCAAAGACATCCCCTTGTTTTGCCACTCCTCTAGTGCGATTGCAACAGCCAACAATGAAGTCTCTCACAGACAGACAAAGCACATAGAACAGCGATATCATTTCATCCGTGAGCATATGAAGCATGGGGACATAGATCTACAATATGTCCCAACTAACAGACAAATTGCAGGTATCTTCACGAAGCAGCTAGACGAGGCTAAGTTCTCATTTTTCAAAACGGAACTTGGCATGATCAACAAGGATGAAGGAGAATGAAGATAAAGGTTACAGGCAATGTCAAGATCTGATTTTACTTCAAAAATCAAAAAAATTCAGATTCTGAACTTCATTTCTCGAGTACAAGTACTCTACTCGAGAACAGCAGACTTCCTCTCGAGAACAAAAAAATCACTCCTGGAGTGCAAGGAAACTATTTCTCGAGAAGAAATGTTCTAATTGAGAACAACTTATCTCTACTCGAGAATAAGGTGTATTCTACTCGGGAATAAGACATATTTTTACTCGAGACAAAGGCATACTATACTCGAGTGCCACTGGATTTCTTCTCGAGAACAATCATTCCACAAGAGAAATGTGGCGTCATTTTCTTCTTCAAGGTCAAATTTTCATATTGGCATACATGCTCTTAGTCGCCTCTTCCCAGTTATTTTTAATGCTTATTTATATGTTTAATCATCACAATTTGAGGTAAATATAAATAGAAATAAGTCCAAGAGATTTTTAATCTCGATTTCAAAACCCTTCTCGAGAAAAAGTTATTTCGTCTTCTCCGTCTTCGCCGTCTGCCTCAAGTCCATTTTCTCACTCGCCGACCAGCCCTAGATCGATTTCTCTTCAACAATGGCTTCGTCCTCAAAGCTAGGGATTGGGAGTGAACTCTGTTCTTTTGGGATTGCAGAGATATTAGACGATTTTCTCAATGCTCTTCTTCTGCTCGACATAGCCAGTTTGTCATTCATTCTTGAACATCCTTGCATAATATTCACTTCTGAAGTAGAAGAATTCTTCCAGAATGCCAAGATTAAGAGAAATGGCAAATTAATCAAGTCTAAGGTTCAGAATCTCAAGGTAAAAATGTCTGCTCTGTCTATTTCTCAACTTCTGAAACTTCCAATCATAGATGAAGAAGATGATTTAATAGGCAGTGATTATGAGAGAGCCTATAGTTTTTGTGGAATCCCTCAGTCCTCTAACACCATCAGAAGGCAGTATATGAACACAGAAAGCAAGCTATTAGCTGATATCTTAGGAAAAGTCCTTCTGTGTAAGACAAGTTCCATAAGTTACATTACTCCAGAGTTCTTTGATCTCATGACAACTATTATATGTAGAAAGAGGTTCCAGTGGCGAATGATGTTATTTGAAAATATTAAGGCATGCATTAAGAGCCCCAACTATGGAAGAATTATTTCTCTGTACCTTAATCAAATGAATCCAATTGCTTTTCCTATGAAAAAGGGCACAACCCTCCATCATATGAAGAAGGTATCCATTACCTCCATCTAGAGATGGGAGGTCAAGTTGCAGAAATCTGACAAAGCCCCCAAGGACATAGAAGAGGTGGACAGGACCCCGTCTCCTCCTTCACATCAAATAACTGATTCAATTATTGAGGGGGAGCCTACACCATCTGCCTCAGTACCTCCTCAAGATATTCCTACTATTACATCATCAGAATTTCCTCCTCCAGTCACTCCTATTCCTACTGCAAGTTTCATTTCATAAGAACTTCCCCTAGCTGCTACAAATGTTCCATCTACTACTATTGTTGCTGCTACAGATATTCCTGCTGCTGACTCAGAATTTCCAGTCTATGAAAATCTGACTGATGCTCAAACACAAGCTGAAATTCTTTCTACTGAAGAAGATATCAACAAGATGATTGAGGAACTTGCTTCTAAAGAAGCTCCGTTTCATATTCCTGAAGATCTTCCTCCATATACAACATCCTCTCCCAAATATCCAGCACAACCAGAAAAATCTCCAACTCCTGCACAGTTTCCAGAATATTAAGAATCCTCTCCCCCAGCTGGTCAGTCTCCAGATAATCAAGAATCCTCTCCACTAGCTAATAAGTCTCTTGCTGAAGATATGCATGCTGATGAAGTAGTCTCCATCCATGACTCAGATGAAGAAATTCCAGTTGAAACTTCTGAACAAAGACTACCCAGTCTTCATTTTCAGATTCCAACCCTTCTGCCAACATTTAATGAAGATGAAATCAGCACAGTCCACAAAAGGAAAGCCTCTACTTCTACTGTAGTAATTGAAGAAATCCTTCCATGGACTGTTCCTGCTCAGCTTCCTCCATATCCTCAGAAAGAAGTCTTTGCTGAAGGTTCAATTCTTCACAAAATTGAATTTATGCTAGCTGAATAGAGAAAGTATTTTGATGATTCTCTCAAAGAGGTCACTGATTAAGTCACAGCTTTTGAAAAAGAAATGAGTCGAGGATTTGCTGAAATCCAAGACAATACAGATGAGTTTAAAAGGCTTCTGCAAATTGGTGGCAAGGCCATTGACCACACTATTACCAGCATTGGTACAGTCATGGAGCAATATGTTACTCTTGCCAACAATCAAATTCTCTTGGACAAAAGAGGTGATGAAAGAAATTTCAAAACTTGTGAGGAAGTGGGTAAGTTTAAAGAAGATGTAATTAGCATCCTCTCTATATAAGCCAGAAAGGGGGAGGACAAAATAAAGGAACTGCTAGAAAAACAAGTTGCAACTATGAAAAGTAAATTGGATGATCAGTTAAAAGAAATTCAGACATTTGTTCTCAATGAAGTCAAGAGTACCAAGTTGTATACCTATGATACTTCTGTTTGGATGCACAATCAGTTAAAAACAAGCTGAAGGTTCAATTCTTCACAAAATTGAAGTTATGCTAGCTGCATAGAGAAAGTATTTTGATGATTCTCTGAAAGTGGTCACTGATAAAGTCACAGCTTTTGAAAAAGAAATGAGTCGAGGATTTGCTGAAATCCAAGACAATACAGATGAGTTTAAAAGGCTTCTGCAAATTGGTGGCAAGGCCATTGACCACACTATTACCAGCATTGGTATAGTCATGGAGCAATCTGTTACTCTTGCCAACAATCAAATTCTCTTGGACAAAAGAGGTGATGAAAGAAATTTCAAAACTTGTGAGAAAGTGGGTAAGTTTAAAGAAGATGTAATTAGCACCCTCTCTATATAAGTCAGAAAGGGGGAGGACAAAGTAAAGGAACTGCTAGAAAAATAAGCTGCAACTATGAAAAGTAAATTGGATGATCAGTTAAAAGAAATTCAGACATTTGTTCTCAAAGAAGTCAAGAGTACCAAGTTGTATACCTATGATACTTCTGTTTGGATGCACAATCAGTTATTCCCAGAATCTGCAATGGATCCCAATGCTCCTCCTCTTGCTAATCTAGATGTCAATAGGACTACTTTCTCTCCTCCTCCAGACTATTTTGAAGGACCACCTCCAGCATATTTTGATGGACCACCTTTAGCATATTTTGATGGACCTCCTCCAGATTATTTTGAAGGTCCCCCTCCTGATACTTATGAACAGGTATGGGAATCTGAACAAACTGGAATGCCTCCTCTGTAATGACTTCATCCGACTAGACATGCCCCAGCTCTACTTTGTCGAGCTAAGTTCGTCGATCGCGAGGACATGCCTTGTGACACGCTCGTGTCACATGTCGTGTAGTCTGCACTCGACAATCGTCGACCGAAGTTTTGTCGACCACTCATCTACTGCTCACCCGAGAAGGACACGCCCTGGGACATGCCCGTGTCCCAGGCTGTGTCACCCAAATTTTGCAAAATTATGGGCTTTGGGGTGTTACATCCTCATCCTCTAGATGTTCAAAAAGCCAAGAGATGAAAATATGGTGATGGAGCCTCTGCAAGCAGATCTACTCCTCATCCAGAAGCTCAAGGAAAGAAACTCCAAGAATATACTGAAGTTTGGAGCCCTACCTCTAAGTCTCTTATTTTGGAAACTTTAAAGCTAGTGGTTGACTTCAATGAAAACAGAAGCTTGCACTACAGTCCAGATGAATGGGAATTATAAGAGAAGTCACTCACAAAGAGAAGGATCTATGATAGAGTTCATGGTAGAAACAATCTTAAGGCTTCACCTAGACCCCAAAGCCTTTCAGTTATCAAAAGAGACAACAAGAGAAGCTTGAGGGACAAGGAAAGCAACCCTCATATGATCAATAATCTGAAGATGATGGAAGTTCATTTTTGAAATTGTAGAATTTAATTATCTTGGACAATTTTCTACTTATATGAACTTCTAATTTTTATCTGATTTTTACATATTACTATGTTTCTCTAAATTTTCATGTTATTAGGATCTTTATGTTTTTTTCTTAATGTAATTCACCTTAGTGTAGATGGTTCTGACTTCTACAAATAGGGGGAGATTGTTGGGTATTGCATCCACAATAGCCCAGATTTGTATAGAGTCACCATTAAACTAAGATGAATTAAGTTTGTATTTTATGTTGTTTTTGTTAAGTATTTACAGGACTTAATTGCTAAGTGTAGGTCAATGTCAGTCTACAATGGGTCTCCAAACACATGACCATACAATGTAATATCTCATTGTGTGATCCATAGTGTTGACTCATGTGTAGCTTCTCTATTGGGACACACTTCTTTTTCAAGAACTAACGGCAAGAGAAAAGATGATTGTTGTTTTTAATGAAGAATCAAGATTTTAAGTTTTCAGAAAACGTGTAAGTCTTTTTCTCCAGTACTATATTTGTTCTCGAGAAGGACTTATGAAATTTCTTGAGTAAGACTTGTCTTCATTTCGAGTAACAGAAGTTGTTCCCGAGAAAGCTTCTTGTTGTTCTCGAGAAGGACTTTTATTCTCGAGTAATATATGGCATTTCTTCTCAGGATATTTGTTTTCCAGATAAATAATTTTTCTAAGTCTTTTTCTCGAGAAGACCAATATTATTCTCGAGAAGACTATCTTCTTTTCTTGAGATGCAGAAGTATTTGTCGAGACCCATTGTACTTTTCTTGAGAGCCATACTTTTGTTCTCGAGATGGTTATTTGTTCTCGAGAACCAAAATTTTTCTTCTTGAGAACAAACTGTTATTTTTCTCGAGTACTTTTTTTCATTCTCGACACTGCAGTTTTCCACCTCCACTTATTTTTCTAAGTGTTTTACTCGAGATAGCCCTTTTGTTCTCGACTACAAAATGTTCCTTCTTGAGAACTACAAACAATTTTTCTCGAGTAATTTTCTTCTTTCTCCAGAACGCTGTTTTATTCCTCCACATCATTTTTCTCTAATTCTTCTTCTCGAGAACTTCCTTTTTGTTCTTGAGTAACAGAATTTATTAGTTCTCGAGTAAAAGCCTTCTTCTCGACAACACCCTGGTCCATTTTTCTAAAATTCGCTAAGTCCAGACAAACGATTATTTCAAACATAATTAATGCATGATTTGTCCATGTGGATGTCATTAATGACGATTATGACCGTTAAGGTAATCCTATATAAAGTCTTGTCATTTTCGACTTACCCTAAGAAGTTTTAACAAGAAGATTTTAAGAAGAATTCAGCCGCCACTGAAAGAAATTTCCAAGCTTTTTGAATCTGATATTTCATTCCAAATCAAGAGCCACTGATCATCGTCTTCATCACCTAAGGCTTTCGATCCAGACAGATTCAGAGAAGATAGATTCACAGATCGAGATTATTTTCGACGACAAATCTTCTACTTGATCGTGTGAGTCCAGAGATTTTCAGATCCAGAGATTGCCGATTCTTCTTCAACATATTCTTATAAAGCAGCAAAGTTCCAAGAAAGAAGAACAGGCAGATTCACTTCAAATCTGAGAACAATCACTATTTATATTTATTCATTTCATTTTATTCTTGTAAGAGATCTTTCTCCGAGTTGTCGGAGTTGTTTTCTCCGAGTTATTATACGAAGTTCTATCTTCCGAGTGTAGATCGATATAGAGATCGAGTTGTAGTAACGTTGTTACGAGGTGTAGGATTGGTTTCAATCCGAGATTAGTGGAGTATCCGAGTCTAGTGCTCTGCTAGATCGGTGAGTGGAAAGTGGATATACCCAAGGTTAGGGAACCACTTTAAATCTTTGTGTCCTCTGTGATTGCTTGGTTGTTATTCTGTACATAGATGGTTAAATTTTTTATTCCGCAAAAAGACGCACAACTCATCTATTCACTCCCATCTAGGTGAATTAGGTAAGACAACCTAAAACATTTTCAAATGGTCGGCTGAAAATGGGGAGGAACTGCAACTCTCCCTTGACATAGTAGAGGAGCTGAGTGACCTCTCCGCCATCCAGCAGGAAGAGGTGAAGAGGAGAATGGCCAAGTACTTTGGCAAGCATATCAGGATCAAGCAATTTGTGGAAGGAGACTTGGTCTCGAAGAAGGTAGATGCAGCGGGAAGATCAACAGCCGTGGGAAAGCTCAACCCCAACTGGGATGGTCCATACATTGTAAAAGAGGCCTTGAAATCAGGAGGGTATCGCCTCCAGAATGTGGAGGGCGAGGACCTGTGTAACACCCCTGATTTTTTCGATGATTTTATTTGAATGAGTTTCGTCATATTTATGACGTTGTGGCGTTAATTTTAACGTCGAGTTGATGGCGCAATGCCGTTAAGGCATTTTCGCGTCCGTGCGATCAATTCGGCCGAATTCTTGTTGTAATTGGAAAATTTTTCATTTGAAAATTTAGTTAAATAATTTTGAATTTGCTCGTCAAGTTTTGTCGCGATCCGAGCGATATTAGAGTCTCGGCGATTTTCCGAAGTTTTGTGAAATCTATGTTCGCCGTAGACTTTGAAAATTTATATCTCAAGAACGGCTTGTCGGATTCTGATTTTGACTACTCCATTGAAATCGTAGCATCAGTGTTCGCCTACGGTGCGAATTTCGTTGGATTCAGCGCGTGTTTGGGCCTTCGTTTTGAACTCGTGTTTCCTTATTCAAAATATATAAATATGATTATTTTAATATTAAAGTACTATTCAAAAATATCTTTTACTATTCATTCATATAGTTTAATTTTAGATATATCTGTAAAAAAAGAATGTTTATGCAATTTCTGTTCTCGAGTACTCTGGCTTCTTCTCGGGTGGTTGTAGGTAGTACTCGAGTAATTTGGTTTTTGTTCTCTTGTAAGTTGCTTCTGATTATCGAGTACTATTTCCTTGTTCTCGAGTACTAAGTTTAGTACTAAGTTTTAGTACTCGAGTAGTTTTTTTCTACTTCTCGAGTACCTGTAATTTTGTTCTCGAGTACTGTATATTCTTCCCGAGTGGTCTGTTACAGTTTGCGTTCGGGTGCCTTTTTGAGGGTCAAAACCATGTCGTATAAAAAACTCGTTAACATGAAAATTGTTCATCTCGACGAGATCTACAACTTTCATGTTGGACACCATTTGATTTGAAGCCATCCTAAACCTTTATTTTCATTTTCTGCACACCCGCTTGTAAATAGTCCGTTTTTTCCCTACTTGGACAAAACTTTTTATAAATACATATATATATATATATATATATATATATATATATATATATATATATATATATATATATATATATATATATATATCTGATACTTAAGATAATTAAGAAAGAAAAACTTCATCTTCTCCGGATTTTCTCCCGAACCAGAGCGGCTTGAGCGAGAGAGAAAGTCTTTTGTGAATCTTCCGGTGGCCGCCGACGGTGCTCCGGTGCTTCAAATCTTCAACCGAATATAGATCCGGAAAGCTCTCGTCGAGAGCTACGCCATCGTGGCAAAATTTTCCCCGTTTTTTGAGTTTTTTCGTTTGTGTTTTTCGGACCTAACCTCTAATTCGGCCATTTTGTTCAGATTTCGGCTCCTCCCGTCTTCTTTTGCCCCGATCTGCGACGTGGAGTGATTCTGAGAATTTTTTCTAGTAAAACCAAGTCAAGTGGTGATTTATCTTCCCCTCCTTTCTTTTTCTCAATTTGCTATCATTTACATCTTTCCTCTCGAGTAGTTATCATAAATAACCTTCTGATATTTATGATGTTTAATCCTAGTTTAAATACACTTGTTATGTCATGTTCTTGATTTGCTAATTGAACCTTGTAAACTAGTATTTATTTGATGATGTGATTGAATCGTGTTCTTTTAACCGTCCCGTATCTATTGTGTAGGACGTGTTAGAGATTATCTAGGATTGTAGGTCCTTCCTAAAGGTTGATCAACCGCTTCAATTCTAGAATTGTTTAGTTGAATCTGACGTGTTGTTGTTGATATGATGTCTATCATGGTTTTTGTTCGTGGCGATGTCGTGGGGCGAGACAAGCCACCAGGCCCCGATTTGGTTGTGGTGTGCCTCTGAGCTCTAAACCCGGATCATTATGGGGTTTTCCTTCTGGGGTTTTCTTCGTTGCGGGTGTTCTGTTGGGTTTCTCTATGAGGATGGCACAACGCTTGTGCACGCAGCGGAAAAATAAAACATCAAGAAAACCCAAAAGAGATGGGATCGGGTCATGGTAGTTGAATCAAGAAGTTAACATACAATTAGGCGAAAATTACCTCGGTGGCGTTGAGTCACAACTCAACGGAGATGCTCCAAACTTCGTCTTCTTGTTAGTGGCGAGTTCTACGTGGAATGATATCCACGTCTCTGCAGAAATCCACACGAGTGGGAGAACGCCGATCTTTCCGTCGCACGGAAAATCGGGAAGGAGGAAGACCGCACCTTGCTTTTCCACGGACTGCTAGGTCCGCGCCAGGAAGAGCAATACCAGCGACGATCGCCGGAGAAGAGGAGGTCGACGGAGCGAGCACGACGGCGGCGGAACACTTCCGTCGGCGGCAGGATTCGGGATCGGCGGAACGAACGGAACGGCGGAACACTTCCGTCGATTTCGATTCGATCAGAAAGAAGATCTAAGTTCCCCGAAAACCCTAAGTGTCCTTTTATACCAAAGGCATAAATAGACTTAGGAATATCGCAATCCACAGACCACCCAGAAATTTAGGGTTCCAGAATCGGTGAGTATCAATCGGCGAGAATCGGCGACGATCGGCGAGAATCACTTAGCAGGTTCGGCGAGAATCAGTCGGCGAGTATCACCTAGGATCGACGAGAATCAGAGTACAATACTCGACGATTCTCGCCGAATGCAGGGTGGACCATACTCGTCGACCGTCGACCTGCGGTCGACGATTCCCGTCGATCGTCGAGAATAAGAGTACCAATTCTCGACGATTCTCGTCGATCGGCGAGAATCAGAGTACCATACTCGACGATTCTCGTCGATCGCGAGAATCAGAGTACCATACTCGACGATTCTCGTCGACCTTCGGTCGACTATTCATACCTGTCCTTCAAGGCAACATTTGCCCAACCCGACGATTCTTTAAGGCAACACTTTGCCCATAACCCCATTCAGGTCGGTGATTGGTAACCTTTACCAACACAGTCAATCATCCAACTTCTCCACATCTCTTATGTGCGACCCTGCAGGCTCATATCACGTTGGTAGTGAGATTACATGTTTGACCACTTGCAGATCACCATGGTAACTCCAACAGACTCCCACTTGATCTTGAAAGTATCAAACCAAAAACCTCACAAACAATGAGCGGCATCTAGCAATGCATCATTGCTCCCCAAGCAATAAGAGTTTATAACTCATAAGCCTTTATGACCAATGTATCAGCGTTGTCTTTGTCCCTTTGTCACTTACATCCGGAAAGAACTAGAGGCGTGGACCGTGTCACCCTCGTAATAGCTCAATCCAAGTTTCTTGATCCAGGATGGACTTCCAGAGAATGGTGAGTCCAATATCACATATTGACTCAACCAAGCATGGCCATGCATTTCTCAGTCTAGTTCCATCAAGGGGCCCATGGATGCAACTCCTGTCATACAGAAGGACAAATCCCATATCTGCTCACACACAAACACCCAAATTATTCGTAACATGCCCAACAACCACCCTTATCATCAACCTTTCTCAAGGAAGACTTTAGATGGCATCAAAGCACGCTCCTCCTCACTTGATGAATACTGTGACTTCAGGTCAAAGGACCACAACACC
This sequence comes from Platanthera guangdongensis, assembly GCA_039583875.1. Taxonomy (NCBI): domain Eukaryota; kingdom Viridiplantae; phylum Streptophyta; class Magnoliopsida; order Asparagales; family Orchidaceae; genus Platanthera; species Platanthera guangdongensis. The sequence continues at coordinate 57,202,069 of CM077148.1, read as the reverse complement.
ATTGTCAATTGATACCCACTCGTGACACGATTGGATGACAATCCACAGAGTAGTCTCAGGTTGGGTCTGTCCAGTACAACTTGTTCACTAACAAGTACCCACGTGATGACTTGATATCACAATATCATGACCTATGAGAACCGGTCATCAGTCAACGCACGTGCTAGCCTTCATGTACCATCATCACCCTTAGGTTCTATGATGATACTCGACCAGGGACCTTTAAGAATGAAGCTTCAAATAAATCATAGGCTCTCACATTCAAGTCACGTACTTGATGTCCCATGGAAGCGAACATTCTAAGGGTATCTATTATGTTAACATTTATCTATCATATAGAAAAGCTCATAATAAAAGAACTTGCCATTAATTGTAAAAGAAAAAACTATGTACAATGTTCATCATATGAACAAATGGCCAACAAAATACAAGTTTACATGCAATCCACAAGATTCTCACTAGAGTTGATCATTTAGGTATCGTATACCCATCGATCTAGTATGACCATCATGCTTTCTCTGCGCGAGAGGCTTTGTCAGTGGATCCGCAATATTCTCCTCAGTCGGTACTCTGCAAATGTTTACATCTCCTCGTTTGACAATCTCACGAATAAGATGAAACCGCCGAAGTATGTGCCTGGAGCGCTGATGGGATCTAGGTTCCTTAGATTGTGCAATTTCACCATTGTTATCACAGTAGAGAACTACGGGACCAACAATGCTAGGAACTACATCAAGCTCGCCGATGAATTTCCTAATCCATACAGCCTCCTTCGCCGCATTAGCTGCGGCGATATACTCGGCCTCTGTTATAGAATCAGCAACTGTCTCTTGCTTTTAACTCTTCCAGCTCACAGCTCCTCCATTCAAGCAAAACACAAAACCTGACTGAGACTTGGAGTCATCTCTATCAGTTTGGAAGCTAGCATCTGTGTAACCACTTACAACGAGCTCTTCCTCTCCACCATACACCAAGAACACATCCGTAGTCCTTCTCAAGTACTTCAGGACATTCTTGACTGCATTCCAGTGACACTCACCGGGGTCTGACTGATACCTGCTAGTCATGCTCAAAGCAAAGGAGACGTCGGGTCGAGTACATAACATCGCGTAGATGATTGATCCAATTGCCGAAGCATATGGAACCAACTTCATGCGGTCCTTATCTTCACAAGACTTCGGACACTGGTCCTTAGAGAGATTTACACCATGAGACATGGGCAAAAATCCTTTCTTGGACTCAAGCATGTTGAACCGCTTCAACACCTTCTCGATGTATGTACTCTGGGTCAAACCCAGCAACTTCTTCGATCTATCTCTATAGATCTTAATACCGAGTATGTAAGTCGCTTCACCCAAATCCTTCATTGAAAAGCAGTTCCCTAGGTTGTTCTTAACAACTTTCAGGGTAGGAATATCATTCCCAATCAACAGTATGTCATCTACATACAATATCAGGAAGACAACAATGCTCCCACTGATTCGCTTGTAAACACAAGGCTCATCTTCATTCTTGATGAAACCAAACTCTTTGATTTTCTCATCAAAACGAAGATTCCAACTTCGAGAGGCATGTTTCAGTCCATAGATGGACTTATTCAGTTTGCATATTTTAGTGGCTTCATCTGGGGATACAAAACCCTCGGGTTGTGTCATATACACTTCCTCAAGGAGGTTTCCATTAAGGAAAGCCGTTTTGACATCCATCTGCCAGATTTCGTAGTCATAATACGCAGCAACAGTAAGCAATATCCTTATGGACTTTACCATGACAATAGGGGAAAAAGTCTCATCATAGTCAATACCATGAATTTGCTTGAAACCCTTAGCCACCAGTCGCCCTTTGAATGTCTGTACATTCTCATCCATGTCGGTCTTCTTCTTGAAGACCCACTTGCACCCTATGGGTCGTACCCCTTCAGGTGGTTCCACCAAGTTCCAAACTTGGTTTGCATACATGGAGTCCATTTTGGATTTCATAGCCTCAAGCCATTTGTCGGAGTCCGGTCCATTCATAGCCTCTTGGTAGGTTGCTGGTTCATCATCATGATCCACAAGCAACACATTACCTATTTGAGACACGAGAAATCCATATCTCTCCGGCTCAAACCTCAGTCTACCAGATCTACGTAGTACTTGTGTTCCTTGAGCAGGTTCTCTAGCTACAACATCTTGTAGTCCTGTCTCAGAATCCAATTCCGGTTCATTCACTACATGTGGTTCTTGAACTTCTTCAAGCTCTACCTTTTCAGTCTTTCTTGATAAAAACTCTTTCTCCAAGAAGACACCAGTCCTTGCGACAAACACTTTGCCCTCAGACGGTAGGTAAAAGTAATACCCTTTCGTTTCCTTAGGATATCCCACCAGATAACATTTATCCGATTTGGGTTCCAGCTTGTCAGGCATTTGACGTCTCACGTATGCCTCACAGCCCCAAATTTTAATGAATGACATACTAGGACGCTTCCCAGTCCATATCTCATATGGTGTCTTCAGAACCATTTTCATTGGAGCGCGATTCAATGTCATTGCAGCAGCCTCTAAAGCAAAACCCCAAAAGGAAACAGGCAAGTCTGCATGACTCATCATCGAACGTACCATATCTAACAGAGTACGATTTCTCCTCTCAGACACATCATTATGTTGTGGTGTTCTAGGTGGAGTGAGCTGTGATACAATACCATACTCTTTCAGATGATCACGGAACTCATGACTCAGGTATTCGCCACCTCGATCAGATCGGAGTGCTTTAACCCTTTTACCCAACTGGTTTTCTACTTCATTCTTGAACTCTTTGAACTTTTCAAAGGTCTTGGATTTGCACTTCATAAGATACACATATCCGTATCTACTGAAATCATCAGTAAATGTAACAAAGTAGAAATACCCACCTCTAGCCATGGAACTCATGGGTCCGCATACATCACTATGTACAACACCCAAGAGATCTTCAGCCCTCTCAGTAAAACCAGTGAAAGGAGCTTTAGTCATTTTGCCTAACAAACAAGATTCACATCGCTCAAATGATTCATAATCAAATGAGTCCAAAAGTCCATCTCTATGGAGCTTGGATATGCGCTTCTCGTTGATATGGCCCAAACGACAATGCCAGAGAAATGTAGGGTTCGAGTCATTTGTTCTTAGTCTTTTATTATATTCAACATTACAGATCAGATGGTCTAAGTTCAAAATATAAAGACCATTAAATAATTGGGCTACAGCATAACAAACATCATTCTTAAATATAGAACAACAGTTGTTCTTAATTATAAAAGAAAATCCAATCATGTCCAAACATGAAATAGATATAATGTTTCTAGTTATGGCCGGAACAAAATAATAATTATCTAGTTCTATTACAAGCCCACTGGGCAAAGAAAGACGGTAAACCCCTACGGCTACAGCAGCAACTCTTGCTCCATTGTCGACGCGGAGGTCCACCTCCCCTTTACTCAGCAATCTTCTCCTTTCCAGTTCCTGCACATTTGTACAAATGTGAGAACCACATCCGGTATCCAATACCCAAGATGAAGGAGCAGAAAGGTTTATCTCTATAACGTGAATATTTGAAGCGGAAGTCATACCTCCCTTCTTTTTCTGCAGACCTTCAATGTACGAAGGACAGTTCCTCCTCCAATGACCAGCCTTGCCACAGTGGTGGCATTTCCCTTCCTTCACCGTGCTTTTCTTTTTCATCAGTGCAGAAGACTTGGGCTCAAGATATGACTTAGGTCCCACCTTCGTCTTCTTAGAGCCCTTGGCCTTGCCCTTATGCACCATCAGTATGGGGCTGGCAGGCTTGGCCTTCTTCATATTGATTTCGGCAGTTCTCAACACGCCTAGGAGTTCGGGCAGTGTCTTGTCTATTTCATTCATGTTGTAGTTCAAGACGAACTGCTCATAACTGTCCGGCAACGATTGCAGGATCAGATCTGTGGCCAACTCTTGACCAAGAGGAAAACTCAGCCTTTCAAGGTTCTCTATATACCCAATCATCTTGAGTACGTGAGTACCTACTGAGTCTCAAACTCCCATCTTGCACTAAAACAACGCTTTTGTGATGTCGAACCTCTCTTGACGAGCCTGCCCTTGAAACATTTTCTTGAGATGCTCGTCAATCTCCTTGCACCCCATGCTCTCATGTTGCTTCTGAAGCTCAGAGTTCATAGTGTCAAGCATAAGGCATTCGACATCTAAAGCATCATCAGTATACTTCTTATAAGTATCCTTCTCAGCACGGGAAGAGTTCCCGGTCGGCACCTCGGGGGCTTCTTCTTCCAAGACATAGAGCTTTCGCTCTTGCCTGAGAACAATTCTCAAGTTCCTATACCAGTCCATGTAATTTGTCCCACTGAGCTTATCCTTCTCAAGGATGGCACTCAGAGACAACGTGGAGTGTGAAACACTTGCCATGGAATTCTACAAGAATTTTTGCAGAATAAAATCAGTACCAAAATTTCAAATACAATTTATTTTAATTTGGACTTCAATTAAAACACTCCCACTATTTTATTCGAAATGATAGCCCTCACTAACAATTCGGAGAGTTCATGCGAGCTACTCTCTTAGTGGACAAGATCCGTATTTCACCAACACAATGAGTCAGCTTTGGCTTTCCTCTCACGATGCGGTTATTTAGGTAGGCAACGCTTGCCAATTGCATCCTCATGCAATTCTTGTATGGTTGGTGAATAACTCCTTACTCGCATCCATCATATGGTGCATGCCAACCCTATGCCTCTAGGCACTCAACCTTTGAGGTCACCTAGTTAAGTTGGACCCGATGTCGACAGTGGGATATCACAAATATCCGCTCGCACCCTTACCAAGATAGATTAATGCACTTGCTTTGGCAAGCCCACACTTCATCGATCGAGGCAGGAAGAGTGTCATCCATCGGAAGGCATCCGAACACTTAATATTTGATGTAGGGATTTAGATTATAGGTTAACAGTTAACCATGATCAACATTCGATCAATGTGCACATCCAAAGAAAAACAATTTTTCTAAAACCACATGCATCCCTTATGTGCACAACCTGACACCATCAACATTTGATAGAAGGAAGGGCTAAATCTGAACATCCGGAAACTTCCAAATCCTCAGATTTACATGCATTGGACAAAGGCAAAGACAACTCAACTTAAAGCAGTAGACAAGCTCATCTCTCTATGTTGGATTCAAAATCCAAAACAAACTCGAGGGATGGTTACTGCTAAGGAGACTACAATTTCTAACAATTAGAAATTCCCACGAAATTCCAGACGTTCTTGGCGGGGTACCAAGACTAAATCTAGACATTTAGAACACTTCTAAATCCCTAGGTTTACACGCACTGGAATAACAAAACTTCCAATACAACGATCATGACCGGAACCTCCCTCTGATACCACTGTTGGGTTTCTCTATGAGGATGGCACAACGCTTGTGCACGCAGCGGAAGAATAAAACATCAAGAAAACCCAAAAGAGATGGGATCGGGCCATGGTAGTTGAATCAAGAAGTTAACATACAACTAGGCGAAAATTACCTCGGTGGCGTTGAGTCACAACTCAACGGAGATGCTCCAAACTTCGTCTTCTTGTTAGTGGCGAGTTCTACGTGGAATGATATCCACGTCTCTACAGAAATCCACACGAGCGGGAGAACGCTGATCTTTCCGTCGCGCGGAAAATCGGGAAGGAGGAAGACCGCACCTTGCTTTTCCACGGACTGCTAGGTCCGCGCCAGGAAGAGCAATACCAGCGACGATCGCCGGAGAAGAGGAGGTCGACGGAGCGAGCACGACGGCGGCGGAACACTTCCGTCGGTGGCGGGATTCGGGATCAGCGGAACGAACGGAATGGCGGAACACTTCCGTCGATTTCGATTCGATCAGAAAGAAGATCTAAGTTCCCCGAAAACCCTAAGTGTCCTTTTATACCATAGGCATAAATAGACTTAGGAATATCGCTATCCGCAGACCACCCAGAAATTTAGGGTTCCATAATCGGTGAGTATCAATCGGCGAGAATCGGCGACGATCGGCGAGAATCACTTAGCAGGTTCGGCGAGAATCAGTCGGCGAGTATCACCTAGGATCGGCGAGAATCAGAGTACAATAATCGACGATTCTCGCCGAATGCAGGGTGGACCATACTCGTCGACCATCGACCTGCGGTCGACGATTCCCGTCGATCGTCGAGAATAAGAGTACCAATTCTCGACGATTCTCGTCGATCGGCGAGAATCAGAGTACCATACTCGACGATTCTCGTCGATCGGCGAGAATCAGAGTACCATACTCGACGATTCTCGTCGACCTTCGGTCGACTATTCATACCTGTCCTTCAAGGCAACATTTGCCCAACCCGACGATTCTTTAAGGCAACACTTTGCCCATAACCCCATTCAGGTCGGTGATTGGTAACCTTTACCAACACAGTCAATCATCCAACTTCTCCACATCTCTTATGTGCGACCCTGCAGGCTCATATCGCGTTGGCAGTGAGATTACATGTTTGACCACTTCCAGATCACCATGGTAACTCCAACATGTTATTGGTGGGTGAATCCACCGCCGCAATGTTTGATCTCCTTTTTTGCACTTTTTGGGGCTGTACCGGGTTTTTGTGGCATTTGCGGTGTTTGGTGGAGTGTTTAGTCTCCCCCGTATTTAGACGGATAATTGTCTTTGGTGTTGTGTCAAGCTGAGGTTACCACCCTGCCCGTTTTGGACTGTTTGGTGGAGTTGACCACAGGTGACTAATGGGGGTTTGTTTCTCTTCTTGATTGTTTAAACTTGATTTTTTTCCCTTATAGCCTTGTGCGTATGGGGTATTCTTATTGTAGTGGATGCTTCATGTAAGTTTTTCTCTCTTTAATTTTACACCTTACGACTGTACTTATTCATGTACTTTTCTTTGGTCTTGGGTTGGTACCCCTAGACTTTTGTACTCGTGGCTTATTTCTTTTGCCATCACTTATACTTTCTTGCTGAGATGTTCCGTCTTTGGAATGCCTCAGGTTCAGAGCTGTACATGATTCTTCTGTGCTGGTTTTGGAGTGCTTGTGTGGCAGTGTTGGCCGTTGTTGTTGCCTCGGCATAGCGAGGTAGTTTGTTGTTTATCTTGTTTCACTAGTTCAGACATACTTTTCTTTTGTGGGTTCGTGTCAGTTTGTTGATGCCCACAGGATTGTTATTTTTGGATACTTGCTAGCTGTTTCGTTTTCTTTCTGTGGATGTGGATTACTTGCTCTCTGGGATGTTTTATGTTAGGATTGCATGGTAGTTATTTTCAAGTATAAAAGAAAAATTACTATTATTACTGCATGCATTGCATAATTTAAAATGTTAAATCACTATATTTAATGACCGTACAAATTCACTTTTATTACTATTATAAATTTAGAACTTGCATATCTTAAGTTGTCCTTTTTAAACCTCTAAGCTCTTGTAGGATGCCTAATCCGATAAAAGAAGTATTTTTTCGATGCGCATAATTACTTTTCTTGTGGACTAGAATAGCCACTCATCTGAGGGATACGACTAACTACTATACTTAAATTGACTTTAACTCTAAATAACTTAAAGAATCTTTCTTCATGGTTAAGTAGAAGTTTTGCCTGAGCGTCCGCAACTATCCCCTACTGACGTGGCATCATGACTTGTATTTTTCCCTTACTCTGATATACCTTTATTGGCGGTGAAAAATTTGGGTTGTGACAGTTGGTATCAGAGGGAGGTTGATTTGACAAGTTGGTCGAACCAGCCAATCTCGTTTAGTTTGTTTCCTTCCTTCATTTGCATACACACACTGATGTGTCATCAGTACGCCTTAACCGAAGCATAGTTACTACACTCATAGCATTATGAGAAGCATACATGGCGTATTATGTATTATGGGATGCTTAATATGTGTTTGTATATGGATCCACCGTAGAAGGCAACATATGACGGTTATGTAGTATGAGATGCATAACCATCATCACATGGGTGCCCATTAGCACGTTTTTATTTTGTCATTGCAAGTGATGTTATGTAGTATGGGATGCATAACATTTCATGTGTACGCTGCTCATGCATGCATTAAGGCCTTTTTAGAATGTATAACACTGCATACATAGCATATCATTGCATAAGCACACGTGCTAAGTTAAGGTTTACATGATGACACATGTACGCACATGATTTTAAAGAAGAATGAAGAATACATGCATCCATATCATAGGCACATGAGTAAATAGGATGAGAGGATGTCATCCTAAGTAGGACATAACATCATTATAAAATCTCAGAGCAAGTTGCAGCGCAAGCAAGTGTCTTTAAGTATTTTCTGAACTAGTTGAGTGGCTTAGTTGTAAGCTAGGATTTTGATGAGTTGTTTGTTGCCTTTTTGAAATGCCGCCAAAGCGTCCTGCGATGAGGTTGACTCCCCAGTTAGAGGGTGAGTGATCGGGTGCGCATAGTGAGGCGCTGAACGAGGGTTTGCGTCACAGCAATGAGGCTTTGTCGAGACAATTAGTTGTGATGCAATCGCAAATTCAGTCTTTGTTGTTTGCCGCTCCCGCGCAGCAAACTTTAGTGCAACATCCTGCCTTGGGAAAAGCCATGCCTGATACCCCTGCTCCTCTAGTGCCCCCGATGGCGATACCACCAGAAATGAATTTCATATCGCACTTCCAACGGTTGGGACCTCCCACCTACGACGGGAGTGCCGACTTTATGATTTTCGATGATTGGATCATCTCCATTGAGGAGATGTTTTCATATTCAGGGATTTTAGAAGCACATAAGGTAATGATTGCAGCCTATCAACTAAATGGTCAGGCAAAGAGATGGTGGATTTGGGAAAGGGAGAGTCTCAATGAAAGCTGTTCTTGGGAATCTTTTAATAAGATGCTGCTGAAAAAGTTTCGACCCTCGGTCGAACATGACCGTCTGATGAATAACTTCCTACATCTGAAGCAGAGACAGCTCACAGTGAGCGATTATGAGATTGAGTTTAGTAAATTGAGCAGGTTTGCTCCTGGTTTAGTAGCTTCTAAGGAGGGTAGAGTGAAACGTTTCCTAGGAGGACTAAGAAGCGATGTCCAGCAGTGGACATGCGCTTATAGAGCTGATAGTTATGATGTGGCAGTGGAAGCTGCACTGAAAGTGGAGGCGATTGAAAATGCCAAGAACTGCGGTGCTGCGACGAGGAAAGAGAAGAGGAAAGGTGTTGACGATGGTAGCTCTAGGGCATCCGACCCTCCATCGAAAAATAAAGGTGGTGAAATTTGTAGCTTCTGTGGTCGATCCGGCCATCCTTACAAAAGGTGTTTCAAGAGAACCGCCACCCTGAAGCAGCAGTAGGTGCTCGCCATCCAAGGCACACCCAAGGGAGAGCTGGTGTGCTCATTCTGTTCAAAGAAGTGGCATGATGTGAGTCATTGCTGGATAAAAGAAAGGACTTGCTTCTAGTGTGGGCAGAAGGGACAATAGAAGTCTTCGTGCCTCCAGGCTCAGTCCCCACTGCAGCCTGCCCCGCTTCGTGCTCTGCTGCCGACACCAAATCAGGACAAAGGAAAAAAGAAAGCTAAATGTGGTGACTAGAGAGGATGCTCAGACCTCTACCCAAGTGATATCAGGTTAGATTCTAGCTTGACTTTTACTCTCCATTGTTCGTTATAATTTTCATTTGTTTAGTTACGTATTCTACGGTTATAGGGGAGTTTAAGGTGCAGAATAGGTGGGCGCGCATCCTTTTCGATTCGAGTGCCACCCATTCCTTCGTGGCTCGGAGTTTTGTAAATAGACATCGTTTGGACGTGGTTCAGTTAGATGATTCCTTCAACGTCAAGCTACCCTCCGGAAACCTGGTGATTTCAAATCATTGAATTCAAAGATGCCCTATTTGTCTAGGTGACTTTCTAGTCTTTGCGGATCTGATGGTGTTAGATATGGAGGATTTCGACGCGATTTTGGGCATGGACTGGTTGTCCAAGTACGATGTTGTCATCAAGTGCAAGGCAGAGCGATTGGATTTGAAGATTGACAATGGTCAACCTATGAGTGTCTATGGTTTTCAGGACAAGGGTACCCTCCTTATTTCTGCGGTACGTGCTTGTTGAGCTATAGAGTCTGGATGCGATGCGTATCTTATTTCGATATCAGCTTTGGAAACAGCTTTTGTTACACCACGTCTTGAGAATGTCTCGGTGGTGCGAGAGTTTTCAGATGTCTTTCCTGATAGTTCCAGGACTTCCTCCTTAGAGAGAGGTGGAGTTTTTGATAGACCTCGAGCCAGGTACTCGCCCGATTGCTAAGGCACCATACCGTATGGCTCTGCGTGAGTTAGAGGAGTTGCGCACTCAGCTGGATGAGTCACTGCAATGTGGTTTTATTAGGCTGAGTTCTTCTCTGTGGGGTGCCCCTGTTCTGTTTGTTAAGAAGAAAGACGGTTGTATGAGGCTCTGTATAGATTATTGAGAGTTAAACAAAGTAACCATCAAGAGCTGATATCTGTTGCCTCAGATTGATGATCTATTTGATTAGTTGTGGGGATGTGCTGTGTTTTCGAAGATTGACATTCGTTCAGGCTACCACCAGTTGAGTGTCTGTGAGGCTGATGTACCACGGACGGCTTTTCGTTCCCGGCACGGGCATTTTGAGTTCTTAGTGATGTCCTTTGGTTTGACAAATGCACCTTCCACGTTCATGGACTTAATAAATAGAGTGTTCAAAGATTTCTTGGACCATTTTGTAATTGTGTTCATAGATAACGTCCTTATGTATTCCCGCGGTGTTGAGGAGCATACTCAACACTTGTGTTTAGTTTTGTCAACCCTAAGGGAGCACAAGCTCTATGCTAAGCTGAGTAAGTGCAAATTCTAGCAACCCCAGGTGTCCTTTTTGGGCCATGTTGTGAGCAAGGACAGTATTTTCGTAGACCCGACCAAGATTTCTGTTGTGATGGAATGGAAGAGACCTTCTACTCCTAATGAGATTAGGAGCTTCTTAGGTGTGGCCAGTTATTATAGAAGGTCCGTGGAAGGGTTCTCTGTGTTGTCTGCTCCGCTAACTAGACTTATATAGAAGAACACCGCATTCATTTGGAGTGATAAGTATGAAGAAGAGATTGTGTACTGCTCCAGTTTTAACATTGCCTACTGAAGGACTTGAGTACGCGGTATATGTGGATGCATCACACATTGGACTTGGTTGTGTTTTGATGCAAGAGGGAAAGGTGTTCGCGTATGGATCAAGACAATTAAAGATTCATGAAAGAAATTATCCTACGCATGATTTAGAGTTTGCTGCTGTTATTTATGTGATGAAGCTTTGGAGACATTTACTGTATGCCGCACTATGCAAGATCTACACAGACCATAAGAGTTTGAAGTATGCCTTCACTCAAAAGGAGCTAAATCTGCGCCAACGTAGGTGGTTAGAGTATGTGGATGATTATGATGTAGAGATCCTGTATCACCCGGGAAAGGTTAACGTAGTAGTCGATGTTTTGAGTAGGAAGATCACCGAAATCTTTAATCTGTCGGTGTAGTCTCTGGTGGAAGATTTCTTGATGATGGACATTGAAGTTGGGAGTAGCGCTGTGCCTGCTAGTTTGGAAGCAGAAGAGTCCTCTTGAATTTCCCTCACCAGAGTGCACCAGAAGGATAATCCTGATTTATTGCATCTCTGGAATAGAATTGAGAAGGGAGAGTTACCTGATATCTCTTTGGACGAGTTAGATACTCTGAAATATCGAGGTAGATTTTGTATCTCCGTCATTGGTGACATTCGGGCTAAGATCTGTGTTGAAGATCATGGTTCCAGTGTAGCCTACCATCCTGGTTCCACTAAAATGTATAAGGATCTAAGTCAAAGTGTTTCGTGGTCAGGAATAAAGAATGATATCACGAAGATTATGTCAGAATATCTTATGTGTCAGCGTGTTAAGGCTAACTATAGAAGGACTGGAGATAAATTGACACCGCTTGGTATTCCCAGTTGGAAGTGCGAGAGTATTTCGATGGATTTTATTACCGGTCTACCGAAATCTCCTCGTGGGCACGACTCCATTTGGGTGATAGTTGATAGATTGACTAAATGTGCTCACTTCGTCCCTTTTAAGATTAGATATTCTATGAAGAAGATAGCTGAATTATACCTGGAAGAGGTTATCAGATTGCATGGAGTTCCTTTCTATATCGTATCAGACTGAGACTCTAGATTTACGTCTCGTTTTCGGAAGAGCTTACAGGAGGGGTTGGGTACTGATTTAAGTTATTCTACCGCTATCATCCGTAGACGAACGGTCAGACGGAAAGAGTAAATCAGATAGTGGAAGATATGATCACATGTTATATTTTGGATCATAGTGGAGCTTGGGATGAGCGTCTCAGACTCATGGAGTTTGCGTACAATAATAGTTATCAAGAGAGCATGCAGATGGCCCTGTTTGAGGCCTTATATGGGAGGCATTGTAGAACTCCTTTATTTTGGGTTGAAGTTGGTGAAAGACCGTTGCTAGGTCTGGAAGCCCTTGAAGTGATGAATTGTGTCGTGACTTATATTCGAGAAAATCTCTGTGTAGCACAAGAATGCTATGAGAAATATGCTAATCAACAAAGGGTTGATCTGGAGTTCGTTGTTGGTGACTTTGTTTTTCTGAAAGTTTCTCTGATTTCTGGTGTTAAGAGGTTTGGAAGGAACCACAAGTTAGACTCCCGGTACGTCGGACCTTTTCAGATTCTTGAACGTGTCGGAGTTTCAGCATATAGGCTGCAGTTGCCTGCTACCTTCCCTGGTGTCAATGATGTGTTCCATGTGAGCCAGTTGCGGAAGTGTATTCGTAATGATCGTCAAGTGCTCGACTCGGTGCCCCAGATTCAGCGCAACCTTACGTATGCGGAAGAGCCTGTCCGTGTTTTGGAATCTCAAGAGCGTGTGTTGCGGAGAAAGACCATCCCCATGGTCAAGATTGTTTGGCGGAATCAAAACGTCGAGAGCGCGATGTGGGAATTGGAATCAGAATCGGCGATGAGAGAATCTCATCCTCATCTCTTCTCTTAGTCCAGGTATGTCTCTATGTTTTTGGTGGTATTGGATTTTCTCATTTTTTTGTTTGGTTTTGTAGTTGTGTTAAATTTCAGAACGAAACTTCTTTTAGGGGGAGTAACTGTAACGCCCCCAATTTTTTTGATGATTTTATTTGAATGTGTATCATCATTTTTGTGACGTCGTGGCGTTACTTTTAACGTCGAGTTGACGGCGTAATGCCGTTAAGGCATTTTCGCGTCCGTTCGGTCGAGTCGGCCGAATTCTTGTTGTAATTGGAAAATTTTTCATTTGAAAATTTAGTTAAATAATTTTAGACTTGCACGTCAAGTTTCGTCAAGATCCGAGCGATATTCGAGCCTCGGCCATTTTTCGAAGTTTTATGAAATTTATGTTCGCCGTATACTTTGAAAATTTATATCTCATGAACGGCTCGTCGGATTCTGGTTTTGACTTCGCCATTGAGTTCTTATAGTCAGTGTTCGCCTACGGTGCGAATTTCGTTTGATTCGCCGCGCATTCGGGCCTCCGTTTTGAACTCGTGTTTCTTTATTCAAAATATATAAATATGATTATTTTAATATTAAAGTACTATTCAAAATTGTCTTTTACTATTCATTCCTATAGTTTAATTTTTGGATATATCTGTAAAAAAAGATTGTTTATGCAATTTTTGTTCTCGAGTACTCTGGCTTTTTCTCGAGTGGCTGTAGGTAGTACTCGAGTAATTTGTTTTTTGTTCTCGGGTAAGTTGCTTCTGATTCTCGAGTCTGATTTCCTTATTCTCTAGTACTAAGTTTTAGTACTTGAGTAGTTTTTTTCTACTTCTCGAGTACCTGTAATTTTGTTCACAAGTACTGTAGATTCTTCCTGAGTTGTCCGTTACAATTTGCGTTCGGGAATCTTTTTGAGAGTCAAAACGGCGTCGTATAAAAAATAGCTAAAATGAAATTTATTCATCTCGACGAGATCTACAACTTTCATGTTGTGTACTTTTCGATTTGAAGCAATCTTAAATCTCTATTTTCTGATGCTTAATATAATTAAGAAAGAAAATCTTCATCTTCTCGGATTTTCTCTCGAACCCGAGCGGTGTGAGCGAGAGAGAGAATGTCTTTCGTGAATGTTCCGTTGGCCGCTGACAGTGCTCCGTTGCTTCAAATCTTCAACCGAATATAGATTCGAAAAGCTCTCGTCGAGTGTTACGCCATCGTGGTAAAATTTTTCCCATTTCTTGAGTTTTTTCGTTTGTGTTTTTCGTCCCTAACCTCTATTTCGGCCATTTTTGTTCAGATTTCGGCTCCTCCTATCTTCTTTTACCCCGATCTGCGACGTGGAGTGATTAGGAGGATTTTTTTCCGATAAAACCAAGGCAAGTGGTGGTTTATCTTTCCCTCATTTTTTTCCCGATTTGCTAGAATTTACAGCTTTTCTCTCGAGTAGTTATCATAAATAACCTTCTGATATTTATAATGTTTAATCCTTGTTTAAATACATTTGTTATGTCATGTTCTTGATCTGCGAAACGAACCTTGTAAACTAGTATTTATTTGATGATGAGATTGAATCGTGTTCTTTTAACCGTCCCTTATCTATTGTGTAGGACCTGTTAGAGAATATCTAGGATAGTAGTTCCTTCCTAAAGGTTGATCAGCCGCTTCAATTCTAGAATTTTTTAGTAGAATCCGACGTGCCGTTGTTGACTTGAGATGTCCATCATGTTTTTTCTTCATGGCGATGTCGTGGGGCGAGACAAGCCACCAGGCTCCGCTGGGTTGTGGTGTGCCTCTGAGCTCTAAACCCGCATCGTTATGGGGTTTTTCTTCCGGGTTTTTCTTTGTTGCGGATGTTATTAGTGGGTGAATCCACCACCGCAACGTTTGATCTCCCTATTAGCACTTTGTGGGGATCTACCAGGTTTTTGGGACATTTGCGGTATTTGGTGGAGTGTTTATTCTCCCCCGCATTTAGACGGATAATTTTCTTTGGGGTTATGTCCAGCTGAGTTGACCACCCTGCCTGTTTTGGATTGTTTGGTGGAGTTGACCACATGTGGCTAATGGGGGTTTGTTTCTCTTCCTGATTGTTTAATCTTGATTTTTTCCCCTTATACCCTTATGTATGGGGTATTTTTGTTGTACGGGACGCTTCACGTACGTTTTTCTCTCTTTACTTTTATACCTTACTGTTGTACTTGTTTATGTACTTTTCTTTGCTCTTGGATTGGTACCCCTTGACTTTTGTACTCGTGATTTATTTCTTTTGCCATCACTTGTATTTTCTTACTGAGGTGTTCTGTCTTTGGAATGCCTCAGGTTCAGAATTGTAGCTAATTCTTCGGTGCTGGTTTTGGAATGCTTGTGCGGTAGTGTTGGCCATTGTTGTTGCCTCGGCATAGCGAGGTAGTTTGTTGTTTATCTTGTTTCACTGGTTCATACATACTTTCCTTTGTGGGTTCATGTCAGTTTGTTGACGCCCACAGGATTGTTTTTTTTGGATACTTGCTAGCTGCTTCATTTTCTTTGTGTGGATGTGGATTACTTGCTCTATGGGATGTTTTATGTTAAGATTGCATGGTAGTTATTTTCAAGTATAAAAAAAATTACTATTATTACCGCATGCATTGCATAATTTAAAATATTAAATCACTATATTTAACGATCGTACAAATCCACTTTTATTACTATTATAAATTTAGAACTTGCATATCTTGAGGTGTCCTTTTGGAACCTCTTAGCTCTTGTAGGATGCCTAATCCGATATAATAAATATTTTTTGCTGCGCATAATTACTTTTCTTGTGCACTAGATGAGCCACTCAGCCGGGGGATACGAATAACTACTATACTTAAATTGACTTTAACTCTAAATAACTTAAAGAATCTTTCTTCATGGTTAAGTAGGAGTTTTGCCTGAGTGTCCGCAGTTATCCCTGCGGATGTGGCATCATGACGTGCATTTTTACCTTACTCTGACATACCTTTATTGGCGGTGAAAAATGCGGGTTGCGATACCCTGAGTATCACCTGGAGTGGTGATGACTTGAAGAGCTTTTATCCGTAAAACATGAAGTGGTGCCTTTTTTCTTAATGAAGCTTTTTAATATGCCGAGTCTTGCAATAATCCAGATGAGTAGGCAAAGATTCCACTCAGTAGACTCCGAGAAGATCCTGCTGCCACGCTCCCACCTAGCTGGTAGGGCTGGATGTCACTAGATGGTGTCTACCCGGACCCCGAGCAGATCCCACTGTCAGGCTCTCACTTAGCTGGCAGGGCTGGATGTCACTCAATGCTGTCTACCCGGACCCCAAGCAGATCCCACTGTCAGGCTCTCACCTAGCTGGTAGGTGGATGTCACTCGATGGTGTCTACCCGGACCCCAAGCAGATCCCGCTGACAAGCTCTCATCTAGGTGGCAGGGTTGGATAACACTAGATGGTGTCTACCTGGATCCCGAGCAGATCCTGCTACCAGGCTCTCACCTAGCTGGCAGGGATGGATGTCACTCGATGGTGTCTGCCCGGACGGCGAGCAGATCCCGCTGTCAGGCTCTCACCTAGCTGGCAGGGCTGGATGTCACTCGATGGCGTAAACTCAGACCCCGAGCAGATTGAAATGCCCCGAAAATTGTATTTGAGTCGGTCGCGAAAAAGGGGATTTTTTGGTGCCTGTATAGGGTACACGGCCTAGGACACAGGCGTGTCCAAGGCCGTGTCTGGCTGGTGTTTTTGGTCGTTTTCATCCCGAGAAGGACACGGCTAGAAACACGCCTAAGTGACACGGGCGTGTCATTTGACACGGGCGTGTGCCTACCCATGTCCCTACCCGTATTCTTTTGGGTCGTGTCCGTTACCGTGGCGGTTATGCGTGACACGTCCCCAAACACGGGCGTGTCGAGGAACCCGACACGGGCGTGTCAGGTGAGACAAGGGCGTGTCTTTGCCCGTGTGTCTTTCCTCCGTTCGACGATCGTGCCTGGAGCGAGGCACACGGCCTGGGACACGGTCGTGTGCCAAGTCGTGTTCGGCCCAGGTCTGGAGATTTTTGAACGGATCTGAGCCGTTCATTTTCTTTAATTAAGATCCAACGGCCCTGATGGTTTCCTGCTCTGTTAAGGCCGGGAATAGGGGAGTTAATCCTTCATTTCTCTCCAACCATTCTCTCTCTCAAGGAGTTGGAAAGAGGAGGAAGAAGGAAGGGATTCCGGCCGCCGGCGGAGCATCGGAGCAATGTTTAGAAATCTGAGAGCGGAACTGTTGAGGAAAGTTCGTTGCGAAGATTTCCATCTGTGTAGTTTTTCCATGGCGCCAAAGCGGACTAAAAGGGTAACGATTCTCTACTTGAGCATGTGAAGCTCTTTCTTTCTGCATAGGGAATCCCGCTCCCTCGAGTGTGCGGTGAGTGCGTGGTGTTCCTTGGGGTTGATGTGAATAGTCCACCTTGTATTGTATATAATGTCGGGAATCGTAAGTACGAGCATAGGCATTGTGTGTGAAGCCTACCCGGACGTGTATTGTCTGGATCGGTGATGTTGCATTTGATATGTTTTGCCAGAGAAGACTCCGTGCTTTGGGTTTTTCGGGTTTCTACGTGGTAGATTGCAGCAGGGATCCTTGGAGGTTAGCTTCAAGACGCACCCGGAAAATTGAGCGGAAACGTGTTCTGCTAACTTGGCGGTCTGGGAACCGGCCTTAATCATAACTGGGTTATGAGATTGTTTGGAAAGTTTTGGGATCCGAGAGAAACTTGGCCCGCGTGTAGGACTTAAATTGTATATGCGGCGTGAGCAATGAGCAAGTGGAATTGGACCTAGGCTATGTGGTTCGGTACGAGAGACCCGAAGATGGGGACTTGCCGTTGGCATAGTCGGGAGCCTTAGACGGTGGTCAGAAAGGCTAAATGCTCACATGTTGTTGCCATCCTGGGGGTGGTGGTGAAGACGCTGATTGGTTAGGATTCACCGTTAATGTGCCCTGAGTGCACGGGGTGTTTGGCCGAGCGAGCCTACACCTGTGGCGAAATATATAGTTGCACTTTATTATTTAGCTGGGCTAATGTAATGTAGGGAAAGAGCACCGCCGTCCCGACCTAGGGGCGGGGTCGTTATAATTTGGTCAGCTTTTGGCTGACCGTTGCTTTGTTTGCCACCGTGCGGTGGAATGTGCTTGCAGGTGCTGCGGAGCCGAGTACCAAATAGCGGGCTGGAGCCCATGTTGCTGTGCTGGCCCTAGAAGGACAAAGCGAATAGTTGTTTTTATTTTTGTCATGTGTGGCCGGCCTGCGAGTCGATGTATGTAAGACATATTTTTATTAAGTGAACATTTGTAAGGCCATAAGGCCATGTACCCTTTTAATGTATTTGGGGTTTCATTCCTGTTGTGTGAATGTGGACATTCTTGGATATGGATTTAAGATTTGTGTTCTTTCAACTTTAAAAGTTTCCGCTAGAATGCTCTGTGTAGGACGTGTAGTATTAATTGGATAGTTTGAATATTCTTATGTAACCCTTTCGACTGTCTGTGGTATATGGCGTCGGGTTCCAGCTGGACCATCTGTTATATGCCATGCGACGGATGGGGGTGTTACAATTTGGTATCAGACTTCTGGTTACGGTCAGGCTTAAAAGAATTCGTGGGCAAATTCTTTTAAGGGGTGGTGAGCACATGTGTGCGTCATCGTTATAACATCAAAAAGAACCCATGAATGTCCACTTAGGAATGAAAAATACACTTGTCTTGTGGAATCTGAGTGTTCCAATGATTGCTTGTAGCAATTTGTTTGTCTTCTAATCGTGTGTCTTTGCTACTATAGGCAGCTAGGAGCGGTGCTGGTCAGTCAGAGCGTCCGCAATCAGCAGAAAGTAGTGCACCAAGGGACGTGCCTACAACACCTCCTTCAGCGAAAACCATCAGGATGGTGGCTGAGGCGGTATTTGTAATGATAAATGCCCAACCTGCAGGGCAAATGCATCGCACACCTCCTGCGAATGATCAAGAACTGGTTAGGACGGCAGAGCCGAGAGTGGTGGAGCGCGCAGCAGTCGATCTGGTAGAGCCGAGGAGAGCTACGGAGAAGCAGCTAAAGCATGTAATGGGCTTTAATCCTCCGAGGTTCGATGGGGTTGGAACGCCAGCTCAAGCTGAGGACTGACTCTCTTCGATAAAGAGGGTCCTGATAGCCACGTTAACTGAGGAGTGGCAGAAGACCACCATATCGACTTTCCTTTTGGTGGGTGAAGCGAGGCTGTGGTGGGATGAGTTGGAGTTTCATCTCTTAGTGGGAAGGCAGCTTGCTGATGTGCCTATGGAGGAATTTTCGAGGTTATTCCTAGCCAGATTTGTACCCTCTGCTCAGAAGTTGGAGATGGAGAATCAGTATCTTGGGCTGACTCAGGGAGCCAGAAGCGTGGACGAGTATCTTCATGAGTTCACACGGTTGGGTCGTTATGCTGGTGCTACGTTTATGGAAGAAGAACAGAAGACCAACCGATTTTATGAGGGTCTACGCGGCGACCTACAGTTACTACTTGCTGGGCCTAAGGCGCAAGGCTTCCTAGCCTTGGTCAATTCGGCTCGATCGTTGGAGAAGGTCGTTAAGAAAGTTCAAGAGAAGAATGACCCAGGAGAAAGGAAGTCTGATTTCAAGGTGCCAAATAACAAGTCAAGTTTCCGCAGATGGAACAAGAAGCGGAGGACTTCGAACTCAGCCCCTTCGGTTGATGCATCGGGGCAACTACAAGTCGAGTCCCAGGAGCTTGCTACAACTGCGGGAAGATGGGGCATTTTGCTCGTGAGTGTTGGAGCGGACGTTCAAAGTCCGAGAGGAAGTCTGGAGCGACTTATGAGGAGAAAGGGAAGGCGGTGGAGTCAACCGCGTCCCATCATGCTCCAGCCCAGCCTAGAATCTACAACCTTGGTCTGCAAGAGGCCATAAAGCAGGCGAACGTGGTGACAGGTATGAGTTAAATTGCAGTGGTTTAACTTTTATAGTTGTTACCTTTGTATTTGTTATCTTACTTTTGTTAGTGCTAGGCTTTGTGTTGATCTTTGAGTTCCTGCCGAGAGCCTTGTTTGATACGGGAGCATCGCATTCCTTCTTGTCCGAAAAATTCATATCGTGCATCGGGGTTCCGTCCTCGATGGCAAAAGACAAGTTGGATGTGTTGTTGCCCAATGGGTGCTCAATGCGTGCGGATAGGGTCTGCGTTGTGAAGATTCGGATTGGAGACCGGGAGTTTGATTTGCGGGCGTTGGTTCTACCGTTAGTAGAGTACGACGTAATATTCGATATGGATTGGCTCTCGGAGCAGGGTGCATGGATTGATTGCAACCGTAAGAAAGTTAAGTTGGGTTTGAACACTGATCGGGAGACTACCTTTGCGGGCATGAAGGGGTCGGGTAAGATTTTGATGTCAGCCCTTCAGGTGTTCAAGGCTCTTCGGTCTGGGGCAGAGCTGTATGTCACTCTAGTGCAGACTTCGACGCCTAAGCCAAGTCTTGACAGTATTCCAGTTGTGTCCAAATATCCTGATGTGTTCCCAGATAATCTCCCAGGAGCCCCTCCTCAGCGGGAGATTGATTTTACCATTGAGCTGGTATCGGGTGCCAAACTGGTGTCACGCTCTCCATATCGGATAGCTCCAAGAGAGATGGCAGAGTTGAAGGTGCAACTGCAAGAGTTGCTAGAGCAAGGTTATGTGCGTCCAAGTTCGTCGCCTTGGAGCGCACCAATTCTCTTTGTTAAGAAGAAAGATGGGAGCTTGTGGCTTTGTATCGACTACCGGAAATTGAACAAGCTTACGGAAAAGAATAAATATCTGATTCCCCGGATTGACGATCTATTTGATCAGTTGGTTGGGTCAACGGTATATTCGAAGTTAGATCTGAAGTCAGGTTACTACCAGTTGAGGATAAGGGAGAGCGACATCCCAAAGACAGCATTCAGTACGCGGTTTAGGCATTACGAGTTCACGGTCATGCCGTTTAGTTTGACTAATGTGCCATCCGTGTTTATGGATCTGATGAAAAGGACGTTCAGAGAGTACCTGGATCGTTTCGTGATAGTATTTATCGATGATATCCTGGTGTACTCGCAGTGCGAGGAGGATCACTACAAACATCTGCACATGGTGTTGGAGACGTTGAGGAGGAATCAGTTGTATGCTAAGTTCTCCAAGTGTGAATTCTGGTTATCCTCGATAGCGTTCCTTGGTCATGTTGTTAGTGGGGAAGGGATAGCTGTGGATCCGGCGAAGATAGTGGCAATACGGGAGTGGCCTACTTTTACTACGGTGGCGGAAGTCCGGAGCTTTCTGGGGCTTGTCGGCTACTATAGGCGCTTCGTAGAGAACTTTTCACGGATAGCACTTCCACTCACAATGTTGACAAGGAAGGATCAAAAGTTTGTGTGGTCGCTGGAGTGCGAATAGGCTTTTGAAGAGTTGAAGAGGTGGTTGACCACGACACCTGTTTTATGTTCGCCAGTTGGAACCGAAGGGTTCGAGATCTATAATGATGCTTCAGATAATGGTTTGGGTTGTGTTCTGTTACAGCATGGGAGAGTGATAGCCTATGGTTCACGATAGTTGAAGGTTCACGAGAGAAATTATCCGGTCCACGACCTAGAGTTAGCGGTCATGATATTTTCTCTAAAGCTTTGGAGGCACTACCTGTACGGTGTGAAGGTCGATATTTACACCGATCATAAGAGCTTGAAGTACCTGTTGGACCAAAAGGATCTGAACATGAGGCAGCGGAGGTGGATGGAGTTCTTAGGGGACTACACCTTCAAGATACATTATGTGCCTGGGAAGGGAAATGCAGTGGCGGATGCGTTGAGTCGTATGATTCCCGCACAGGCCACTGGTTATCGGTACATGATGAGAGATTGGTCCAAGAGTTGGAGGCTTTGGAGATATCTTGTGTCGACAAGCAGTTGAGTGCTGAGGCGAAATTATTTTGGACAGAGGTGCAGTGTGACCTAGCTGATAGAGTTCGGCAGGCTTTGGTTCAGGATAACAACATGAAGCAGATCTTGGATGAATCTTTGGATGGGTCAAATTCCCAGTTTGCTGTTGAGTATGGGTTGCTAATGAAGGACGGTCGCCTATGCATTCCTAGTGCGGATAATATTCGGGAGGAGTTGATGTATGAGGAGCATAATACCAAGTACTCGATCCACCCGGGAAGCATAAAGATGTATAGAGACATGAAGAAATTATTCTGGTGTCCAGGATTGAATAAAGATGTAGCACTTTATGTGGCCAAGTGTCGTACTTGTGCATTAGTGAAGGCAGAATGCCAGAAGCCCGGAGATTTCTTGAAATCTCTACCTATCCCAGAATGGAAATTTGATGACATATCTATGGATTTTGTGCATGGCTTGCCGAAGTCGCAGAGGGGAAACGACGCCATTTGGGTGGTCGTAGATAGGTTGACAAAGGTGTCACACTTTATTCCGAACCGGAAGGAAGATCCGGTGGAAAAGTTAGCCAAACTCTACGTGGAGAATATTGTACGATTGTATGGTGTGCCCCGCAGTATTGTTAGTGACCGAGATGGACGCTTTACGTCCAAGGATTGGAGGTTGGTGCATAGTATGTTGGGAACTAAGCTGAGTTTCATCACAGCCTTTCATCCACAGACGGATGGTCAGACCGAGAGGGTCAACAGGACTTTGGAGGACATGCTTCGCATGTGCGTCCTAGATTTCGGAAAGCATTGGGAGGATCACCTGTACATGGTGGAGTTTGCGTACAACAACAGCTTTCAGGAAAGTATTGGAATGACGCTTTTCGAGGCCTTGTACGGGAGGAAGTGTCGTACGTCTTTGTCTTGGTTGGAGGCAGGCGAATCGAAGTTGTATAAACATCAAGCGGTGGAAGACGCCACTTCAATAGTGCGTACAATTCAGGAAAGGTTGAAGATCGCTCAGGATAGACAATCAAAGTACTATAACGCCAAGCATAGGAACGTGAAGTTCAATGTTGGCGACATGGTGTATCTAAAAATCAAGCCATTCAAGGGTGTATCGCGGGTTCGACGCTTGAAGAAGTTGAGTCCGAGATACCTTGGACCATTTGAAATCCTGGAGCGTGTTGGCGAGGCGGCGTATAGATTGAAGCTGTCGGCAGAATTGAGTGGGTTCATGACATGTTCCACGTATCGGTGTTGCGTAAGGCGGTGCAAGAGCCTTCGCAGATCATTGCATATAATCAAGTACCAGTTGATTATGAGTTGACCACAAGGGTCAAGCCAGTACGTATTATTTAGATTTGTGCACCTTTACTTAATTTCGGGACGAAATTCCTTAAGTGAGGGAGATTTTTAACGCCCCGAAAATTGTATTTGAGTCGGTCGCGAAAAAGGGGATTTTTTGGTGCCTGTATAGGGTACACGGCCTAGGACACGGGTGTGTCCAAGCCCGTTCCTGGCTGGTGTTTTTGGCCGTTTTCATCCCGAGAAGGACACGGCTAGAAACACGGCTAAGTGACACGGGCGTGTCATTTGACATGGGCGTGTGCCTACCCGTGTCCCTACCCGTGTTCTTTTGGGTCGTGTCCGTTGCCGTGGCGGTTATGCGTGGCACGCCCCCGAACACGGGCGTGTCAGGTGAGACAAGGGCGTGTCTTTGCCCGTGTGTCTTTCCTCCGTTCGACGATCGTGCCTGGAGCGAGGCACACGGCCTGGGACACGGCCGTGTGCCAAGTCGTGTTCGGCCCAGGTCTGGAGATTTTTGAACGGATCTAAGCCGTTCGTTTTCTTTAATTAAGATCCAACGGCCCTGATGGTTTCCTGCTCTGTTAAGGCCGGGAATAGGGGAGTTAATCCTTCATTTCTCTCCAACCATTCTCTCTCTCAAGGAGTTGGAAAGAGGAGGAAGAAGGAAGGGATTCCGGCCGCCGGCGGAGCATCGGAGCACCGTTTAGAAATCTGAGAGCGAAACTATTGAGGAAAGTTCGTTGCGAAGATTTCCATCCGTGTAGTTTTTCCATGGCGCTAAAGCGGACTACAAGGGTAACGATTCTCTACTTGAGCATGTGAAGCTCTTTCTTTCTGCATAGGGAATCCCGCTCCCGCGAGTGTGCGGTGAGTGCGTGGTGTTCCTTGAGGTTGATGTGAATAGTCCACCTTGTGTTGTATATAATGTCCGGAATCGTAAGTACGAGCATAGACATTGTGTGTGAAGCCTACCCGGACGTGTATTGTCTGGATCGGTGATGTTGCATTTGATATGTTTTGCCGGAGAAGACTCCGTGCTTTGGGTTTTTCGGGTTTCTACGCGGTAGATTGCAGCAGGGATCCTTGGAGGTTAGCTTCAAGACGCACCCGGAAAATTGAGCGGAAACGTGTTCTGCTAACTTGGCGGTCTGGGAACCGGCCTTGATCATAACTGGGTTATGAGATTGTTTGGAAAGTTTTGGGATCCGAGAGAAGCTTGGCCCGCACGTAGGACTTAAATTGTATATGCGGCGTGAGCAACAGGCAAGTGGAATTGGACCTAGACTATGTGGTTCGGTGCGAGAGACCCGAAGACAGGGACTGGCCGTTGGCATAGTCGGGAGCCTTAGACAGTTGTCAGAAAGGCTAAATGCTCACATGTTGTTGCCATCCTGGGGGTGGTGGTGAAGACGCTGATTGGTCAGGATTCACCGTTAATGTGCCCTGAGTGCACGGGGTGTTTGGCTGAGCAAGCCTACACCTGTGGCGAAATATATAGTTGCACTTTATTGTTTAGCTGGGCTAATGTAATGCAGGGAAAGAGCACTGCCGTCCCGACCTAGGGGCGGGGTCGTTATAATTTGGTCGGCTTTTGGCTGACCGTTGCTTTGTTTGCCATCGTGCGATGGAATGTGCTTGCAGGTGCTGCGGAGCCGAGTACCAAATAGCGGGCTGGATCCCATGTTGCTGTGCTGGCCCTAAAAGGCCATAGCGAATAGTTATTTTTATTTTTATCATGTGTGGCCGGCCTGCGAGCCGATGTATGTAAGACATGTTTTTATTAAGTGAACATTTGTAAGGCCATAAGGTCATGTACCCTTTTAGTGTATTTGGGGTTTCATTCCTGTTGTGTGGATGTGGACATTCTTGGATATGGATTTAAGATTTGGGTTATTTCAACTTTAAAAGCTTCCTCTAGAATGCTCTGTGTAGGACGTGTAGTCTTAATTGGATAGTTTGAATATTCTTATGTAACCCTTTCGACTGTCTGTGGTATATGGCGTCGGTTTCCAGCTGGATCTTCTGTTATATGCCATGCGACGGATGGGGTGTTACACAGATCCCGCTGTCAGGCTCTCACCTAGCTGGCAGGGCTGATGTCACGTGATGGTGTCTACCCGGACCCCGAGAAGATCTCGCTACTAGGCTCTCACCTCGCTGGAAGGGCTGGATGTCACTCGATTGTGTCTAACCGTACCCCGAGCAGATCCCGCTGTCAGGCTCTCACCTAGCTGGCAGGTTTGGATGTCACTCGATGGCGTCAACTCAGACCCCGAGCAGATCTTGCTGTCAGGCTCTCACCTAGCTGGTAGGGCTGGATATCACTCGATGGTGTCTACCCGAACCCCGAGCAGATCTCGCTTTCAGGCTCTCACCCAGCTGGCAGGGCTGGATGTCACTCAATGGTGTCTACCCGGACCCCGAGTAGATCCCGCTGTCAGGCTCTTACCTAGCTGGCAGGGCTGGATGTCATTCGATGGCATCAACTCAGACCCCGAGCAGATCCCGCTACCAGGCTCTCACCTAGTTGGCAGGGTTGGATGTCACTCGATGGCATCTACTCAAACCCCGAGCAGATCCCGCTGTCAGGCTCTCACCTAGCTGGCAGGGCTGGATGTCACTCGATGGTGTCTACCCAGACCCCGAGCAAATCTTGCTGCCAGGCTCCCACCTAGCTGGCAAGGCTGGATATCACTCGATGGTGTCTCCCCGGCCCTCGAGTAGATCCCGCTGTCAGGCTCTCACCTAGCTGACAGGGCTGGATGACACTCATAGCGGTCTACTCCGGCTCTCCACTGGGTAGCAAGATAGGTCTTAACGAACAAAGCGATGTTAGGGGTTGGGGGCCCAGGCATTTGAATGACCGAGGAAGAAGTCGCAAAGTTGATAAAATGGGTCCAACGCAATCGACCAGCACCCAAGATAATGGCCATGGTGGGGAGAACAAAGGCTATGTCGCATGAGGGTCAGCTTGCACGGAACTCGGCGGCCAGGGTGCTAGCCGGTAGACTCGCCTCTTCTAACGAGCAGGAAGCACAAGGGATCTGGACTAAGGAGACGAGTCGCCACTCACGGGTCAGTTAACTAAGCCCCCTATGGTTCCTAAGCTAAGTCCTTGAGGGGGGGCACGATCTCGCTATCAAAACGTGGAATGAGGAACCCCGAGCGGGAGAATAAAAACAAGTCGCGAGTACAAAAAAGGAAAAAAATCCACATTGCACAGAAGCATTGCAAGCTGCGGTAACATATATATATGCGAGAGGCAAGTAGAGAAGAGTTCATTGGTGGACAGAAATATAAGATCGGGACTCAGCCCACGCCTATATTGTAACAAAAGTATATAAGAGGAGAGGCACGGGAATTCGGCAAGGCGAGCTCCCGAGCGACAAGCCCTAGAGAGGCTGATAGGACTTGTCTCCCGGATTAGGTACCGGCAGGAACAACGTCAGTACCACGTCGCTCGCAGAAAGGCCCGCGCCCTCGCTCTTGATGAGACCGGCCCGCCGAAGAGTCTGGAGGGTGTATTTCACCGTGAAGGCAGCATTTTTCTGCATCATTTCCTCCAGCTTGTACTCGGTATATGCACGAAATGACAGTCATTGCTATAGGGCGGCGGGAGAGCCGCTATGGCCTCCAGCTCTTGCACCGGTGCCTGTAGCGCTTCTCTTTCCTCCTTCAAAACGACGACGGCGGCATCGGCTGTATCTTCCCTCTCTCTATCGCTCTGCCTCCTCCTGGGCGAGGCGACGAGCCTCCTCCTTCTCGTCCACCAGCCTCTTGAGCTAGGGGGCGTTCTTCTCAATGTGGGTGCACCGCCGGCCGTCCATGTGGGCCAGCTCCAAGCTGCGGAGCTGAGCTCGCGCACTCTCACATATCAGCACCCGTGTGGCCTCCTCATCGTATATGACGGCGTCCTCCCGTGAGTAGAGGTCGAATGAGAAGTTGTAGGCCTCCCCGTTGATGGTTTCCTGCTCCATCCAGCTAGCAGCATGGTGGAGATGATCGCCCGGTTTGACTCCTTGTCCCACATCAGGAGGGGGACGTAAAGCACATCCAGGCACTTCTCATGTTAGCCGAAGTTATGGTGTCGTCTTGGCACCGGCTTCACAGTGGGCCGCATCTTTTCTTGCGGCCCGGAGGTGCCAGCCGCCTCGCTAGGGGCGCCATTGGCCGGAGCAGTCGCGGTGGCGGGGTCCTTGGCTGGCTGGTTTGTTGGGGCCTTTCCTTTTCTTTAGGTCGCGGTAGATGCATCACCCGTGGCATTTACCTTCTTGGACTGCGGTGGTGGAGGTTGTTCGCGGATGGGCCGCTTTTGGGGGGCAGATGCTGGGGTCTCGCGGTGTGCGGCCACTTCCAGCATGCTCGCCCGCTGAATTCGGTGCGCGCGAGCTTGCTGGAAGCGAGCCGCGCGCTCTCGTAAGGAGGGTGTATGGGGATGTCGCGCTCGCATGCAAAAAGAAAGTTAAAATAGAAAAGTTATCAAAGTAGAAAGGAGAAGCGCAAGTAGCTTACCTCCCCCGAGGGGATGGGGGCGAGGTTGTCTAGATTCCAGCGCAGGATGAGAACATCAAAGTCCTTCCCGGCAAAGAACCCGGACAACTACGCTTCATGGACCCCCAGGCCAGGGGGTAGTAGCTCGCCTCGCTAAGCTGTACTGGTGAGACGGGGACGTTGCCGAAGTTTCCCCTAACGAACACGAATTTCTTGAGCCAATTATGGCTCTTATTGATGGTCTCCCGCACCTTGATGTGGCCATTGGAGAAATAGGCAGTCACGTCCTTGTTCGCGTAGAAAGAGAACAGCTTGCGGAAAACCACGAGGCTGAACTCAACCCGCTCTTTCCACAGGAAGCAGGTGAATCTGACCATGATGGCTATGGAATTCGGGGTAATTTGGCCGAGGACTAACCCGAAATATTTCAGTATCTGGCGAACCTCCGGCCATAGTAGAAGTCGAAGGCCCTCCTCAAAGTATGCGAAGAGGATGGCGAGCTCCCCTCCGGAGAGGTAGTTTATATTTTCCCCCTCTCTAGGTCGCTTCACCATGAAACCTGGAGGGACGTAGTCGCCTATGATGTCGAAGAATTCGCCTTCGTAAATGACGACGAGGGGAAAGTCATGCTCGGAAAAGGTCCAAGCACACTTACCTCGCCCATCTGCATCGCCGCTGCCACTGCCCATTTCGCAGAGAGCTTTCTAAGCGAGGTGAGAAAGTTCTCACAGGAGGCGAGCGAGTCGAGGGTCACAGGAAGCAAGGGAGAAGGAGAAATCTTAAATGCGGTGGGTCAGAAAGGACTGGCAGGGCCTATTTATAGAAAGATAAAGGGCGGAAAAACAATCCACTGGCGGGAAAAGTGAGGATAGCAAAATGTACCCTGACGTTTTGACTTCCTGGCTCGCAACCGCGCCACGAAGACCGTTCGACAGCGGTTTGCACCCACCCTCGCCCGCGTGAGATGCGGGCGGGCTGCGGCTCGCACTCGCCTCAAGAAGTAGGCAAGTCGTGTGGGTTTGCAATGTGCGAGCTCACGGCTCGCTCCCGCCAAGATTAGACAGGCGGTCTGGGCGAGCCGTTTCAACAATCTCGCGCTAGCTTGAAGAAGTGGCAGGCAAGCTGGAGTGCTTCATCCGCATTCCCCTAGAGAACCAAATTGCAATACAATAAAAGTAACAGGAAACAAGCATTAAACCCATTTACGGGCAAGAGAAGTCTCGTATTATTACAGACATTAAAAATGTTCTTAGATAACCCTCCTAAGTGAGCTTGTCCAGGATACAAATGCGGTCCTGTCCCGGCGATCGGTAGCGAGGAAGGGGTGGGTGGCTTAATATCGGATCCTTTTCCACCTACCCCGCCCTCGAGTCCCAGATCAGGGGGGGGGGGGGGGGGGGACGGGGGGCACGCGAGGATAGTGATACTCGTGAACCGCCACCAGCTTCTGCTGGGCCAGGCCGACTTGCTCCGTGGCGTGCCTTAACCACTCCTCGGCCCGCATTATTTGCACCCTGGAAAAAGTAACCTCCTCCTCGTCAGCTGGGCGCCTCACTCCCTCTAGGACTGCAAGCTGATCCTCCATTTCTGTCTTGTCCTTGTCGACCCTGTTAAAGACCTCCTGAAGTAGCAGTGTGTGCTTCTAGAATAACCTGTTGGGTCAGGCATTCCTTCACTTGATCTGTGTTGCTCTGCTACTTATTTAAGAAATTAAGTAGCAACCTTTCCAACAGTTCGGGCTTTTCGAATAGTTGGGTATGCGCTTGATCCTACATTTGGTATCAGAGGAGGTCATGGATTCAAGACCGGGGGGGGCGCTATGAAATCCCGATTTTTCCCTTCTACCTGTGTGGGTCCGGCAGGTCAGGGAACCGTGGACATGTGGTAACCCCACCTCTGAGCCATGTGGGCCATGTATTAACCCCACCTCTGAGAAGATGGGTTGTGCTGGATGCCGGGGGGGATTCTTGGGTCCGTAGTTCCTTCACTAGATCCGTGGCGCTCTACTACTTATTTAAGAAATTAAGTAGCACCCTTTCAAACAGTCCTGGCTTTTGGAACAGTTGGGTATGCGTTTGATCCTACATAACTGCCTCACCTATTCTTTCATCCCCGTCGTGTCCGCCGGATCTCCCAAATACTCAAAGATGTGATCTATATCAGGGGGGGCGAATATCCCTCGCACACCTAAGCTTTGGAGGAGGATATCACGTTATAACCTGCGAAGTGTTATGTCAGAAAGAGCGGGCGGTAACACAGGCTCGAGTATGAGATCACCGGGAGTCGGCACGTCGTCTGCACAATCTGGTGGCCGAGAAGAGCCCGTCTAGCCCTGGAAGAGTCCTTCCTTAAGAACCGCAGAGGATTTTCCTAACCCAGGGGGAATTGGCGACCGGGAAGTCTCCGGAGGGGGATGCCCCTGGCCCAAGGGAATGGCGACTCGCTCGGTTGACAGCGGGAGGAAATAATCCCCTTCCCCTCCACCGCCTCCATCCTCATGAGGCTATACCTATGGAAAGAGAAGTCAGAAGCAAAGCGACGAGTTAGGAGGGAGGTGCATATACCTCATGGGCCACCTCGGTGCCCGCCGCCGAGCTGGAGCCCGAGAGGCGGTTTGTCGGGGACCGCCTGAAGATTTTCCCTTTTACTAGCATGAAGAGGGGGTCGGGCGATCCGCGCCAGCCATGGAGCGGCCTCGAGAGCCTCCTCCCTATTCTTTTCCCTCGCGGCCACAAGGCGAGCTCGCATCTTCTCGGACACAGGCATCGTTCAGATATGGCTCATAGAAAAAAGCTCAAAGAAGGAGGGATTTTTCCCAAATGCCCGATGGTATATTTATAATGTGAAGGTGGGACCCACCAAACGATTCCCTCCAGATAAGCAAAGCACTCACCGAACACGTGGGTTGGATGATTCGTTCCGAGCTTGGTTAAGCTCAAAAAGATAGGGGATTGTGTATAACCCCGTGTTCACCGAGTGGGTCCACCAGGCAAGACGAGCTGACCAAGGCGACCTGCCCGTGCCATAACATCATACTTGCAAGATCAGAATGGTTAGCCCGCTCCCGACAATGCCAGGCGTGCGAGCTGCGCGAGCTGGTTAGCCCGCTCCCGCCAAAGCCAGGCGCGCGAGCTGGTTAGTCGGCTCCTGCCAAAGCTAGGCGCGCGAGCTGTACGAGCTTGCTGACACGTCCCGCGTACGTCTGGAGTTCATCGAGCTGAGGCGGGACTTCTCCAAACTAAGCTCAGTTGGAGTTCGACGTTTATCGAACGGAGCTCGACATTCGTCGAACGGAGCTCGGCGTTCTTCGAACTGACCTCATGATTTAAAATCCTAGATTCATCGATCAAAGATCGGCAAACCCAAGTCTTCTAGAATACCTTCTATAGTAATAATCCCAGACCATCCCGGGAGAGTGAACGTATCATAGGGTTACTCGGCCAGCTATTTTATGAGGCTTCATTTAAACTTTACCCTCACTGACACCCTCGTGGCTTTGGCATTGAGCGACGTTGCTCCACTCGACGCTCTTAGCGCCCTTCTGGCTTTGGCGTTGAGTGACGTTGCTCCACTCGACGCTCTCGCCGCCTTCCTGGCTTTGGCGTTGAGTGACGTTGCTCTACTCGAAGCTCTAGACGCCCTCCTGGATTTAGTATTGAGTGACTTTGCTCCACTCAACGCTCTCGGCGCCCTCTTAGTTTTGGCGTCTAGTGACGTTGCTCCACTCGACGCTCTCGGTGCCCTCCTGGCTTTGGAGTTGAGTGATGTTACTTCACTCACCCAGTCTCCTATGAGGTGTTTTTACCATTTTTCCCTTGCCAAGGGTGCGAATAACTTCATAGAACAGCAGAGTTACGCAGTTAGCAGACCCAGTTGGGCTGCATATAGCTGTTCAAAATAGCGGAGGTTGGCTATTGGCAGGTTTTTTTCAGAAATCTATAAATAAGACCCAAGGGTCACCTAAGAGAGCACGCTTAGCAATATTCAGATCTTCTTGTGCTTTCTGAGGTATCCTTATCTCGGCCATTGGCTAAGCTGGGGAAGCGATCTAAGATCTTCCGGGTATGTGGTGGGACCTCCACATCGAGACCTTGGGTTAGTTTACAATTCTTTTTGATGGTTGGCTTGTAGGAGAGAAGTAGGTGTGCGATCACCCCTTCCCCAATGGTGAACTTCCACAAGAGACCGAGTTTTCGGTTTCAATAAATAGCTATCAAGAGAGTCTACAGATGGCCCCATTTGAGGCCTTATATAGGAGGTGTTGCGAGACTCCTTTGTTTTGGGCTGAGGTTGGAGAAAGACCGTTGCTAGGTCTGGATGCCCTTGAAGAGATGAATTGTGTCGTGAGTCATATTCGAGAAAAGCTTTGTGTGGCACAAGAATGATATAAGAAGTATTCTAATCAACGAAGGTTGATCTAGAGTTCATTGTTAGGGACATGGTTTTTCTCAAAGTTTCTTCGATGTCAGGTGTTAAAAGGTTTGGAAGGAATCACAAGTTAGACCCCCGGTATGTGGGACCTTTTCAGATTCTGGAGCATGTTGGAGCGTCAACTTGCACGTTGGAGTTTCCTGCTACCTTCACTAGTGTCCATGATGTGTTCCATGTGAGCTAGTTATGGAAGTGTGTCCGTAGTGATTGTCAAGTCCTTGACTCGTTGCCCCAGATTCAGCCGAACCTTACGTACGTGGAAGAACCTGTTCGTATTTTGGATTCTCGAGATCAAGTGTTGCGGAGAAAGACCATCCTCATGGTTAAAGTTCTCTGGCGAAATCAAGACGTTAATAGCACGACATGGGAAATGGAGTCGGCGATGAGAGAATCTCATCCGCATCTCTTCCCTTAGTTCAGGTATGTCCTCAGGTTTTGGTGATATTTGGGTTTTTCGTTTTGAGTTGGTTTTAAAGTTGTGATAAGTTTTGGGACAAAACTTTTTTTTAAATGGTGTGACTGTAATGCCCCCGATGTTTCCGATGTTATTATTTGGTTTGTCGATGTCATAATTATGACGTCAGGGCGTTACGCTTTTTCATTTTGATGTTGACGCTGCACCGTTTGTGCGTTTTTGCGTCCGTTGGGTCTATTTGACCAGATTTTGGGATTCTGATGGGATTGAATGTTTTCCTTGATATAAGGGATGAGGTTTTGAGGCCTTGGACTTGTCCAGCTTTGTTGCGATCCGAGCATTTTGGAGTCTCGGCGCGTGTTTGGACCCTTGTGGTGATCTCTTTTGCTTGTGCGAGCATTTGATGTTGTGTCTCAAGAATGGTACGTCAGATTCTAGGATTGTCTTCACTATTTAATTCTTTTAATTCGGCGCGTTTGGGCCTCTGTTTTGAATTCATATTTCCTTGTTCAACTATTTGATTATGATAATTATTATATTGAAGCCTTAGGCCTGTTTTGACTCTCGGGAAGCCCTCCAAAAGGGGTAGGTTTTCGTCGAACTCAATTTCTATTATATGAAATTTCTGGGCGCTGCATGGAGGCCGACAATCATCGAGCTGAGCTCGACGAACATCATGCTGAGTTTGACAAAGCATCGAGCGGATCTTGGTTCGACGAACTTCGAGCAAAATTCGTCGAAAGGGGTTTTTCTTTGTGTTTGACGAACTTCGAGCGGAGCTCGACGAACGTCAAGCTGAGCTCGACCAAGCGTCGAACTGATTTGTCTTTCCTGCTAGTTTTCGAGAAGTCTTTTCTGTACTCGAGTTCCACCTGGTCGTTCTCGAGTTGTGCATTTCTATTCTCAGGATTTTGCCGCCTTGTTCTCGAGAATGCCTTTTTGTTCTCGAGAATGCCTTTTTGTTCTCGAGAATTTTCTGCTTGTCCTCGAGATACCCTTACCTTCTGTTCTCGAGAGGCCCTTGCTTGTTCTCGAGTATTCTATTCTCAGCTCTCGAGAAATTTATTCTTAGTTCTCGAGATGTGCATCTTTATTCTCGAGAATAGCAGTCTTGTTCTCGAGAATGCCTACTTATTCTCGAGAACTGCCTTTGTGTACTCGAGAAGTCTCTTCTAGTACTCGAGATTTGTATTGTTCTCGAGAATTGTCTGATTGTTCTCAAGTTAACATTGTCTTCTCCTCGAGATGCCCGGTTCAGCCGATCCCGGTTCTTTTTCTTAAGTGTTGTTATCCTAATATTACCCTTAGTATATATATACCCACTTCTTCTTCCTCCTTCATTTAGACCGAATTTTCTATTCATCTCCCGAACCAGAGCGGCATGAGCGAGAGAGAGAAAGTTTTTCCACTATCATTCCGGTGGCCGCCGATGGTGCTCCGGTGCTCGAAATTTCCAACCGATCATAGATCTGGAAGGCTTTCAGCGAGAGCCTCATCATCGTGGTAAAATCTTCCCCATTTCTTGAGTTTTTTTCTCGTTAGGGTTTTTGGCCCTAACATCTATTTCGGCTATTTCTTTTTAGATTTCGACTTCCCTCGTCTTCTTTAGCCCCGATCTACGTCGTGGTGCGATTTGGACGTATTTCTCCGGTAAAGCCAAGGAAAGTGATGGTTTCCTCCTTCTCTTCCCTTCTTTACCCCGATTTGCAGGAATTTCTAACCTATTGTTATCATGATTATTAATTGACTTGTTGATTTTAGTGCTGTTTAGGTCTCTTGTCTAATTCCATATATAATTTTCATGTTCTTGATTTTGTTACCTAACCCCGTAAGTGCTATATGTTTTGATGTTGCGGTTAATTCCACTCTTTTTACCATTCCTAAACTTTCATGTAGAACAGGTTAGAGTTTATTTATGATTGTAAATTTTCCTAAAGGTTGATCAACCGTTTCAATCTAGAATTGTCTAATAAAATCCGATGTGTCATTGTTGTCTTGATACTTATCTCATGGTTTCCTTTGTGGCGACGTCGTGGGGCGAGACACGCCGCTAGGCCAGGAAGGGTTGTGCTGGGCCTCTGAGCTCTAAACCTGGGTCGTTACGGGGTTTTCCTTCCGAGTTTTCTTCGTTGCGGGTGTTATTAGTGGGTGAATGCACCGCTACAACGTTTGTTCTCCATATTAGTACTTTGTTGGGCTCTACCAGGTTTTGGGGCTGAAGTTATTAGTTGTCTTACCTAAATCACCTAGAGGAGGGTGAATATGTGAGTTACACGTCTTTTATGGAATAAAACATTTTAGTGATCTATGCACAGAAAATAACAACCAAGCAATCACAGAGGACACAGAGATTTATAGTGGTTCCCCAACCTTGGGTACATCCACTTTCCACTCACCGGTCTAGCAAAGCACTAGACTCGACTACTCCACTATCTCGGGTTGAAACCAATCCTACCCCTCAGAACAACGTTCCTACAACTCGATCCATAAAAAGAATCTACACTCGAAAGATGAAAAATTCCTACAACTCGGAGAACAAAGCTCATACACTAGAAGAATAATCTCCTACAAGAATAAATCGAAATCAGAAATACAAATAGTTTCTTTTCTCAGATCTGGAAATTATCTGCCTAGGTCTTCCTTCTTGAAATTTGCGACACAGTTAGAAAACTTTGAAGAAGAACACAGCAAGATCAGATCCGAAATTTCTTGACTCACAAGATTAGAGAGCAGATGAAGAGGTTGAAGAACAATCTCGATCTGTAATTCTACTGATCTGAATCTGCTTGAACGAAAGCCCTTGGCGATTTGCATGATGAGTGGCGGCGGCGGCTTCCGTTTAGGAAAGATAAGATTGATTAAGAATTCTTAAGAGTATTTCTTTCACGTGCTTGTTATTAGGGTTAGTTAGAATGACAAGACTTTATATAAGATCTCCCTAACAGTCATAATTATCATTAATGACGTCCACATGGACCAATCACGTCAAGTCATTTGAAAATCCTGTCTGTTAGGACTTAGCGAAATTTCCTGGAAAAATGACTGAATTACTCGAGTGAAATAGAAATTGCTCGAGTACTAAACTGAGTTCTCAAGAGGACAATATCAGACAACTCGAGAACAAGCCCTTCAGGAAAATTCAGAACTGAATCATATTCACTAGAGTGGACTGAGGGTTACTCGAGTGCTAGAAGTATTATTCGAGAGGTGAAAGTGAACATCTCGAGAAAATGACTTAGAGAAAATTCTGGGAAATCAAACTGATTACTCGAGTACTGGAAATAGACTTCTCGAGAAGTAGACAGACTAGTCGGGTACAGGAGCTACACTACTCGAGTGGGGTAGATACTTCACGAGAACTTTCCTTCTGTCACTCGAGTTAAATAGCTCATCAACTCGAGTGGTGAACTTGACTACTCGAGTATAATACTTAGAAAATTTCTGAGAGGGAAAATCTGTCAACTCGAGAAAACGAAGAAGTCTACTCGAGTAATGGACTTGGCCTCTTGAGAACAAATTCAAGTTTCTCGAGAACCATTTCTTTTACTCGAAATCCAGACTAGTCTTACTCGAGTTCAACTAAAGGTGCTACTCGAGTACTATTGAAAGATATGGTACCTAAACACCTAGAGGGGGGGGGGTGAATAGGTGACCTAATCCTTTTTAAACTTTAATGGCAGCAGACAGTTAATATCACAGATTTCTAACTATTCTATTACAGCAAACAAACAGCATACACAGCAACAATCACAGCACAGCACAGCAGACACAGTGTTTTATAGTGGTTCCCCAAGATATGGGTACATCCACTTTCCCCCTTCGCCTATCTAGCAGTGTACTAGATTCGGCAAAACTTCTCCACTGTCTCAGTGTTGGAGTCACCATGATGATCTGGAAGTGATCAAACATGTAATCTCACTGCCAACGCGATATGAGCCTGTAGGGTCGCACATAAGAGATGTGGAGAAGTTGGATGACTGACTGTGTTGGTAAAGGTTACCAATCACCGACCTGAATAGGGTTATGGGCAAAGTGTTGCCTTATAGGATCATCGGGTTGGGAAAATGTTGCCTTGGAGGGCTGGTTAGGTTTGTCGTCCGAGGGTCGATGACATTAGTCGAGAATCGTCTTCTGATTCCCGCCGATCGACGAGAATCACCTTGCTGATTCTCGCCGATCGACGAGAATCATCGAGAATCAATTGTTGATTCTCGACGATCGATTACTTCGACAAATGTCGTCGACCGCGGCTCGACGATCGTCGAGTATCATTATGTGTCGTCGAGCGTGGCTCGACGATCGGCGAGAATCGTCGAGTATTGTACTCTGATTCTCGCCGATCCAGTGTGATACTCGTCGAATGATTCTCGCCGAACCTGCTCAGTGATTCTTGCCGATTGTCGCCGATTCTCACCGAATGATACTCGCCGATTCTGAACCCTAATTTCGGGTGGTCTGCGGATAGCGATTTTCCTGGGTTTATTTATACCTTGGTATAAATAGGACCCTTAGGATTTTCGGGATAATACGCACTTGCTCGCGATTTTCTCCTGTAGCGAATCGACCCCGACGGAAAGGTTCCGCTCGATTGTTCCGCCGATCCCGATCCCCGCCGCCGACGGAAGAGTTCCGCCGCCGCCGTGTTCGCTCCGTCGACCACCTCTTCTCCGGCGACTGTCGCTGGTGCTGCTCTTCCTGGCGCGGACCTAGCAGTCCGTGGAATAGCCGAGGTGCGGTCTTCTCCTTCCCGATCTTCCGTGTGACGGAAAGCTCGGCGTTCTCCCGCTCGTGTGGACTTCTGCAGAAACGTGGACACTATTCCACGTAGAACTCGCCACTAGCAAGCAGATAAAGTTTGGAGCATCTCCGTTGAGTTGTGACTCAACGCCACCGAGGTAATTTTTGCCTAGTTTTTGCTAACTTCTTGATTCAACGTTCATGTCCCGATCCACATCTCTTTGGGTTTTTTCTTGATGTCTTACTTTTCCGCTGCGTGCACAAGTGTTGTGCCAACCCCATAGAGAAACCCAACAGTGGTATCAGAGCCAGGTTTCGGCCATGATCGTTGTTTTGGAAGTTTGTTATTCCAGTGTGTGTAAACCTAGGGATTTAGAAGTGTTCTAAATGTCTAGATTTAGTCTTGGTCTCCTCGCCAAGAACGATTGGAATTTCGGTGGATTTCTAAGTGTTAGAAATTGTGATCTCCTTAGCAGTAACCATCCCTCGATTTTGTTTTGGATTCTGAATCCAACAAAGAGAGATGAGCTTGTCTACTGCTTTAAGTTGAGCTGTCTTTGCCTTTGTCCAATGCATGTAAATCTGAGGATTTGGAAATTTCCGGATGTTCAGATTTAGCCCTTCCTTCTATCAAATGTTGATGGTGTCAGGATGTGCACATAAGGGATGCATGTGGTTTTAGAAGAATTGTTTTTCTTTGGATGTGCACATTGATCAAATGTTGATCATGGTTAATTGTTAACCTAAAATTGAAATCCCTTCTTTTAATATTAAGTGTTCGGATGCCTTCCGATAGATGACACTCTTCCTGCCTCGATCGATGATATGTGGGCTTGCCAAAGCAAGGTGCATTAATCTATCTTGGTAAGGGTGAGAGCGGATAATTGTGATATCCCACTGTCGACATCGGGTCCA
This sequence comes from Platanthera guangdongensis, assembly GCA_039583875.1. Classification (NCBI taxonomy): domain Eukaryota; kingdom Viridiplantae; phylum Streptophyta; class Magnoliopsida; order Asparagales; family Orchidaceae; genus Platanthera; species Platanthera guangdongensis. The sequence continues at coordinate 57,163,840 of CM077148.1, read as the reverse complement.
GCTTAACTAGGTGACCTCAAAGGTTGAGTGCCTAGAGGCATAGGGTTGGCATGCACCATATGATGGATGCGAATAAGGAGTTATTCACCAACCATACAAGAATTGCATGAGGATGCAATTGGCAAGCGTTGCCTACCTAAATAACCGCATTGTGAGAGGAACGCCAAAGCGGACTCATAGTGTTGGTGAAATACGGATCTTGTCCACTAAGAGAGTAGCTCGCATAAACTCTCCGAATTGTTAGTGAGGGCTATCATTTCGAATAAAATAGTGGGAGTATTTTAATTGAAGTCCTAATTAGAATAAATTGTAATTGAAATTTAGGTACTGATTTTATTCTGCATAAATTCTTGTAGAATTCCATGGCAAGCGTTGCGCACTCCACGTTGTCTCTGAGAGCCATCCTTGAGAAGGATAAGCTCAGTGGGACAAATTATATGGACTGGTATAGGAACCTGAGAATTGTTCTCAGGCAAGAGCGAAAGCTCTATGTCTTGGAAGAAGAAGCCCCCGAGGTGCCAACCAGGAATTCTTCCCGTGCTGAGAAAGATACTTATAAGAAGTATACTGACGATGCTTTGGATGTCGAGTGCCTTATGCTTGCCACCATGAACTCTGAGCTTCAGAAGCAACATGAGAACATGGGGTGCAAGGAGATTGACGAGCATCTCAGGAAAATGTTTCAAGGGCAGGCTCGTCAAGAGAGGTTCGACATCACGAAAGCGTTGTTTCAGTGCAAGATGGGAGTTCGAGACTCAGTAGGGACTCACGTACTCAAGATGATTGGGTATATAGAGAACCTTGAAAGGCTGGGTTTTCCTCTTGGTCAAGAGTTGGCCACGGATCTGATCCTGCAATCGTTGCCGGACAGTTATGAGCAGTTTTTCTTGAACTACAACATGAATGAGATAGACAAGACACTGCCCGAACTCCTAGGCATGTTGAGAACTGCCGAAATCAATATGAAGAAGGCCAAGCCTGCCAGCCCCATACTGATGGTGCATAAGGGCAAGGGCAAAGCCAAGGGCTCCAAGAAGACTAAGGTAGGACCTAAGTCATATCTTGAGCCCAAGTCTTCAGCACCGATGAAAAAGAAGAGCACGGTGAAGGATGGGAAATGCCACCACTGTGGCAAGGCTGGTCATTGGCAGAGGAACTGTCCTTCGTATATTGAGGGTCTGCAGAAATTGAGGGGAGGTATGACTTCCGCTTCTAATGTTTACGTTATAGAGATAAACCTTTCTGCTCCATCTTGGGTATTGGATACCGGATGTGGTTCTCACATTTGTACAAATGTGCAGGAACTGGGAAGGAGAAGATTGCTGAGTAAAGGAGAGGTGGACCTCCGCGTCGACAATGGATCAAGAGTTGCTGCTGTAGCCGTAGGAGTTTACCGTCTTTCTTTGCCCAGTGGGCTTGTAATAGAACTAGATAACTGTTATTTTGTTTCGGCGATAACTAGAAACATTATATCTATTTCATGTTTGGATATGATTGGATTTTCTTTTATAATTAAGAACAATTGTTGTTCTATATTTAAGAATGATGTTTGTTATGCTGTAGCCCAATTGTTTAATGGTCTTTACGTTTTGAACTTGGACCATCTAATCTATAATGTAGAAAATAATAAAAGACTAAGAACAAATGACTCGAACCCTACTTTTCTCTGGCATTGTCGTTTGGGCCATATCAACGAGAAGCGCATATCCAAGCTCCATAGAGATGGACTTTTGGACTCATTTGATTATGAATCATTTGAGCGATGCGAATCTTGTTTGTTAGGCAAGATGACTAAAGCTCCTTTCACTGGTTATACTGAGAGGGCTGAGGATCTCTTGGGTGTTGTACATAGTGATGTATGCGGACCCATGAGTTCCATGGCTAGAGGAGGGTATTTCTACTTTGTTACATTTACTGATGATTTCAGTAGATACGGATATGTGTATCTTATGAAGTGCAAATCCGAGACCTTTGAAAGTTCAAAGAGTTTAAGAATGAAGTAGAAAACCAGTTGGGTAAAAGGGTTAAAGCACTCCGATCTGATCGAGGTGGCGAATACCTGAGTCATGAGTTCCGTGATCATCTGAAAGAGTGTGGTATTATATCACAGCTCACTCCACCTAGAACACCACAACACAATGGTGTGTCTGAGAGGAGAAATTGTACTCTGTTAGACATGGTACGTTCGATGATGAGTCATGCAGACTTGCCTGTTTTCTTTTGGGGTTTTGCTTTAGAGACTGCTGCAATGACATTGAATCGCGCTCCAACTAAAACGGTTCTGAAGACACCATATGAGATATGGACTGGGAAGCATCCTAGTATGTCGTTCATTAAAATTTGGGGCTGTGAGGCATACGTGAGACGTCAAATGCCTGACAAGCTGGAACCCAAATCGGAAAAATGTTATCTGGTGGGATACCCTAAGGAAACGAAAGGGTATTACTTTTACCTACCGTCTGAGGGCAAAGTGTTTGTCGCAAGGACTGGTGTCTTCTTGGAGAAAGAGTTCTTATCAAGAAAGACTGAAAAGGTAGAGCTTGAAGAAGTTCAAGAACCACATGTAGTGAATGAACCGGAATTGGATTCTGAGACAGGACTACAAGATGTTGTAGCTAGAGAACCTGCTCAGGGAACACAAGTCCTACGTAGATCTGGTAGACCGAGGTTTGAGCCTGAGAGATATGGATTTCTCGTGTCTCAAATAGGTAATGTGTTGCTTATGGATCATGATGATGAACCAGCAACCTACTAAGAGGCTATGAATGGACCGGACTCCGACAAATGGCTTGAGGCTATGAAATCCGAAATGGACTCCATGTATGCAAACCAAGTTTGGAACTTGGTGGAACCACCTGAAGGGGTACGACCCATAGGGTGCAAGTGGGTCTTCAAGAAGAAGACCGACATGGATGGGAATGTACAGACATTCAAAGGGCGACTGGTGGCTAAAGGTTTCAAGCAAATTCATGGTATTGACTATGATGAGACCTTTTCCCCTGTTGCCATGGTAAAGTCCATAAGGATATTGCTTGCTATTGCTGCGTATTATGACTACGAGATCTGGCAGATGGATGTCAAAACAGCTTTCCTTAATGGAAACCTCCTTGAGGAAGTGTATATGACACAACCCGAGGGTTTTGTATCCCCAGATGAAGCAACTAAAATATGCAAGCTGAATAAGTCCATTTATGGACTGAAACAGGCCTCTCGAAGTTGGAATCTTCGTTTTGATGAGAAAATCAAAGAGTTTGGTTTCATCAAGAATGAAGATGAGCCTTGTGTTTACAAGCGAATCAGTGGGAGCATTGTTGTCTTCCTGATATTGTATGTAGATGACATACTGTTGATCGGGAATGACATTCCTACCCTGAAAGTTGTTAAGAACAACCTAGGGAACTGCTTTTCAATGAAGGATTTGGGTGAAGCGACTTATATACTTGGTATTAAGATCTATAGAGATAGATCGAAGAAGTTGCTGGGTTTGACCCAGAGTACGTACATCGAAAAGGTGTTGAAGCGGTTCAACATGCTTGAGTCCAAGAAAGGATTTTTGCCCATGTCTCATGGTGTGAATCTCTCTAAGGACCAGTGTCCAAAGTCTTGTGAAGACAAGGACCGCATGAAGTTGATTCCATATGCTTCGGCAATTGGATCAATCATGTACGCGATGTTATGTACTCGACCCGATGTCTCCTTTGCTTTGAGCATGACTAGCAGGTATCAGTCAGACCCCGGTGAGTGTCACTGGATTGCAGTCAAGAATGTCCTGAAGTACTTGAGAAGGACTAAGGACGTGTTCTTGGTGTATGGTGGAGAGGAAGAGCTCGTTGTAAGCGGTTACACGGATGCTAGCTTCCAAACTGATAGAGACGACTCCAAGTCTCAGTCAGGTTTTGTGTTTTGCCTGAATGGAGGAGCTGTGAGCTGGAAGAGTTCCAAGCAAGAGACAGTTGCTGATTCTACAACAGAGGCCGAGTATATCGCAGCAGCTAATGCGGCGAAGGAGGCTGTATGGATTAGGAAATTCATCGGCGAGCTTGATGTAGTTCCTAGCATTGTTGGTCCCGTAGTTCTCTACTGTGATAACAATGGTGCAATTGCACAATCTAAGGAACCTAGATCTCATCAGCGCTCCAAGCACATACTCCGGCGTTTTCATCTTATTCGTGAGATTGTCGAACGAGGAGATGTAAACATTTGCAGAGTGCCGACTGAAGAAAATATTGCGGATCCGATGACAAAGCCTCTCGCGCAGAGAAAGCATGATGGTCATACTAGATCGATGGGTATGCGATACCTAAACGATCAACTCTAGCGAGGATCTTGTGGATTGCATGTAAATATGTATTTTGTTGGCTGTTTGTTCATATGATGAACTGTGTACCTAGTTTTTCTTTTATAATTAATGGCAAATTCTTTTATTGTGAGTTTTTCTATATATGATAGTTAAATGTTAACATAATAGATACCCTTAGAATGTTCGCTTCCATAGGACATCAAGTACGTGACTTGAATGTGAGAGCCTATGCTTTATTTGAAGCTTCATTCTTAAAGGTCCCTGGTCGAGTATCATCATAGAAGCTAAGGGTGATGATGATACATGAAGGCTAGCACGTGTGTTGACTAATGACTGGTTCTCACAGGTCATGATATTGTGATATCAAGTCATCACGTGGGTACTTGTTAGTGAACAAGTTGTACTTGACAGACCTAACCTGAGACTACTCTGTGGATTGTCATCCAATAGTGTCACGAGTAGGTCTCATTTGACAATGGTGTTGTTGTCCTTTGACCTGAAGTCACAGCATTCATCAAGTGAGGAAGAGCATGCTTTGATGCCATCTAAAGTCTTCCTTGAGAAAGGTTGATGATAAGGGTGGTTGTTGGGCATGTTACGAATCATTTGGGTGTTTGTGTGTGAGCAGATATGAAATTTGTCCTCCTGTATGACAGGAGTTGCATCCATGGGCCCCTTGATGGAACTTGACTGAGAAATACATGGACATGCTTGGTTGAGTCAATATGTGATATTGGACTCACCATTCTCTGGAAGTCCGTCCTGGATCAAGAAAACTTGGATTGAGTTAATACGAGGGTGACACGGTCCATGCCTCTAGTTCTTTCCGGATGTAAGGGACAAAGGGACAAAGACAACGCTGATACATTGGTCATAAAGGCTTATGAGTTATTAACTCTTATTGCTTGGGGAGCAATGATGCATTGCTAGATGCCGCTCATTGTTTGTGAGGTTTTTGTTTTGATACTTTCGAGATCAAGTGGGAGTCTGTTGGAGTCACCATGATGATCTGGAAGTGATCAAACATGTAATCTCACTGCCAACGCGATATGAGCCTGCAGGGTCGCACATAAGAGATGTGGAGAAGTTGGATGACTGACTGTGTTGGTAAAGGTTACCAATCACCGACCTGAATAGGGTTATGGGCAAAGTGTTGCCTTATAGGATCATCGGGTTGGGCAAATGTTACCTTGGCGGGCTGGTTAGGTTTGTCGTCCGAGGGTCGATGACATTAGTCGAGAATCGTCTTCTGATTCCCGCCGATCGACGAGAATCACCTTGCTGATTCTCGCCGATCGACGACAATCGTCGAGAATCAATTGTTGATTCTCGACGATCGATTACTTCGACAAATGTCGTCGACCGCGGCTCGACGATCGTCGAGTATCATTATGTGTCGTCGAGCGTGGCTCGACGATCGGCGAGAATCGTCGAGTATTGTACTCTGATTCTCGCCGATCCAGTGTGATACTCGTCGAATGATTCTCGCCGAACCTGCTCAGTGATTCTCGCCGATTGTCGCCGATTCTCACCGAATGATACTCGCCGATTCTGAACCCTAATTTTGGGTGGTCTGCGGATAGCGATTTTCCTGGGTTTATTTATACCTTGGTATAAATAGGACCCTTAGGGTTTTCGGGATAATACGCACTTGCTCGCGATTTTCTCCTGTAGAGAATCGACCCCGACGGAAAGGTTCCGCTCGATTGTTCCGCCGATCCCGATCCCCGCCGCCGACGGAAGAGTTCCGCCGCCGCTGTGTTCGCTCCGTCGACCACCTCTTCTCCGGCGACTGTCGCTGGTGCTGCTCTTCCTGGCGCGGACCTAGCAGTCCGTGGAATAGCCGAGGTGCGGTCTTCTCCTTCCCGATCTTCCGTGTGACGGAAAGCTCGGCGTTCTCCCGCTCGTGTGGACTTCTGCAGAAACGTGGACACTATTCCACGTAGAACTCGCCACTAGCAAGCAGATAAAGCTTGGAGCATCTCCGTTGAGTTGTGACTCAACGCCACCGAGGTAATTTTTGCCTAGTTTTTGCTAACTTCTTGATTCAACGTTCATGTCCCGATCCACATCTCTTTGGGTTTTTTCTTGATGTCTTACTTTTTCGCTGCGTGCACAAGTGTTGTGCCAACCCCATAGAGAAACCCAACACTCAGAACCCAAATTGGTTCCTACACCTCAGGCCCAAGGCCCTACAACTCAGCTTTATCCCAAAGCCTACACTCAGCCACAAAGGCCTACACTCAGCCACAAAGGCCTACACTCAGCCACCCAGGCCTACACTCAGCCAATCAAGGCCTACACTCAGAGATAACAATCTCCTACACTCAGGCTCTCAAGCCCTACCCTCAGCCTTTATAAATACAGGCTTACAATTCACTCAGATCCAAAGGATCCTACAAGTTAAAATGATTTTACAAATATTAACTCTACAACTCAGAAACAAGAGAGGGGAGTTGAGAGTTTCTTGATGAGTTCTTGCAAGAACTCAGCTGGATCCAATCTGACTTAGCTTTCTTCAAAGCTTCTTGAAAGTAGAACTGAATAAGAATGAATCCTTCTGCAGTTGTTCATTGACCTCTGCCACTTAGAATTCAGAATAAATCTGAACCCTTCTTCTCAGCCTAGTTCCAAAGGCTGATTTCTTGGATGGAGCCCTCTCTCTCCAACTTCTTAGATCTGCACTTGGACTGCAAGATCTTCTTGTGTTGATACTCTATGTACCACTTTAACAACTTGTTCTTCAACAATGTGATCAACAGTTTCTGTAAACTGTATGTGCCTATTTATAGGCCTTCTTCATGGTAATCGGCTGGTCCGGTTCATAACTGTCTTCTGACATCTCTGACAGGTGCTGTAGACCGGCTGGAACGGCAGCTGTCAAGTCATCCAGTCATTTCTTGAAAATCTCTAACTGTCTGAAAGTGTCGAGACTTTCTGTCTTCAAGTGTCGACACTTATAGACCAAGTGTCGACACATGTGTGTAAGTGTCGACACAAGTCTACAAGGTGTCGACACAACTCCTTGTATGCCTCGACACAGATTCTTCTTCAGGTGTCGACACTGAAATTGAGTGTCGACACAAGTACTTGATCTTCTATCTTTAGCTGTATTCTTCTAAGTGTCGACACATCTCCTTTGTGTCGACACATCTTCTTGTGTTGAATCTGTTAAGTGTCGACACAGCTTCTTGGTGTCGACACATAGTCTTCTATGTTGATACTTGCTAAGTGTCGACACAGCTCCTTGTGTCGACACTTGATTCTTCTGTTGAGACTTCAGCTGAGTGTCGACACATTCCCTTAGTGTCGACACTTGTACTTAGAATATTTTGGAGATAATTCTGTTCTTTGCTAAGTGTCGACACAGCTCCTTGTGTCGACACTTTCTTCAAGTGTAGAGTCTTCAGCTGAGTGTCGACACATTGTTCTAGGTGTCGACACTTACTTCATGTGTTGACTTCTTCTGTTGAGTGTCGACACTTTGTTTTTGGTGTCGACACTTTCTTCAAGTGCTGACTCTTCTTGTTGTGTCAACACATTGTTCTGGGTGTCGACACTTTAACTTAGTCTCTGCTGACTTTTGCTGAGTGTCGACACAGCTCCAAGTGTCGAAACTTTCTGGTGTAGACACAGCTTTACTGGGTGTCGACACAGCTCCTTGTGTCGACACTTTCTGTCTGAACCTTTCTTCACTGAGTGTCGACACAGCTCCAAGTGTCGACACTTTCTGTCTGGTGTCGACTCTGCATCCCAGGTGTCGACACAATGACTCCAAGTGTCAACACTGCTTGTCTGGGTGTCGACACAAGCTTTCTTGAGTGTCGACACTTTCCCTCTGGGTGTCGACACATGGACTTAGAAACTTTTTGATTGAGTCCAGTGATTACTTAACCTGCACAAGTAAACTCAACATATATCAAATACATTATGATGTATATCATTGAGTTGGGTGAGGCTTCTTCAAATCAGGTACATTTAACCAATGTACCCAACAATCTCCCCCTATTTGGAGAAGTCATAACCCTTAGTCAATGATATGCACCATTCATAATTAAAAATTACAAAATGATGTAAAACAGGATAATGTACAGCAGGGTAAACATAAACATGTATAAATCACACATGTATACACATACATCAACAAAGAACAAATAAGAAATAGACATATTCACAGAACAATCATGAAATATATTGATCACATATTGTTCTAACATTTGTCTTATACATTTTCAGTAGTTCACAAAAATGTTTTACATTCAAAAGATTACAAAATAATCTTCAAGTAAATTCTTAAACTATTTCTGTTCAGGTTCCTTGATAACTATTCCCTTGCCAGCTTGAACTTGAGCTTTGACAGGGGCATCAGCAGTTTCAGCATCAGCAGGCTTCTTGCCTTTTAGATCTTTCTTTTTGAGCTCTTCAGCTTTGATCTTCTGCCTCTCAAAATAGTGATATGGCTTTGGAAAGTACTTGCTAGGCTCCACTGCAGTAGGAGGTAGCTTTCCCATCTTTGCCTTCCTTCTGTATTGAACAATGGCTTCTTGTCTGATCTCATGTTTCCTCCATTCAGCTTCAGAAAACCATTTGTTCCTGTCATGAGTATTATCCTTGGCAGCTTTCCAGGCAGTTAATATTATATTCCTAGAGGTAGGGCTCTACTGTTCAAAGTCTGGCCTTTGTTCTGCTTGTTCCCTAAACCTCTTCTTAGACAACCTTGTCTCTTCCTCCTTCTGTAATGCCTCTTGCATGGCTTCAGTAATAGGCTGAACCACTTTATCCAGAATAACATTAGACTTCCCTTCAGTTGGGCTATACATCTGATGAATGTCAGCTTGCACCATGTCAAAATCTGGTGGAGGATAGATCACTTGAGCTACCTCTGGTTGCTCACCTCCAAGATATGCAGTTTGAATCCCAGATTCAGCAACATTGTCATCATCACAGAGTGGAGGATAGCCCAGTGTAGCTCTGATGGAATTAGATATCCATTTCGCATGATCAGAACTAGCTTTGACTAAAACTCTCTCCCCCTTTATGACTTCTCGAGCCATATGATCTCTGACATCATCCTTTTGAAATCTGATTTGACTATCCAAGTATCTGACTCCATCTTTAAAGAATGGTTTGAGCTTTTGAAGTTGATCAGATATAGCTTTCTGGGAGGCTTGGATAGCAGTCTTTACAGCAGAAATTTCTTCTTGAAAGACTTTATCAAATTCAGCTTTAGCAGAAGTAGAAGTAGAGGGTTCAGCAGCCTTGTTCTTTAACTCAGTGACAATAACATTATGTGAAGCTGTAAGATTGTCATTCATTCTAAGTTGATTTTCAAGAACATATCCTTGCTTCAATGCTATATCATCTACTTGTGCTTTGATCTTCTCTTGGTGTATGGCCAAGTATACTACTGCATTTCCACCTTTGTGAAAACATTCAGTCATCTCCTTCTTGTTGAGATTCATCTCAAACCTGATGGATTTTATATCCTGGGCCAGATCAAATTGGAGTGATTTCTGCCCTTCATCTACATACTTCTCTATGGCCTGCCTTTGCTCATCCAACTTTATCTGTAGTGCAACCATTAAAGCACTATAATCAGCAGTTGGAGCTTGCTGAACTATAGGCTGTGGTGCAATTGATTGTAAAGCCTTTTTGTAACTTTGACTCCTTCTCTTGAAGACATAAAGCTTCTTTTTATGTGCCCTTGTAGCCTCCTCATCTTCAGATTCTGAGGAACTGGCTATCTCAACTCTCTCCTTAGGGCTTTGAGGCTTCTCAGGTTGTTGCCTTATAGGCTCTTCTAGAACTTGTACTTGCTCCCCCTCAAGAGCAGCATTCTCTTCTTCAGCAGTATCAGCTTCCTTATCAAAATCTGCTTGATCCAGATTTAGGAACAAGTCTTCCATTGTGTATTCTGGTGGTGAAGAAGCTGGAGAAGTTCTTGGTTCTTCAACCACAGGATCAGGAATTACTAGAACAGCAGATGTGTCTTCTATAACAACATCTGGAGCTTGACTAGGAAGCTGAGTTTGCTGAGGAACATCAGACAAATCAGCATCTTCTATAAGATATTCTAAAGTATTTAGGTCAGTGAGTACCTCTTGTATGATGGTGGTGGCTTGCTCACTGTCCAGTGTAGAGGGTTCTTCTACAACTGGAGGCTCCCCCTGGCTTTGATCCTTGTGGATGGGGCTAGCTTATGGGAGCTCCCCCTGGATCTCTGCATCAGCTGGAGGAGCAGGAGACTTCTCTGCAGGCTCTTACTCATGATCATCAGGAGTGAAAACAACTTGTTCTTCACTTTCAGAACTACTAGTGGATTCTTGTGCCACTGGAACTGTCTTCCTTTTCTTTTTGGGAGGAGTGTCTTTCTCAGTAACTGTCTTCTCTTGGGTTGGCATTTCCTTGGACAACACCCTGTCCCATCTTGAAAAGATCCTTTGATACATCTTCCTCATGTGATTTATCTTGCTTCCTGCAGCAGTACTCATTACCTCTGGTATCACACCAGCAAGGTAGAGACTTAAGATTCTGCCCAGGTTGGGCTTCTTCAAGCTCTCCTTAATCTTCTCATAAACCACTATAGACCAGTCTGTTTTCAGAGTGAAGATTATCCTTGTCATGATTCCAAACATATAGGCAGACACTCTGTCATGCCCTCCAGGCTTGCTGAGTAAGACCTTACCAACAATCTCAGACAGGAATTTGCCTTGGCTGTTCATGCCTTTCCTGTTAAAGACAGAACCAATCTTCATTTTAGGATCCAGTCCACACCAGGTTAGAGCTTCCCTGGTCTTGGATGCAGTAACTTCTTCTTCATCTTGAGTTTTTGGTAGCTGGAGCACCTTCCTCAGATTTTTAGGGGATACCTTAACCCTTGCACCATGAACTCTGGATTTGATTTTGTATCCAGATTCATCTATCTGAGCTCCATTTAGGAATTCAAGAACCTCTTTCTTCCAAATCTTTGTAGGTTCAGAAACTAAGTATTCTAATCTAGAATCGGCGACTAGGGTTACTACCGCCTGGATTTCTTGATCTGCTTCTTCAAACGCGCCGCGCACCAGCTCATATCCTTCGTTAACGTTCTCCTCTAGCTTAGGCGCCATTAGGGTTTTAGAATTTATCTTGAGAGAAGAGAGGTGTCGACACAGAAGTTTGAGTCTCGAAACTGTGAAAGCGTGTCGACAAACAAAGACAGAACCCCATTTATACCTTTCTGATTTTGAAGATGAACAGGCGGGACAGCTAACTTAAAATGTGTCGACACTGGCAATAAGTGTCGACACAGACTTATAATGTCTCGACACATATGTGTCGACACAAGTTTAGTAAACAGATTTTATGTGTCGACACATGTTTATGTGTCGACACAACATAACTCGACACATTGTCGAGACTTTACTTAGAAAAATTCTCAGTAAAACTTAAGTGTCGACACCATATTGGATGTGTCGACACCTACTTGACATGTGTCGACACTATCATTCTGAAGTGTCGACACCACATTCCTAGATGTGTCGACACCTTTTTCCTGAAGTGTCGACACCACTATTCTGTGTCGACATAGACTTGTCTATGTGTCGACACCTTTTTACTTAGTCATTTTTAATTCTGTAAACTTACTCTAAGTTTATCATTCCTAGTTCAATTTTGAATCTATTGAACTTAGCTTCATCTAGGGGCTTAGTAAACATATCAGCTAATTGATTATCAGTTTTAACATATTCTAATAAAATATCTTCTCTTTCTACATGCTCCCTAAGAAAATGATATTTAATTTCAATATGTTTAGTTCTACTATGAGATACAGGGTTATTAGCTATTGAAATAGCACTTGTAGAATCACAGAAAAGTGGAGTTCTACTTACCTGAAATCCATAGTCCTCTAGCTGATGTTGTATCCACAGAAGTTGAGCACAGCAACTTCCTGCAGCCACATACTCTGACTCTGCTGTGGAGATAGCCACACTGGTTTGCTTTTTGCTACTCCATGAAATTAGTCTCCCACCTAGGAATTGACAGGTTCCAGTAGTGCTCTTTCTATCTTCTTTGCATCCTGCAAAGTCTGCATCTGAATAACCTGTTAGATCAAAATCTCCATTCCTAGGGTACCAGAGGCCTAGATAGGGAGTGCCCTTTAGATATCTCAATATTCTTTTGACTGCTGTCAAATGAGACTCTTTAGGGCAGGCTTGATACCTGGCACAAACACATGTAGCATACATGATGTCAGGTCTACTAGCAGTCAATTATAATAGGGAGCCAACTATCCCTCTATACAAGGTTTCATCTACAGGTTTCCCTCTATCATCCTTGCTAAGAGACATACTTGACCCCATAGGAGTCTTCATGGTGCTGGATGAATCCATACCATACTTCCTTATGAGTTCTAGGGTGAACTTGGACTAACATATGGATAAACTACTTTCAGTCTGTTTAACTTGGAGACCCAAGAAAAACTTCAGCTCTCCCATACTACTCATCTCAAACTGACCTTGCATAAGTTTTGCAAACTTTTTGCAAAGGCTGCTTTCAGTAGACCCAAATATAATGTCATCTACATATATTTGGACTAGTATAACTTTGCTTCTAGATTCCCTAAGGAATAGAGTCTTATCTATTTTCCCCCTTGAGAACTTGTTCTCAATGAGGAAACTAGATAGGGTTTTATACCAAGCCCTAGGGGCTTGCATTAACCCATATAAAGCTTTCCTAAGTCTATAGACATGATGAGGTAGAGTTGGATCAATAAAACCTGAAGGCTGTTCCACATAGACTTCTTCCTTAAGATTACCATTTAGGAATGCTGACTTGACATCCATCTGGTAAACCTTGAATCCTTGATAGGTTGCATAGGCCAAGAACATCCTTATGGCTTCCAGTCTGGCTACTGGAGCAAAGGTTTGATCAAAGTCAATACCTTCTTCTTGCCTATATCCTTTAGCAACTAGTCTAGCCTTATTCTTAATGATGACCCCTTGTTCATCCATCTTATTCCTGTAGATCCACTTAGTTCCGATTACATTGTGGTCTTTAGGTTTAGGAACAAGTTCCCAGACCTTGCACCTCTTGAACTGATTAAGCTCTTCTTGCATTGCTTCAGTCCATTGTGGATCTTGTATTGCTTCTTCAAATTTCTTAGGTTCAACTTGAGACAGGAAACTGGAGTAGATTGCTGTATTCATGTATCTGCTCCTGGTTTGTACTCCTTGTCTTGGATCTCCAATAATCTGCTCTACTGGATGATCTCTTAGATACCTGTTGGCTGGAGGCATCCTAACTTCTGGTTGAACCTCTTCAGCATCTCCATCATGTTGTACTCCTTGTATTTCTTCAGCAATTGGCACATGTAGTTCTCCCCCTGGACAACAGCTACTGTCTTCTACTTGTTGTCTTGCAGAAAGGTACTTCTTCTATAGTTAGCTTGTCCATTTTCTTTGTTAAACCTGTGGGGCTACATACACTACTAGACAACTCATTGTTAATAAGTTTAGTCTCATCAAAAACTACATGCACAGATTCTTCTACAACTTGTGTAGTCAAGTTGTAGACTCTATAAGCCTTACTATTATTGCTGTACCCAACAAAAATTCCCTCTTGGGACTTGGCAGTAAACTTAGTTAAGTAAGACTTCCCATTGTTAAGTATGAAGCATTTGCAACCAAAGATCCTGAAATAGTATAGGTTTGGTTTCCTGCCTTTCACAATTTCATAGGGGGTCTTGTTAAGCCCTTTAGTGATGGTAGCCCTATTTATAACATGGCATGCAGTGTTAACTGCTTCAGCCTAGAAATACTCTGGCAGTGATGTATCACTTAATAGGGTCCTACCAGCCTCTATCAAGGTCCTATTTTTCCTCTCAGCAATGCCATTTTGCTGAGGTGTTCTAGGTGAAGAGAATTCTTAAAATATCCCAAAGTCTTCACATAGTTTTGTCATGCTATCAGACTGGAATTCAGTACCATGGTCACTTCTAATCTTGACCACTGTACTGTTTAGTTCATTCTGAATTTGTTTGACAAAGTTATGGAAGACACTAGGTGTTTCAGATTTCTGTCTTAAGAAGAACACCCAGGAAAACCTTGAGTAGTCATCTACAACTACAAAGGTATAGACCTTCCTACCTAAGCTGTGAACTGGCATTGGACCAAAAAGATCCATATGCAAGAGGTATAAACACCTCACAGCATCTTTGTTTTCTATGCTTCTAAAGGTGGATTTAGTCTGCTTGCCCTTTTGACAAGCTGAGCAAATACCATCTTTAACACACTTAACTTGAGGACCATTCCTCACTAACTCTTTGCTAAAGAGTTTGCTAATAGTCTTGTAGTTAAGATGGGCAAGCCTCTTGTGCCATTTGACATAATGAAAGACTGTCTCATCAGCTACAAGACAAACTGGAGAACCATTGTTCTCAACCATAATGTCTAGACAGTAGACATTCCTCTTCCTATAACCAGTCAAAATGATCTCTTGATCACTTGACCTCTTGATATGACAACCATTTTTAACAAATGAGATGTCATACCCTACATCACTTAATTGACTTATACTTATTAGGTTGTGTTTCAACCCTTTAACATAAGCCACTTGAGTAATGGTAACCAAGTTTATAGAAATGTTACCAAACCCTTTGATGATTCCTTTTTCAGAACCACCAAAGGTTACTTTTGGACCATCTTTTATTGGAATATAGTCCTTTAGTAATCCTCTTGTTCCAGTCATATGTCTGGAACATCCACTGTCCAAGTACCATGTTGGGGTATGGCCACTTGGACTCACCTGCAAAACAGATTAATGAACCTTAGAACCCAAAGAATTCTTGGGTCCTTGGTACTTGTTAGTCTGCAATCTGACAAAGATACCCACTGGCTTTCCAACAGGTAGTTTGGTACTCACTTTGGCACTAGCATTGTGCCAACAGTCCACTGCAAAATGGCCAACTTTGCCACAGCACCAACATTCAAACTTATTGTACCTTTGCTTAGGTACTGCCTTGGCTGTCTTGTCTACAGCAGGCTTGTTGAATGTTGGGGCTTTGCCCTTGGACTTAGACTTGGACTGCTCAGTCCCTGCAGGTCTAATAAAGCCCAGTCCAGCCTTGCCTTTATGATGAACAAATTCATCAATTAAAGGTAGCACTGACTTAGGTTTAGAAAACCTAGCAACAAGATCTCTCTCTTTCTGAAGATTTATCTCCAGACTCTTGATTTGATCATTCTTAAAGGTGATAGTGTCCATCTGAATCACTGTTATGTGTTTCAGCCTGGCTATTTCATTAAGCTTTTGATCAAATTGCTTCTCAGAATCTGTTGCAGCAGCTTTAAGATCAGCAATTTCCTTTGCCTGACTTTTGGCAAGGGACTTGCTTTTCTTGTAAGCTTGCAACAGCACTTTATATTCATCTATAAGCTGATGAATATCATCCTCAGACTCAGATACATTCTCATCACTTGATGAAGAAGAATATGAATCTGAACTAGAACAAGAAACTGAACTTGAACTTGAACCTTGTACCTTACTGGGTCCTGGCTGCTCCAGGATTTTGGCACTCTCTGTCAAAGCCATTAGCCCTTGGCAATGACTGTCTTCTTGTTCATAAATAGACTCCATGATCTGCATGAATTCTTCTTCTTCTTCTTCAGCAAACAGCCCTATATAGGCCTCAGCCTCAGACTCAGTTTCTGAAGAAGCGATATCTGATAGAGTCTTCTCCTTCTTGGCAACAAAAGACTTCTCTTTCTTGCCTTTGAAGTGAGGCTTTTTCCTGTCACCAGATTCCTTTCTCTTCTCTGGACAATCTGCAATAACATGGCCATGTCTATTGCAGCAATAGCACACTATCTTTGAACCAATTGCCTTGCTTGACTTTGTCCTCTTCCTGTTTCTCTTTGAAGGCTTTTTCTCCTAATACAAGACTTCCTTTCCCTTTGAAGTAGAAGGTCTTGACCTCCACTGTTTCTTCTTTAAGAATTTC
Source organism: Platanthera guangdongensis (assembly GCA_039583875.1). Taxonomy (NCBI): domain Eukaryota; kingdom Viridiplantae; phylum Streptophyta; class Magnoliopsida; order Asparagales; family Orchidaceae; genus Platanthera; species Platanthera guangdongensis. The sequence continues at coordinate 57,147,560 of CM077148.1, read as the reverse complement.
TGAAAGTGTCTGGTGAAGGCAGCAAAGTCTTCATCACTTTCACTGCTTTCAGACTTGGTGCTGACTGACTCATCTGACTCTGATTCAGCTACCTCTGGAGGTGGAGTTGATGACTTATTCCTGCACTTCCTGGAGGCTTCTGTCTTGAAGGCTACTGTTCTTTCCTTGTGTTCAATTCTTGTTGATTTCTCCTCCTCTTTTCTCAGTGTCAACTGCATTTCATATGACAATAACTTGCCAAACAGTGTAGGAGGAGGAATTTCCCCCAACTTAGCCATTTCTCTTATGGCACAGATCTTGGTGTCCCAATCTTTGGTTAGGGACCTTAGGAACTTCTCATTTAGTTCATAGTTACTGAACTCTCTTCCATAAGACATGAGTTCATTCACTATTCTGTAGAACTTCTTATAGCACTCAGTTATGCTATCACCTTTTCCTTGTCTAAAACTCTCATACTCCTGATTTAGCAAGGATTTTCTATCTTGTCTAACTTCTTCAGATCCCTCCATATACATAATAAGAGTGTCCCACATCTTTTTGGCTGTCTTGCAGTGTATAAGATTCTGAAAAGTTGCATCATCAATGACACTCACTATTATGTTTTGTGCCCTCTTGTCCATGGTGGCTAGGACAATCTCATCCTTAGTCATTTCAGAGAAATCCTTTGGAGTTCTCTGATTTGCATCTAGAACAGATATCTTCATGGGCACATAAGGCCCTTCCTTTACTGTGATGTAGATTCTAGGGTCTGAGGCCTCCATAAACAGCCTTACCCTTTCCTTCCAGATCCCAAAGATTTCCTTTCTGCATATGGGCAATTTCATGGAACCCAATTCCTTGTGATTTTCAGAGGAACCCATGGTTCTTGCTTTTCTTGAATTTCTTGAATCTGTATTTTGCCTTACACTGAATCTGCCAAACAGGATCTCCTCAGACTGTTAGTCCTTTTTGAGGAACCTCGCTTTGATACCACTTGAAAGATATGGTACCTAAACACCTAGAGGGGGGGTGAATAGGTGACCTAATCCTTTTTAAACTTTAATGGCAGCAGACAGTTAATATCACAGATTTCTAACTATTCTATTACAGCAAACACACAGCATACACAGCAACAATCACAGCACAGCACAGCAGACACAGTGTTTTATAGTGGTTCCCCAAGATATGGGTACATCCACTTTCCCCCTTCGCCTATCTAGCAGTGTACTAGATTCGGCCAAACTTCTCCACTGTCTCAGAACCCAAATTGGTTCCTACACCTCAGGCCCAAGGCCATACAACTCAGCTTTACCCCAAAGCCTACACTCAGCCACAAAGGCCTACACTCAGCCACAAAGGCCTACACTCAGCGACCCAGGCCTACACTCAGCCAATCAAGGCCTACACTCAGAGATAACAATCTCCTACACTCAGGCTCTCAAGCCCTACCCTCAGCCTTTATAAATACAGGCTTACAATTCACTCAGATCCAAAGGATCCTACAAGTTAAAATGATTTTACAAATATTAACTCTACAACTCAGAAACAAGAGAGGGGAGTTGAGAGTTTCTTGATGAGTTCTTGGAAGAACTCAGCTGGATCCAATCTGACTTAGCTTTCTTCAAAGCTTCTTGAAAGTAGAACTGAATAAGAATGAATCCTTCTGCAGTTGTTCCTTGACCTCTGCCACTTAGAATTCAGAATAAATCTGAACTCTTCTTCTCAGCCTAGTTCCAAAGGCTGATTTCTTGGATGGAGCCCTCTCTCTCCAACTTCTTAGATCTGCACTTGGACTGCAAGATCTTCTTGTGTTGATACTCTATGTACCACTTTAACAACTTGTTCTTCAATAATGTGATCAACAGTTTCTGTAAACTGTATGTGCCTATTTATAGGCCTTCTTCATGGTAACCGGCTGGTCCTGTTCATAACTGTCTTCTGACATCTCTGACAGGTGCTGTAGACCGGCTGGAACGGCAGCTGTCAAGTCATCCAGTCATTTCTTGAAAATCTCTAACTGTCTGAAAGTGTCGAGACTTTCTGTCTTCAAGTGTCGACACTTATAGACCAAGTGTCGACACATGCTGTGTAAGTGTCGACACAAGTCTACAAGGTGTCGACACAACTCCTTGTATGTCTCGACACAGATTCTTCTTCAGGTGTCGATACTGAAATTGAGTGTCGACACAAGTACTTGATCTTCTATCTTTAGCTGTATTCTTCTAAGTGTCGACACATCTCCTTTGTGTCGACACATCTTCTTGTGTTGAATCTGTTAAGTGTCGACACAGCTTCTTGGTGTCGACACATAGTCTTCTATGTTGATACTTGCTAAGTGTCGACATAGCTCCTTGTGTCGACACTTGATTCTTCTGTTGAGACTTCAGATGAGTGTCGACACATTCCCTTAGTGTCGACACTTGTACTTAGAATATTTTGGAGATAATTCTGTTCTTTGCTAAGTGTCGACACAGCTCCTTGTGTCGACACTTTCTTCAAGTGTAGAGTCTTCAGCTGAGTGTCGACACATTGTTCTAGGTGTCGACACTTACTTCATGTGTTGACTTCTTCTGTTGAGTGTCGACACTTTGTTTTTGGTGTCGACACTTTCTTCAAGTGCTGACTCTTCTTGTTGTGTCGACACATTGTTCTGGGTGTCGACACTTTAACTTAGTCTCTGCTGACTTTTGTTGAGTGTCGACACAGCTCCAAGTGTCGACACTTTCTGGTGTAGACACAGCTTTACTGGGTGTCGACATAGCTCCTTGTGTTGACACTTTCTGTCTGCACTTTTCTTCACTGAGTGTCGACACAGCTCCAAGTGTCGACACTTTCTGTCTGGTGTCGACTCTGCATCCCAAGTGTCGACACAATGACTCCAAGTGTCGACACTGCTTGTCTGGGTGTCGACACAAGCTTTCTTGAGTGTCGACACTTTCCCTCTGGGTGTCGACACATGGACTTAGAAACTTTTTGATTGAGTCCAGTGATTACTTAACCTGCACAAGTAAACTCAACATACATCAAATACATTATGATGTATATCATTGAGTTGGGTGAGGCTTCTTCAAATCAGGTACATTTAACCAATGTACCCAACAACTATAATTCTACTCGAGTAAAACACTTAGAAAAATATGGTTATGAGTATTTTCCTTTTTTAATGAAATCAGCAACATGCCTTTCTCTAACAATCCTAGTGGTTGAAAAATGAAGTGTATCCCAATAGTGAGGCTACACATGAGTCAACATCGTGGATTGCACAATGAGGGATTACATTGTATGGCCGTGTGTTTGGTGACCCATTGTAGACTGTCATTGGTCTACACTTGGCAATTTAGTCATGCAAATACATAACTCAAACAATACATCAAATACAACTTAATTCATCTTAGTTCAAAAGTGCCTTCATACAAATCTGGGTTACTGTGGATACAATACCCAATAATCTCCCCCTATTTGTAAAATTCAGAACCCTCTACACTAAGGTGAATTACATAAACAAATAAAGAAATAGAAGTAAAAAAGGAGAAAATAGAGTAACATGCACAAAGGTTATAAGCAAAGAGTAGATTATCAAAATTAAGGATGTATATAAATAGAATTGTTCAAAAATCATTTCTACACAATTCTATCCACACTCTTATAACTTTCTTCATTCTTAGGCTTGATGTTGTTGTTGTTTTTTGTCCTTCTTTTCTTGTTGCCTCCTCTGATAGTTGTATGACTTTCGATAGTATTTGGGAGGTTTTGGATGGGCACTAGGATTGTTCCTTCCATGTTCTCGATCATAGAGTCTTCTTTTGGTCATAGATTTCTCATACAAGTCCCACTCTTGGGAGCTGTAATGATCATGTCTATTCTCCTTAAAGTCCAAGACTAATTTGAGATTATCAAGGATTAGTGCCTTTGAAGTAGGACTCCAAATCTCTGCAAATTCAGGAGCTTTCCTTTTCTTTGCCTCTGGAACTAGAATGGATCTGCTGGCAGAAGCTCCATCACCATACTTTCTTTTCTTTAGAATATGAATCTCAGGAGGAGCTTAAAGAAATATATCTGCTGGATCTGATTCCCAAACCTGAGTATAAGTTTCTTGAGGAGGGGCTTCAGAGCCTTCAGGTCTTGGAGAGAATATTGGCTGAGGAACTGGAACTCGAGCTAGAGGAGCTAGGGGATTCAGATGATGAGAAATTTTATTTGGATCTGCTTGGAAGTCAGGGAATATCTGGTTGTGCATCCACACGGCTGTATCATAGGTGTGAAATTTTAAACTGTGGATCTGATTCTGCACATCATCATGAATTTTCTTTAGCTTTTCTTCCCAGAGAGTTTGCTTGGTAGCATCTGAGGTTTCTAGATATTCTTTAACTAATGTCTCCCCCTTTCTGACTTCTACAATGAGTTCATTTATGGAAGCTTCTTTGAAAGTACCACTTCGTCACAGATTTTGAAAGTGTGCCCTTCAGATAGCTTTCTAACTGTATCTGATTTTGAGCAAGAGTAATAGATTGTTCCATCACTTTGCCAACACTGGTAATTATGCGGTTCAGTGCTTTTCCACCTATTCTGAATAAATGTCTAAGTTCATCAGTATTGTGCTGAATTTCTGCAAAGCCTCTACTCATTTCTTTTTCAAGGGCAGAAACTTTCTCTTGCACAAAATTCAAGGAGTCGTCAAACTATTTTCTATGTTCTAGCCGCATATGTTCTAACTTACCTAGAATATCATTAGCAGTAGGTGTTGGAGTTGCATAATAAGGAACTGGAAGAGGAGGATTAGACCATGGAGGAATCTCTTCAATGGTCACTGAGCTCTTAGCTCTGGTAGTGTGAATCAGAACATCTCCTTCCTCATCAATGAAGGTGGGAAGAGGTAAGTCCAAGCTCTTCAAAGGAGCTTCAGCTGGTTCTGGGTCTGTTCTTTCTCATCAGAAATCAAAATTGTTTCATCTTGCTCTTTGTCAACAGCAGGAGATTGGTGGACAGGGGATTTTGGAGATGGAATAGGAGAAGGTGATAGTATTGGAGTTGGTAACTTGGATGGTTCTGTAGATTGTTCTATTTGGAGGGGAGGAAGAGACTCTTCAGAGCTGAGTTCTTCAATCATCTGGTTAATGTCTTTAGTAGTAGAGAGGATGGTTTCTTGAACTTGAGCGTCTGATGGAGTTTCTTATGGAGTGGTTGGAGGGAGAGAAGTAGCAGCTGGTGGAGTAGATAACCTTTCCTCTGGAACAGAAGGTGCAGGCTCCCCCTCAGCAGCTACACCAGAAGTGCTGGAAATATGACGTTGAGAGGGAGATGGAGTCCTGTCCTCTACAGCTAGATGGTCATGGGCAGGATTCAGTAACTTCAGTTCCCATCTTTGAATGGAAGAGATTGATACATTCTTCATATGATGAAGAGTTGTTCCTTTGGAGATATTAAAAACTTCAGGATTTTACTCATGCAAAATCAGTGAGATAATCCTGGCATAGCTAGGAGCCTTGATGCTCTCCCTTATCTTATCAAGAATTAGCATACCAAACTGAAACCTTTTTCTGCAGATAATGGCAGTCATGATATCAAATAGACTAAAAAAAGAAATGTCCCTTATAGAACTTGTCTTACACAGGAGAACCTTGCCAATGATGTCCAGAAGGAACTTGCTCTCTGGGTTGAGGTCTGGTCGACAAATGGAAATAACTTGTGGTGATAGTCCACAGAAAATGCAAGCTCTGTCAGAATCTTCATGAGTCAGGGCATCTTCTTTCTCAACTGCGGGTAGCCGAAGAAGTGTGGTGACAGAGGTCTTGGTAAGCTTGGTCTTAATACCCTTGACCATGGACTTAAGGACCTTACCATTTCTTCTCACTTTGATGTTCTGAAAGAATTCTTCAACTTCGGGGAAGAGAATCTTACAGGGCTGCTGGAGAATGAATGTCAGCCGACGGTGTCGAGAAGAATGAGGAGATTTCGGAAATCATCTGAGAGCTCGATAATACCGTCGATGACTAGTTCACTACCAATCCCAATCTTGGAAGACGATGCCATTGTCCTGAGAGATGTGAGAAATTGGCTGTGGGTAAGAAGACGGTGGGATGCTTTGCGATAGTGGCGGAAGGCAAAGAGACTTGCTTCTTTCTCGAGTGAGAGGGTTTTGAATTGTGTAGAAAAAGAAATCCGATTTTTTTATTTATATAACCCTAATTATTGATGATTAAGTAAGCAATTAATCGAACATACCTTAGAAAATGGCAGTATAAGATTCGTGTTGCGAATTTGAGAAATTGTATTCCAGTTACTCGAGTGAGATAATGATGGCACTCGAGTGATATCTTCATACTTCTCGAGAGGAAGCTCATTAATCGAAAGGTATTACTCGAGTGACTTGCTGAGTTCTCGAGTAGTTTAAGAAAGTACTCATGTGGTCATTTTCTTACTCGAGATATTAAGTCTGAACTTGAGAAATTTCACTTTTTGTCGTATACCTTGATCTCTGAGCTATGTTGTGAGTCCACCTTCTCTACTCTTCTTTGTTGAGCATTCCAAATTCTATTTTGAAGAACGAGAACTTGGCCTCGTCGAGCGGCTTCGTGAATATGTCTGTAAAATGCATGTCAGTTGGGACATATTGTAGATCTGTCCCCATGCTCCACATTCTCCCGGATGAAGTGGTAACGCAGCTCTATGTATTTTGTCCAACTGTGAGAGACTGGGTTGTTGGCCATTGCGATCGCACTGGAGGGGTCGCAAAATAAAGGAATGTTTTGAAACTTCATATTGTAGTCTTCAAACTGGTTCTTTATCCATAACAACTGTGCACAATAACTGCGTGTAGAGATATACTATGACTCGGTTGTTGAAATTTCAACACAGTTCTGCTTCTTACTACTCCAGGAAATGAGCCTTCTTCCAAGGAATTGGCAAGTCCCGGAAGTGTTATTCCAATCATCTTTGCTACCTACAAAATCTGCATCTAAAAAATCAACTAGTTCGCTATCATTACTTCTTGGGTACCATAAGCCAAGATTTCATGTGTCTTTAAGGTATCTCAAAATCCGGTTTGCAGCAGCGTAGTGAGATTCCTTAGAGTTCACTTGAAATCTAGCATATGCACATGTTGAGAACATTATGTCTGGTCTACTAGCATTAAGGTAGAGCAAGGATCCAATTATGCTTCTGTACTTGATTTCATCAACAGGTTTCCCTTTCTCATCCTTGTCCAGAGACACAGCTGAACCCATTGGAGTCCTCATAGAGGTTGTGTTCTCCATTCCAATTTTCTTAATTAGCTTCTTGGTGAACTTTGTCTGCAAGATGAAAAATTCCATCTTCAGATTGTTTAACCTAAAGCCCTAAAAAATACTTCAGCTCTCTCATACTGCTCATTTCAAACTTCCCTTGCATAAGTTTAGAAAACTTCTTGTAGAGGTTGTCGTCAGTAGAGCCAAAAATAATGTTGGCTACATAGATTTTCACTAGCAAAATCTTGCCTTTTTATTTCCCTAAGAAATATTGTCTTATCTATCTTTCCCCTTGTGAACTTGTTCTCAAGAAGAAAGGTTGACATCGCCTCATACCAAGCTCGAGGAGCTTGTTTCAAACCATATAAAGCTTTAGATAACAGATAAACATAATCAGGAAAGTTAGACTCAACGAAATCTGGAGGTTGTTCCACATACACCTCTTCCTTTATGTCAAAATTAAGGAAGGCAGACTTCACGTCCATCTGATAGACAGTGAAGCCCTTAAGAGCAGCATATGCTAGGAAAAACCTGATTGCCTCCAGTCTTACCACTAGAGCATACGTTTGGTCAAAGTCGATTCATTGTTCTTAGCGATATCATTTGGCGACGAGTCTGTCCTTGTTCTTTATCATTGTTCCATCCTCGTCCATCATGTTCCTGTAGACCCACTTTGTCCCGATGACATTCTTACCTTTTGGTCTTGAAAAACCTTTCCAGACTTCACAACGCTTGATCTGATTTAGTTCTTCTTCCATTGTTATAATCTAAGATACATCTGAGTTTGCTTCCTCAAACTTCTTTGGTTCAACCTATGAGAGAAAACTCAAATATAGATTCTTGTTAGCTGTACCTCTACGAGTTCTGACACCATCCCGAGAATCTCCTATGATTTAGTAGATTAGGTGATCCTTCAGATGTCTGAGCTCTAGAGTCCTTGCATCTGGAGCGTCTTCAATCACCGGAGTGACATCATCAATTGGATGATTTCTTCATCTTGATCATTAAACTCACTAATTGGGGTTGGAGTGGTGATCTTGATGAACTTTTCACCATTTTCTTCAGTCAGCTCATCCTAGTTTAGTTTTTTCACCTTTGAACATGCATCTTCAATGAACCCACTAGAAGAGTTACTTTGGAACAAGCTCGTCTCATCAAATACAATATGAATGGATTCTTCTACAACCAGAGTTTTTTTTATTAAATATCCTATATACCTTACTATGGCTACTATACCCGTTAAAAATACCTTCAAAACTCTTTTTGCTAAATTTGGTAGTGTGATACTTTTCATTTTTAAGGATGAAGCACTTACAGCCAAAGATTCTAAAATATGCAACAGTAGGTTTCCTGCCCTTTAGAAGTTCATAAGATGTCTTATTATGTTTCTTGTTTATGAGTGCTCGATTTTGCACGTGGCACGCAGTGTTGACAGCTTCAGCACAGAAGTATTCTAGTAGTGAAGCATCACTCAACATGGTCCTGCAGGCCTCTATGAGTGTTCTATTCCTTCTCTCAGCTACTCTGTTCTATTGAGGAGTACGAGGAGAGAAAAACTCATGAAAAATACCTAAGCTTTCACAAAATTCGTTCATGGCCCCATACTTGAACTTTGTTCCATTGTCACTTCTGATTTTGACTACGGAACAGTTGTATTCATTCTGGACTTGCCTGACAAAATTAGTAAAGATGTCAAAGGTATCTGACTTGTGTTTCAGAAAGAACACCCACGCAAAGCGCGACAAGGTCTACCCTTAGTGTACTTTACATTTGGGGCATCACGTACTAAATTCAGAGAAAATAATTTATTAATAGTTTTGAAATTGATATGTGCTAATCTCTTGTGTCATTGGTCACCAAGAGACGCACTATCTTTGGCTAAAAAGCACACTGGTGTAGAAGAGACTATACAAAAAAAATTCAAACAAAATATATTTCTACTTCGAGTGCCTGATAAAATCATTTCCATATTGTAAACTGATTTTATCAAGCACTTATCAGCATGAAATTCAACAACGTATCCTTTATCACAGAGTTGGCTTATGCTTATGAGATTGTGTTCCAATCCTTCAACATAAGCTAAATCTGAGAAGGATACACTACCGTTATTGATCATACCATAGCCTTTAGTAATTTCTCGGTCTGAGCCTCTAAAGATGACCTTTGGCCCATTCAAGACTGGAGAATAGTTCTGAAGAAGGCTTCTTGTCGCGGTCACATGTCGAGAGCATCCACTATCCAAGTACCAAATAGGAGTTTTGGTGGCCTTTTGACATACTTGCAATCACAAATCAAGTTGCCTTAGGAACCCAAACACGTTTGGGTCCTTGGTCTCTTGTTAGAATACTCCCCCTACGAGTATTATCAATATGAGTGGTCTTTCTCATATTGCTAACTTGAGGAGTTACATAGTTCCTGGGATTAAACCAGCAATCAATGGCAAAGTGACCAATTTTGTCACAGCACCAACAGTCAAACTTGTTGTATCTTTGTCTCAAATTCTCCTGCTTGACCTTTTGAGATGGTGGTCTAGCAGGGACAACATTCTTGGAGGAAGACGCTTCATGGTGATGGCAATCACATATCTTCTTCTCCTTAACAGGCTTCTCTATAATAGGCTTTACCTTTGGTGCTTTCTTGATGTTATGACCATGATTATAAGGGTCATAGCTATGAAGAGTAATTTCTTCATAGGGTGCCCTAAAGATACTTTCACCAAAGTTACGGGGAAGAGTCCATCCCTGGTAACGAGACTTGGGCTCTACATAAGTAGGCCTAGTAAAGTGACCATAGGACGAGTCAAGATCAAACTCGTTTGATGGAAATATGACCTTCTTAAAAGAAGTCTGATCTTGAGGAGCTTTCCCCTTGTCTTTGTCCAAAGCCTTCTTGGCCGCCTTATTGTTTCTCCGAGCCTTATTCCTCCTAGAAGATTTACTAGGAGCTTCAACATGTCCTAGCCCAGCACCTTTGGCCTTAGCTGAGAATTCAGCAACGAAAGGAAGTACAGTCTTGGGATTCGAGAAACTTTCAACAAGTTTATTTTTTGCTTCAAGTTGTGCTTCTAGTTCTTTTATGATCTCCTCCTTTAGATCTAGGTGTTCGAGAGCCTTATTGTATTCTTTAATGGCAACATTGAAGTTCTGTCTGAGTGAGTCAGTCTTAGCGACTTCCTCTCTCAAAGTGCTCTCTTCAGCCTTGAGAGACTTTATCTCTTTGGCTTGAGTTTTCACAACTTTTCGGCATTTGTCGTAAGCCTTGATCAACTCCTTATACTGGGCCATGAGTTCAGACTCATCGTCAGAGAGCTATCCTCATGATCATGTTCAGAAACATCAGATTTAGAAAAAGGAGTGTGAGAATTTACCTTCCCAATGAACTGGAGTTCTTGTTTATCATTAGTTTGTGCCATAAGCCCGAAGTAGGCTTCTTCTTCTCCACTCTACTCAGATGAGTCAGAGTCGCTAAGAGTTATGCCCTTCTTGGATATTAGGCTTTTTCTGTCCTCTTCTTATTATATGATGATTTCTTTTCCTCTCTTTTTCCACCCTCCTTCTTCTTGTGGGGACAAACAGCAATAACGTGACCTGGCTTGTTGTAGCAATAACAAACAATGTCAGTAGAAATATGTTTGTTCTGTTTAGCGTTATACCTGTCATGGCTGCTTGTGCCTTTTTTGTGTCGATCACGATAATGACGTGATCTTTTGTAAGAGGCATCCTTGCCTTTCCATTGCTTCTTCTAGTTCAAGAATTTCTTGAACTGTCTTGAGAGTAGGGAGAACGCTCCTTCAGATAGTTCTGAGCCTGAGGTACTTGGCTCTGAGGTTTCTTCTTCACTTACTTCTTGTGCTGGGGAAGGAGTGGCAGCCTTGGACTTCCTTGAGGTGTCTGCCTTGAGAGATACAAACTTCACCTTGGATGAAGACTTGTTCTTCTCTTCTTCAGCTTTTCTTGAATTAATTTGTAGCTCATATGAAATAAGCTTTCTGAAGAGATTTTGCGGGTTAGTCTCAGCTAGCATTCCAAATTCGTGTATGGCACAGTCCTTGTTATCCCATTCCTTAGTCAGGGATCTCAAGAACTTATCATCCAGTTCTCCGTTGGTGAAGACTCGGCCGTATACTCTTAGGTCGTTGACTATCTTGAAGAAGTTTTCAAAAGTGTCTGCAATGGTATCCTTGGGTCCTTGTCGGAAGACTTCATATTTTTGATTAAGAAAGGATCTTCTATCATCCCTAACTTCTTATGTGCCTTCCATTAACGTGACGAGGGACTACCACATTTCCTTAGCGGATTGGCAGTGGATCATGTTCTACAGCATCGAGTCATCAACTGCACTTGCGATAATATTTTTGGCCTTCTTGTCTAAAGAGACAAGTGTAATCTCATCTTTGTCCAGATCCATCAACTTCTTAAGAACTTTCTTTATAGGATCTATAGTGGAGACGGTCATAGGGACATAAGGACCTTCTTCAACAATCATGAAGATCCTTGGATCTATAGCTTCCTTGAAAAATTTGATCCTCTCTTTCCACATGGGAAAGTTGTTCTTTGTACACAAGGTAAGCTTAGCAAAATCCTTGGCCTTGTCCATGCTTAGATAACTCAAAAGACAACTAGGGTCAGATCATATCAAGGTGTTAACCTTTTAATTATCAACCTCCCTTTGATACCAATTGAAGTTATTAGTTGTCTTACCTAAATCACCTAGAAGGGGGTGAATAGGTGAGTTGCGCGTCTTTTTGTGGAATAAAAAATTTTAGCGATCTATGCATAGAAAATAATAACCATGCAATCACAGCGGACACAAAGATTTATAGTGGTTCCACAACCTTGGGTACATCCACTTTCCACTCACCGATCTAGCAAAGCACTAGACTCGTCTACTCCAGTATCTCGGATTGAAACCAATCCTAAGCCTCGGAACAATATTCCTACAACTCGATCCACAAACCGGATCTACATTTGGAAGATGAAAACTTCCTACAACTCGGAGAACAAAGCTCCTACACTCAGAGAATAATCTCCTACGAGAATAAATTGAAATCAGAAATACAAACAGTCTTTTTTCTAAGATCTGGAAATTATCTGCCTAGGTCTTCCTTCTTGAACTTTGAGACATAGTTAGAAAACTTTGAATAAGAACACGGCAAGATCAGATCCGAAAATTCTTGACTCACAAGATTAGAGAGAAGATGAAGAGGTTGAAGAACAATCTCGATCTGCAAGTCAACTGATCTGAATCTTCTTAAACGAAAGCCCTTGGCGATTTGTACAATGAGCGGCGGCAGCGGCTTCCGTTTAGGAAAGAGAAGATTGATTCAAAATTCTTAAGAGTATTTCTTTCACGCGCTTGTTATTAGGGTTAGTCGGAATGACAATACCTTATATAAGAAATCCCTAACGGTCATAATTATCATTAATGATGTCCACGTGGACCAATCACGTCAAGTCATTTGAAAATCACGTATGTTAGGACTTAGCGAAATTTTCTGGAAAAATGATTGAATTACTTCAGTTAAATAGAAACTACTCGAGTACTAAACTGAGTTCTCGAGAGGACAATATCAGATAACTCGAGAACAAGTCGTTCAGGAAAATTTAGAACTAAATAATATTCACTCGAGTGGACTGAGGGTTACTCGAGTGCTAGAAGTATTACTCGAGAGGTGAAAGTGAACTTCTCGAGAAAAAGACTTAGAGAAAATTTTGGGAAATCAAACTAATTACTCAAGTACTGGAACTAGACTTCTCGAGAAGTAGACAGACTACTCTAGTACAGGAGCTACACTACTCGAGTGGGGTAGATACTTCACGAGAAATTTCCTTCTGTCACTCGAGTTAAAGAGCTCATGTACTCTAGTGGTGAACTTGACTACTTGAGTATAATACTTAGAAAATTTCTGAGAGGGAAATTCTGTCAAGTCGAGAAAAAGAAGAAGTCTACTCGAGTAATGGACTTGGCCTCTCGAGAACAGATTCAAGTTTCTCGAGAACCATTTCCTTTACTTGAAATCCAGACTACTCTTACTTGAGTTCAACTAAAGGTTCTACTCGAGTATTATAATTCTACTGGAGTAAAACACTTAGAAAAATATGGTTATGAGTATTTTCCTCTCTTCAATGGAATCAGCAACATGTCTTTCTCCAACAACCCTAGTGCTTGAAAAATGAAGTGCATCCCAATAGAGAGGCTACACATAAGTCAACACCGTGGATCACACAAAGAGGTATTACATTGTATGGTCCTGTGTTTGGTGACCCATTGTAGACTGTCATTGGTCTACACTTGGCGATTTAGTCCTACAAACACATAACTCAAACAGTACATCAAATACAACATAATTCATCTTAGTTCAAGGGTGACTTCATACAAATCTGGGTTACTGTGGATACAATACCCAACAAGGGCACTTGCTGTGTATGGTGGAGTATCCAGTCTCCCCCGCAATTAGATGGATAAATTATCTTCGAGGTTGGCCACCCCGCCCGTTTTGGTTTTTTTGGTGGAGTTGACCACGGGTGGCTAATAGGGGTTTGTTTCTCTTCCTAATGATTTAATCTTGACCTTTTCCCCTTATAGTCTTGTGAATTTGGGGTGCTTTTGTTATACGTGACGCTTCACGTAAGTGTTCCCTTTTGGCTTTTGTACCTTACTGTTGTACTTTATTTAAGTATCTTTCCTTTGGTCTTGGGTTGGTACCCCTTGACTTTGTTTACTTTTGGCTTACTTTCTGCCATCACTTGTACATTCTTGCTGAGGTGTTCTGTCTTTGGAATACCTCAGGTTCAGAGCTGTAGCTGATTGTCGTGCTAGTTTTGGAGTTCCTGGGCAGCTGTGTTGGCTGTTATTTTGTCTTGCCGTAGCAAGGTAAATTGTTGTTTTGTTTACTTTACTAGTTTAGACATACTTTGTTTTTTGTGGGTTCATTTCAGTTTGTTGACAAAGACAGTATTGTTGATTTTGAATACTTGCTAGCTGCTTAGTTTTCTTTCTGTGTATTGGATTACTTGCTCTCTGGGATGTTTTATGTTAGGATTGCATGTTAGGTATTTTCAAGTATAAAAACTACTATTATTACCTCATGCATTGCATGATTTTTTAAAATGTTAAATCACTAAATTTAACGATCGTAAAAATATACTTTTATTGCTCTTATAAATTTAGAACTTGCAAACCTTGAGGTGCCCTCTGGGAACCTCTAAATTCATGCAGGATGTCTAATTTTGTAAAATATGTATTTTCCGCAGCGTTTAACTACTTTTCTCGTGGACTAGATGAGCCACTAAGTCGAGGGATATGGCTAACAACTACACTTAAACTGATTTTACTTTTAAATAACTTAAATAATCTTTCTTCAGGATTAAGTAAGAGTCTTGCCTGAGCGTCCACAGTTATCCCCTGCCGACGTGGCATCATGACGCGCATTTTTCCCTTACTCTGATATACTTTTTGGCGGTGAAAATGCGGGTTGTGACAATGTCACCCCCAAAGCACCTCACTCTCTTTCTCTCTTTCATTCAATAATTGTAACGAGAAACAACATGTCTCCCTCGAGTTCTTCAAAAAAGTCTTGTAAAGCCACCAACAAATAGTGGAGGTTTGAGTGGCACAAATCCGACCACTTGGTTTTTACTCAGTTGACGGGTTTTCGACGTAAAAAATATTGTCTTGTCAACTTTTTATTTTCTGTGACTGTTTGTATGCTCGACCACTCCCGGGCTTAAACAGTTCAATTTAATTTGGTCTACCGGGAACCTTGAACGATCCGCAATAACTGTTAAGATTATTATGTTGGTTTAGTTACATTTTGTCGAAAATACTACTAATTAAATTTTATGTTTTATCTACATTACTAAAAAACCCACTCTAAGTCATGTGTCAAACCAAATAAGCAAATCAAATCCTAAAATAAATTCTCACGCATCCACGCTCCATGCCTAAAATCCACGGGAGGCCCAAATTTGAAACACACGCTCATTTATTATTTCTTCTTCTCCCTCTCAGAAACAAAATTAAACTTCCCAAAATCCATCCATATCATCCCTACCTTGAAAATTTCACGACTCCACGATCCTCCACCCTGCAAAGCTCGGGCCAAAACCCACTCTTCACAATCGCAAAAAAAACCTAACATCTCCCTCAAACTGCCTTGAAGAGTTCATTTATCTACCTAAATCACCTAGAGGTGGTGAATAGGTGAGTTGTGCGTCTTTTTGCGGAATAAAAAACTAGCGGTCTATGCACACAAAATATACCAAGCATTCACAGATGACAAGAGATTTATAGTGGTTCCCTAACCTTGGGTACATCCACTTTCCACTCACCAATCTAGTAAAGCACTAGACTCGACTACTCCACTATCTCGGATTGAAAACCAATCCTACGTCTCAGAACAAAGTTCCTACAACTCGATCCACAACACGAATCTATACTCGGAAGATCAAAACTTCCTACAACTCGGAGACAAAAGCTCCTACACTCGGAGAGTAATATCCTACAAGAATAAAATGAGAAAATGAAATACAAATAGTAATATTTCTCAGATCTTGAAAATCTCGGCCAAGGTCTTCTTCCTTTGAACTTGAGGCTTTATCAGAAAACTTGAAGAAGAGGCTCGGTAAGATCTAGATCTGAAATTTCTTTGACTCGCACTATAAGACCCCCTTTTTTTCTTTGAAACACCGGGGTCTTAGTCCCAGAACCACTGCTTTTTGGTGACACCTTCGCACCCGGGAAGATCATCACTACAAAACGTCGATCCTGCCGGCCAAATCGATCACAACTGTAGCAAAATAATAAAGACAAGTCCACAGAAATCACATAAATAGTAAATAAACTCCACGATGGGAGTGTCCACAGATATACTATAATACTAAAATCTTGGGCTCATGCCCAGTACATCAATGCCTCACTACAAATCTCTCATTGCGGAAGCAAAACTAAAACAACTAGTAGCGTATAGGACTCACAGTCCCTGCCATCTGAACTCTGATACTAGTCTGCCTCATCTCCAAGCGTGCCGACCTCCGGGGCTGCTCCTCCATATTGGGCTCCACGGTCCCCTAAAAGATGTGGTTCGAAAACCGTTAGTCTAAACGACTAAGCCTTATCATCCCCCACCCCTTCCCCCATGGCTCCTAGGCACCGAGCTGGGAGAAGGAAAGAAGAGGACATGAAAGTGGAGAATAACAATTAATCAGATGGCAGCGGAACTAATCTAGCAATACTATAGTATATATGTCAGTAAATAAGGTATGAAAAACTGAACAAGAAAGTAACCTTAACTTATATGAAAATACATAAGCCAAGGGATCTTTTGCAGGGCTCCTATCGTATAAAAAGTCTCATACCAATTTATATGATAGGGTGTCGGTTCTCTAGCAAGCATATATTTATAATACTGAATAAAAAACTTAAATTATAAGTGCGCTCGCACAAACTTATAAACCAAGGGGTCAACAGGGGCTATTGTATAAAGCATGACATACCACTTATACAATAGGTGTCGGGTTATATGCAACGATTATGCTATGAAATACAAATATGTCATGATGTGAACATGCAAGTGCAACTCACCCACTCGACTCTGTGTACACAGACCTTTAGTTTCCCCTTTCTAGAGCCGAACCTCCCAGGATACCTCTGTAGTGTCAAACAGAAGCGGTGGGTTGGCCCTCGCCCACCTCTAAACCGGTAATTGCACTACCAGTCAGACCTATCGTACGCCTCAATACTGGTGCACTAAGCGGAGCTCCTATGTACTCTTGTCGGCTGGCGCACCGGACTTCATTGGGCCAAGTGCTAAACCACACTCGCCGAGTCAATGTGTTGGCATCGGTGCATCGACCCTCCAATACCGAAGACCCACCACCTTATACTCTATGCACATGCAACCTTATGTATCAGCTATCGAGCCAAAGTTCCCAGGACCATCCCATCCGTCATAAAGAACAACCGAGCAAAAGCTCCCCGGGCCAACCTGCCCATCACAAACAACTACCGAGTCAAAGCTCGTCGGGCTAACCTGCCCATCACAAACAACTACCGAGCCAAAGCTCGCCGGGTCAAACTGCCCATCACCAAATCCACTGAGCCTACAGCCCGAGTGACCCAACCTACCACCCCGAGACATTGAGGTGAGTGAAGATGAAACCTTAGTGTTTACTAGTTACTCTTGCATTCCAGTTTTCCCTACAATTTAGTTTTTACCCAGGACTGCCCATGGTTTTCCCCGCGAAGGGCTCTCGAGGGCACTAGGAGCTACGATGGGATTACGCCCAAAGCTCCCTTTCGCAAGGCACTTATTCTTATTGGTTTATACCCAACTCCTAGTCCCTTAAATGTTGTATTGGATCTAACCCTAGTGCATTTGACATTTCCTCTCTACGGGAAAGACGATCTTTCGTCGATCCCGAGCACCACCTAATACTAACCAATCCAACCCTTTACTCATCCTACTTACAATGACGAACTTATTTTTATCTATCCAAACTAGTTAATCACTAATCCCAACTCATGTGCTCAAATTATACTCCAACATAGTTTCTGCAGTTTTTACTATATGTAGACCACTTAAGCTATAAGACTCGTAAAAATGGGAGGTACACTAAATAATCATCCAGTACTCCTATAATAATTATTGGATAGCTATTATGACCTTGGTGGCCTAAATCCAAAAATTCACAATTTTCCTAATTATCTGATAATTTATTTAATTATTCTAGTAGCCAAAAATCCCAAGTTTGAACATGAAGTACCAATTTTAGACAAGACAACATTCCACTAAATTTATGTTAAATGCAAAATGAATAATTAACTTTAAATCCAAAGTCTCCCAATTTTTCAGCAATGTTTAAGCCCTAATTTTAATTTCAAATATATCATATAATAAATCATTTTAAGAGATATGTACAGTAATAATACTTCCAAAAATTCAGAGAAAATTCAAGGGTGATTGTAAGGACATATAAATACTCTAGAACAAGTTTCACAATTTATCATTGAATAATAAAGTCCATACTTGATTTTTTTTCATAATATTCCAAGTTAAGGGGTTAATGAACAAAGTATAACAATTATCCATCTAACAATTCCAAATAAATTTTCATATGAGCATAATGAACTATGAATACTACCTATCAATTTTCATAATTTGTCAACAAGTATTAAGCTCTGTAAGAATTATTTTGCAAGTTCCCAAATTTATGAGCTTGTGAAGTAGGTACGCTAATTATGTATTAAAAAATTCTATTAAAATTCATATATGATCAATATGGTCTAAAACTCCCTCTGCCAAATTTTCATGACCTTCTAATGGGCAGTGGGATTATAATGACCAAATTATTAATTAGTACAATCCCATGGGTTAAAAAAGAAGTGTTAAGAACATTGTTCCATAATTCCCAATTAAATTATCAGAGGCGCAATCTATCCTTATGAACACAATACCCAAATTTCATTATTGTTCAAGGAGTTTTACTAACCTATTCTAGCACTATAATAATTGTGCCCTAGACTAGGGTTAGGGTTTTGTGGGCCCTACCCTTTCCAAAATCCCCTAAGATTTTTACCAGAGGGTTTTATCTACCCTAGCACCATCCCTTCAAAATTTCAAGATCATTCAAGGTGTTTGGTCTCATGCCCTTCACAAGGCACAAAAGTCCTTCCTTAGGGTTTGGTCTTAGATCTTAGGGCAAATCAATTCCAATATACCCCATATTTCATGGGAAGGTGCAAAAAGCCATGCCAAGCCAGTGGCCCCAATTCCAACCTCTGTTGAGGTGATTTGGTCACTCAAAACCCAAAGTGTACTTTTGACCAAAATACCCTTTTTAGGGCAAGGCTAGGGTTTGCATGATTTCAGTTCAAATCACTTCCAAATGTAATCAAATTTTAACCAAAGCTTTATAATGACCCCAAGCACCACTCACCATAATTTTGTTGAGTTTGGAGGTCATCGGGCCCTTAAATTAATTTACCCTAGAGAAATTAAATAATTTCCAAAACTATAGGAAAATTGTCCCCAAAAATTCTCATTTTTCGGCAGGACCTAGATATGGTCTAGGGTGACTCCTTTTCAAAAGTTTAAATCATTTGGACCAAAGATAAAGTGTGGGAACCCATTTCAATTTCTGCCTAGTCCTAGGTGTAGACCCCACCAAAATGAGTGGCATGGTCAAACCTAGCACCCAAATTGGTTCAAATCAATTTTGCTGTTCACTAGACTCTCCAGGCTACAATTTTCATGTTGGCCACATTCTGTGAGATTGCCTCTAAGTATTTCTAAAAATTAAAAACTTTAATTACATAAAGTGTGACAGAAATCATTAAAATGCATATATAAACCTATAGTTTAAAATCAAATCTGCACGAATCCTGGCGCGCCTTGGACGACATCCCGTCTTCTTCTACCTCCAGCCGACGGCCTAGATTTATCCCGCCTGAAGCTCCTTCCAGCTGCTGCCACCGGCGATCCGTCCACCTCCCCGGCCGGCCACCACCACCACCACCTCCGTTGAGGTGGTGGCTATCGCCAGGTGGCGGCACAGCCGCTGGAGGGCCCTTTTCCAGCGAACCCAACAGGTGCAAATTGACAGAAAAACCAGGATTTGTTTGAATTAGATCGGGCTCAATTGATCCCGAACCTTGGCCCTAATGATTCCTATGAACTACCCATGGAAGAAGGAGTGGATGAGAACCTGTGTGGGTGGTTGTAGCCTTGCCGATCGCCGGATTGTCATGGTGGTGGTGGTGGTGGTCGGATTTCTGCAACAACACAGTGAAACTCCTTGGCTCCTTCAGGTAAAGGGTGGAACTGACTCCTTGGAGTCCAGTGAAGCTTTTAAGAAGAAGAAATGGGGTTTTAGGTGGCTGTAGGATGCATTGCCATTATTGGTCCTTAGTCAAAGTTGGCGGCCATGGTAGGTGGGGGATGAGGCATGGCTCAAACTATTCAAAACCAAATGGTTGAACTCCCCTTGTCCTGGTGAAATGAATGGGAGGTTGGGGAAGGGGAAGGATGAGCCCAAGGTCTTCCCCCCATTACTCTCTTCTCTTTCTCTCTCTTTCCTTTGGAGATTTTTCTCTCTCCTACTCACAAAGCTGAAAATTGACTCCTACCTAACCCAAAGGAAGCCCACATGTTAATTTCGTCCATCAAAGCAAGGTTAGCCCAAGTGAATTGGGCTTGAGCTTTAGTTAGCCCATTTGGGCTAGCTTGACATAAACCTTGACTAGGATTGACCTTGGTCAATTTGGTCTTTGAGGTTACCCCTAATGGGTCCTTGGTGACCCATTGGCCTCTCACTAGAGTTAGGAAGGTATGTGTAGGGTCCACTTGGCTAAGGAAACTTCAATTGACCCTAAGTAGGCTAGTTTGACCCATTTAGGGTTAGAGTTGACTTTGGTCAACCTAGCCCATTGGGTGGACCCCAATGGGTCCTAGGTGACACATTGACCTCACTCTAGGGTTAGGTGGGCTTGGGTGGCGTCCACTTGGCCAGGGGATGGTCAGTTGACCCGATGTAGGTCAGGTTTGACCCATTTAGGGTTAGAGTTGACTTTGGTCAACTTAACCCTCTGGACTACCCTCCATGGGTCCTTAATAACCCATTGATCCCACTTTAGGTCTTCAAAGGCCCTGGTAGGGTTAATTGGGCTTTACTAGGGCATACTGCCCTTAGTTAGGGCACCTTTCCCATTTTAGGCATATAGTAGTTC
This sequence comes from Platanthera guangdongensis, assembly GCA_039583875.1. Classification (NCBI taxonomy): domain Eukaryota; kingdom Viridiplantae; phylum Streptophyta; class Magnoliopsida; order Asparagales; family Orchidaceae; genus Platanthera; species Platanthera guangdongensis. The sequence goes on along the minus strand of CM077148.1, from coordinate 57,126,633 downwards.
TAGGTCAACTGGGCCACCCTGGGTTGACTCCAATGGACCCTTTGGGTGCTAATGAACTTCACAATGGATTGGTGAGACCATTGTGGGGTGTTGGAGTCGTGGTTAAGCCCCATGAGCATCTCAAACAAGGGTTCAGAAATCTACTATATGTAGACCATAGTGGTCTCAAGCACATTCCTAGTTTTACTTGGCCTTCTTAGGCTTCCTAGGGCTTTGTCATGACCTGGTCATGACAAAACTACTCCTAGGGGTCTAGTTGTTTGAGGGATGTTACACACACGATCCGAGAGATGATGAGGAGTTGTAGAACAATCTCGATCTGTAAGTCGACTTGATCTGAATCTTCTTGAACGCAAGCCCTAGGCGATTTGCACGATGAAGAGTGCGTCGGCTTTTGTTTTTTGAAAGATAAAACTCCGATTCAGATTTCATAGAATAATCTTTTCAGCACTTGTTAGGGTTAGGCGATTTGACAAGACCTTATATAAGATCTCCCTAACGTTCATAATTAGCATTAATGATGTACACGTGGACCAATCGCGTCAAGACATTTGAAAATCCCGTCGGTTCTGGACATAGTGAAATTCTGGAAAAACTGATTTAAACACTCGAGTGAGAGATAAGCTACTCTAGTACTAATATGAGTACTCTAGTGGACAGTGTCATACAACTCGAGATGAATTCCTTGAGAAAATTCATAACAGAACTTGTAATCACTCGAGTGGAAAAAGGCTTACTCGAGTGTTAGAAAGTATACTCGAGACGTGGAGATGAACTACTTGAGTGCTAAAAGTATAACTCGAGAGGTAGAAGGATTACTCGAGAAAAAGACTTAGCTAATTTTTCTGGGAGATGAAATCTAGTTACTCGAGTACTGGATTTAGATTACTTGAGAAGTAGATTGACTACTCGAGTACAAGAATTTTACTACTCTAGTATAAGACTTGGAAAAATGCTGAGAGTTAAAATCTGGTCAATCAAGTACTGGAGCTGGACTACTCAAGAAGTAGAAAGACTACTCGAGTACATAAACAACTACTCGAGTGGGGTAAATACATCACGTGAATCCTCCTTCTGTCACTCAAAACAAAGTATTCATCTACTCGAGTGGTGAACTTGACCACTTGAGTAAAAGACTTAGAATAATTCTGAGAGGTAAAAACTGTCAACTCAAGAATATGAAGAAGTCTACTCGAGTAATGGACTTGGCCACTCGAGTGCTCTGTTCAGACTACTCGAGAACCATTTCCCTTACTCGAGTTCAGACAAACTTACTTGAGTATTTAGTAAGTGTTCAACTCGTGTACTTAAGCTTCTACTCGAGCGAAATACTTAGAATATTTTCCTTCCTGAGAATTTTCCTTTCTTCAATAAAATCAGCAACAAGTCTTTCATCAATAATCCTAGTGCTTGGAGTTGAAGTGTATCCCAATAGAGAGGCTATACATGAGTCAACACCATGGATCACACAATGAGGGATTACATTGTATTGCCCTGTGTTTGGTGATCCATTGTAGACTGACATTGGTCTACACTTGGTAATTTAGTCCTACAAACACATAACTCAAACAATACATCAAATACAACTTAATTCATCTTAGTTCAAGGGTGACTTCACCAAATCTGGGTTATTGTGGATACAATACCCAGCAATCTCCCCCTATTTGTAGAAGTCAGAACCCTCTAAACTAAGGTGAATTATATAGACAAATAAAGAGCTAGAGTGCAAGATAGAAATCAAAGCGATAAGCACACAGAATATAAGCAGAGAGTCGATGATCAAAATTAAGAATTATATAAATAAAATTATCCAAAGCCATTTCTACACAATTCTCAACCACACTCTTGTAACTTCTTCATCCTTAGACTTGATGTTGCTGTTTATCCTTCTTCTCTTATTGTCTCCTCTGATAACTGTAAGGCTTTGGGCAATACTTGGGAGGCTTTGGAGGAGCAGCAGGGTTGTTTCTTCCATGTTCTCTATCATATAGTCTTCTCTTGGTCATAGATTTATCATACAAGTCCCATTCTTGGGAGCTGTAATGATCATGTCTATTTTCATTGAAGTCCAATACTAACTTTAGAGTATCAAGGATAAGAGACTTATATGTGGGAGACCAAATCTCTGCAAATTCTGGAGCTTTCTTTTCTCTGTATCTGGAACTGGAATAGATCTACTAGCAGAGACTCCATCGCCATATCTTCACTTCTTTGGAATGTGAATTTCAGGAGGAGCTTGAAGAAAAATGTCTGCTGGATCAGCCTCCCAAACCTGAGCATGAGATTCTGGAGGAGAAGCTTCAAAGCCTTCAGGTGTAGGAGAGAAAGTATGCTGAGGAGGAAGGAACTGGAGCAACAGGGACCAGGGGATTCAGATGATGAGGAATAATATTTGGATCAGCTTAAAAGTCAGGTAGTATCTGATTATGCATCCATACAGATGTATCATAAGTTTGTAATTTTACACTTTGAATCTGACTCAGCACATCATCATGAATTTCTTTCATCTTTGCTTACCAGAGTGTTTGCTTGTTGGCATCTGATTTCTCTAAGTATTACTTGACTAAATTCTCCCCCTTTTTGACTTTACAGTTAGAGTATTTATAGCATCTTCTTTGAAAGTCCCTACCTCTTCACAGATTTTGAATGTGTGAGCTTGAGCATTCTTTTCTAACTGAATCTAGTTATTTGCAACAGTAACAGCTTTATCCATGACATGACTAACACTGGTGATTGTGCGGTCTAGATCTTTTCCACCGATCTTGAATAGATGTCTCAATTCATTAGTATTGTGTTGAATTTCAGCAAATCCTCTACTCATATCTTTCTCAAGAGCAGTAACTTTGTCTTGAACAACTTTGAGGGAGTCATCAAAGTATTTTCTCTGTTCAAGTAGCATCTGTCCAATCTTACCAACAATATCATTTGCAGCAGCAGGAGGAGGAGCAGTAGTAGAAGGAACTGGAGGAGGAGGAGCAGAACATGGTATAACTTCTTCAATGGTGACTGAGCTCTTAGCTCTGGTAGTATGAATCAGTGCATCACCTTCTTCATCAATGAAGCTGGGTAGAGGAAAATCCAAGCTTTTCAGGGGAGCATCAACTCGTTCTGGGGATGGCTCTTTGTCATCAGAAATTAAAATAGTCTCAACCTGCTCTTTGTCAGCAGCAGGAGAGTGGTGAACAGGGGATACAGGAGATAGAGTATGAGTGGGTGATGGTACTGGTGTTGGTTGTTTGGATGGTTCAGCAGGTTGTTCTGATTGGAATGGAGGAAGAGGTTCATTAGTACTTAACTCTATAATCTTTTGATTTGGATGAGGATTCTGATGATCTATATGATAATCCTCAGGGATCTGATGATGATGATGAGGAGGAGGATGAGGATTCTGATGAGGATCCAAAGAAGAAGAAAGTATCTAAGAAAAGGAAAGCTCCTCCTCCTCCTGCTCCTAAACCAAATCCAGCCAATGACACTCCCTACTATATCCTTCAGAAGATAACTCCATATAAAGAGATGCCAGCTAGGATGTGGTTATCTAAAAATGAACAGAAAGAAAGGAAAAGAAGCAGAAGATACTCCCCTCCTCTAACTCAGAAATACAGAAGGGACCCTCCTCCTCCTCCTCCAGCTGCTGGTGCTTCAGGCACAACTTCTCAAAGGACTACCCAATTTCAAACTTATCAAAGACATCAGGGTAGGTCCCCATCTTCAGAAAGCAGCAATCAAAGACAGTATCCATCAGGCAAGCAGCACCAACGTCAACAATAACAGCAACATCAACAACAAAACAGCAAAAACTTCCTGAACATCAACAAGCTGAAAGCTCCAACAGACCTCCTTCTCCTCCTGTACCCTTTGAAGATCCAGAAATAGGTACTTCAGCTAGGATGGCCAGGTTCCAAGAACTATTGGCCTTTCTATGATCAACAAAGCCAGAGCTGAAGGAAAGGATCCCTCAGAATATACAACAATGTCAAAGTATAGGAAAGAAGAGCTTAAGAGGTTTGAGAAAGCTAATAAGTTTTTCAATGTTGTTGATTATATGAAATTGCACCAAGCAGAAGTAGTAGTCCCCAGATCCACATCTTTGAAGATTATAGGGGCTGCTGATATGACCATGACCAAAGTGCAAGCTTCAGATCAAAACAGAGAAATTGTTTTTACTAAGCCAGGAGACAAGAGCAAAGAAGAAAAGCCAAAAGAGAAGAAGCAAAAGAAATGAGTTCTGAACTGGTTAATTTCTGTCATGTTTATAACTGCTTTCTTATTTTTTAACAAAGCCTTTCTGTATATATATATCTGTGCATGTGTTCATCTTTCTCTGCCAGATATATGTTTTTCCTGCTTTGTTTTATTTCAGTTTAGTTTGAGTATGTATTAGTGACCTCACCCAAGTAGGGGGAGATTGTTGGATACATAGTTTAACTTGGGCTAGGTTCACTAAGTTAGGATCTTGTGACCCATCATGTATAGCCAGGGTCATAGTTGTGTCCTAGAGTCTAGGCCAAGTACTTAGGATCGACATTGCATTGACCAGCCATCATCAGACTGCCAGAGACTCAAGACTTAGAGATTTTCCCAAGACTCAGTAAAATGATTTCGACGTTCGTCAAACTCAGGTCGACGATAGTCGTGCTCAGCTCGACGATCTCAGAGAAAATTCTCTGAGCTGAGCTCGACGAAATTGATTCTTTGGTCGACGATCTTTGGACTCTACCTTTAGCATTCCAAGTCCAGTCTTTATTCTCTAGACTCCAGTCGACGAACTTAGTTCTCTGGTCTATGATTTCTAGGTTCTCTACTTCAACTTTTTATTCCAGAAGTTTCTCAATTTTTTCTAAGTCCAGAATCATCTTCAGTCGACGAATTCAAGATTCTCAGCTCGACGAACTTTGACCACTTTGGAAAAAGTTATGAAGCAGCAGCTAGTGATTCTCAGCTCGAAGAAACCAATTCTCGGGTCGATTATTTCTGGATACTTCACTTCAACACTTCATTCACAGAAGCATCTAAAATATTCTAAGTCCAGAAATACTTTGCTGAACTTCAGTCGACAAAACCAGTTATCAGCTCGATGAACTCTATACACAGAAAAGCCAAAGTTTCTAGAGAATGCAGTTCTATTTTAGCTCGACGATCTTGGAACTCAGCTCGACGAACAGAAGTCATCTGGTCGACGAACACAGCAACTTGGCTTGATGAACTGTGAACTCAGCTTGACGATTTCTGTTATCTGTTCGACAAATCCAGACTTAGTTATTTCCTTCCTTCGGTCCCATTCTTACTGCAATAATTCATGTGTAATTAATGCTCAAATATTCTCTGAATATAACCGTTAAAAGGAGCATTGATTATGGTCTTCTTCAAGATTATTGCTTGCTATTTTTACATGGGATAGTTGGGGAAATAATTCAATGCATTTTATTCTCAAGGCCGTCAGCATTGATTGCAAAGGATTTCAAATTTCGAAAGACAATTTTTGATAGGAAATATAAAAGGGATTTTCTTTATTTCCTGCACAAGAGAAAATAGACACACAGACAGACAGTAACACAATCAGTCTGAATCAAGGAATTCTCTGCTCCTTCTTACACAGATCTCTGGTATAGAGAAGAAGACCTATACCAGAAGAACATCTGTTATCTGAAGACGAAGAATAATCAATCAAAAATCAAGAGTCTTCATTCTTCAAATCTCCAGGACACTTCAAATGACAACATCAATTCCATAATTCAAGAAGTTCCTGAAGATCTTTTCTGGTCAAGGCTTAAAGATTGAAGGCCTATCACCCTGAAGCAAATCTCCAGTTTTTTCCTGAACCATTCTACATCTCAGGGGGAGCTATTTGCGAACATCATATCCACTAAGTCTTCTTAGTTGTATATTGAGAAAGAGAAGACAATATCATCTCTCACCCCCCACTGTATAAAGGGTTATAACTCCATTCAAAAGTTATTCCTGGTTGCAAGTCACCTGACCAAAAGACTTGAGGTTTGGTTTTTGAGCACCTAATCAAAAGCTCATTGGTGTCAGGCACCTGATCAAAAATCTGAGTGGATTCCTACCAGGGTGGTAGAAGAGTGGATGGCAGGATGTACCCAGGTTATGGAACCACTATAACTTTTTGTATTGTATGGTTGGCCCTTTCTTTTGTTCTTGCTGGGTTTGTGCTAACTAGGTCTACTGTGTATTTGTTGTTATTTATTTGTTTATTCTGTAGTTTTTATTTATAGCAAAAGCTTGTTAAAGGTTTTCAAAGGATTTT